>CAJZHL010000017.1:0-504722 GCA_916048055.1 Pedinophyceae sp. YPF-701 | reverse complement strand
GGTCGCTGGAGGTGATCCACGTGAGCGGATGCCAGCAGCTGGTCGAGCAGGGGTGGCTGCCGGCGTCGAGCGGCAAGAGCGTGACGAAGCTGTATGCTGCGGGCTCGTCGCTGGCGAGGCTGCCGGAGGGGATGGCTGCGCTAGAGGAGCTGGACGTGAGTGAGTGCCAGCAGCTGGTCGAGGAGGAGTGGCTGCCGGCGTCGAGCGGCGAGAGCGTGAAGAAGCTGAATGCTGAGGGCTCGTCGCTGGCGAGGCTGCCGGAGGGGATGGGGTCGCTGGAGGAACTCAACGTGAGCGGATGCGAGGAGCTGGTCGAGGAGGGGTGGCTGCCGGTGTCGAGCAGCGGGAGCTTGAGGGAGCTGGATGCCAGCACCTCCGCGTTGGCGAGGCTGCCGGCGGGGATGAGGTCGCTGGAGGTGGTCGACGTCAGCGGATGCCATGAGCTGGTCGAGGAGGGGTGGCTGCCGGTGTCGAGCAGCGGGAGCGTGAGGGAGCTGGATGCCAGCACCTCCGCGTTGGCGAGGCTGCCGGCGGGGATGGGGTTGCTGGAGGAGCTCAACGTGAGCGGATGCGAGGCGCTGGCGGAGGAGGGGTGGCTGCCGGCGTCGAGCTGCGGGAGCTTGAGGGAGCTGGCTGCTTCGCACTCCTCGCTGGCGAGGCTGCCGGAGGGGATGACGTCGCTGGAGGAGCTCAACGTGGGTCGGTGCAAGCAGCTGGTTGAGGGGTGGCTGCCGGCGTCGAGCTGCGGGAGCGTGAGGGAGCTGGTTGCCGGGGGCGCCGCGCTGGCGAGGGTGCCGGAGGGGATGACTTTGCGTCACTGGGAATTGTAACTCGCGCGGCGGCGCGTGCCAACTGGTCGAGGAGGGTGGCTGCCGGTGCCGAAGGCCGCGTGAGGGCTTCATGTGTCCACTCTGCTGGCGGGATTAAGGTGCTGGAGGGTGCTCACGGCGTGAGCGATTGCAAAGCAGCTGGTCGAGGAGGGGTGGCTGCCGGCGTCGAGCGGCAAGAGCGTGAAGAAGCTGTTTGCTGCGGGCTCGTCGCTGGCGAGGCTGCCGGAGGGGATGGGGTCGCTGGAGGTGCTCGACGTGAGTCGGTGCAAGCAGCTGGCGGTGGAGAAATTGGCTGCGGTGTGTGAGCGGCGGGAGCGTGGCTGCATGCTCGGGACTCCTCGTTGGCAGAGCTGCAGGATGGGGTCGCTGAACTGCTCAGCGGCCGAGCGGATGCGAGGCTTTGGGGCCGAGGAAATTGGCTGCCGGTCGAAGGCGGCGACAGCGTCGAAAAACGCTACGCTTGCTGCGGGCTCCTCGGTGGCGAGGGTGCCGGAGGGGATGGGGTCGCTGGAGGTGGTCAACGTGGGGCGGTGCAAGCAGCTGGCGGAGGAGGGGTGGCTGCCGGCGTCGAGCGGCCGGAGCGTGAGGGAGCTGTATGCCACGGCCTCCTCGCTGGCGAGGCTGCCGGAGGGGATGACGTCGCTGGCGCAGCTGAACGTCAGCGAATGACAGCAGCTGGGCGAGGAGGGGTGGCTGCCGGCGTCGAGCGGCGGGAGTGTGATGGAGCTGCGTGCTGAGCGCTCCTCGCTGGCGAGGGTACCGGAGGGGATGACATCGCTGGAGGTGCTGAAGGTGAGCGGGTGCAAGCAGCTGGCGGAGGGGTGGCTGCCGGCGTCGAGCAGCGGGAGCCTGCGGAAGCTGGTCACGAACTCGCAGCTGCAGGACTTACACGCCGAGGGGGCCCGTCCCAGCCCCTCTCGAGCAGTCCCACCCTCGCCTCGACGTCGACCCCGCCCGGCGTCGAGGAATGGCCGCGTGAGTCGCGCCTGACCAGGCGCGCACGGACCCCGCTGCGTCCGCGCGCACCGCCGCCGTCGCTCCCCGGCTCCGATACCCCCGGAGAAGCGGGGCGCGGTGGGCGGAGCCCAGGCCTCACGCCCGCGTCGTCCACGGTGCCTGCGCGGGACCATCGAGCCCCTGTCATGCCTGTCATGCGGTGGGTGGTCCCGGGCTGGCGCCCCCTGATCCGCTCCAGGGGTTCAAAAAGACGCGCAGTGCCAGCAAGCGGCCACCCCTCCCACCCCGGCGACCAGCGCCGGTCCCTCGGCGAGGATGAGGGTGCCTCGCCCTGGGCTTTCGCGTCCGGCGGTAGCGCAGCGACCGTCGGCGCTCTCGCGGGCCGTTCGGGAGTGCGGGGCCTCGGCCGCCCCTGCCTCCGCAGGCCGCACGGGGCACGCCTCCGGTTTGTAAGTCTCAGTCTCAGTCTCAGTCAGAGGGTGCCGGAGGAGTTGCGGTCCTTGATGTGTTTCCCAGACTCTGAGCAATCAGTGTGAGCGCACGTACGAATGTCGACTCCCCGGATCAACGATGCGATGGGTCACTGCCGGCGACCGCCCTGCTTGGTCGTCAGCGGCGACGTCATGCAGACAGACGTCTTGCAGCCTGTTGTGGCCTCATGACGTCACCGCTGAACGTAGCCCACACGCCGCCGACGGTGCGTGTTGACGCCGCGATGACCCTGGAGCCGGCGGTGCGACCGTGCCCTGCTGGGTGCCGCACTCGTGGGAGTTGCACCCTGCAAACAGGGCGGCCGTGTCCGTGTAACACTGCGAGCGTGTGTGGCGCACATCTGCGCGTGTAGCAGTGCGACTCGGCCCGCGATGGATGATTGCCCGAGAGCTCGAGCCGGCGGGAGGCTCCTGCCACGTGCGTCGCGGTGCGTCTTCGATGTCCGTGGTCTGTCAGCGGCCGAGTTGTACCCTCATGGAGGGATACGCTCAGTGGCGGCCACTGGCCCCCAACCGTCCCGGGCGACATCATGAGGGCGCGCCCGCCTCGCGTGAGGTCAGTGCTGGTGGCGGCGATCGGTCGCACATCGGGATCGGCGTTGTGACGAGAGCAGGCCGGGCAACTGCTTGTCGCAGGTGAGACGCTGGGCGGTGCTCGCAGAACGCGCTCGCGGTGGTTGGTGCTGATCGCACGGCCGTTTGTAGGACGTACGCTGTCTTGCGGGCTGCCGTGAGAGTCGCATGGACGGCCCAGCACGGTGCATATGTCGTGCGTCTCATGCGCTGGAAGGACCTCGGCCCTGACGCTGCGTTCCAGGAGACCCTCGCTCGATTCTCACGGTCTCTCACGATAGACACGGGCTGTGATGCTGAGCCCGGTCGCATGCGCGCGCCGGACGACCCTCACAGCTCCCGCTACCACACCTCCTGCAACCTCTCTCATTGGCACGCGCAGGATCCGTCCACGGCGCTCCGACGGCGGCGCTGCATCACCGACACGATCTCTGCACTCGATGGAGCCGCGAGGCGGTCGTTGCGCGGGCGAGTCGGGCACCTCGCAGCGCCCACGCGCTGGTGACGAGGATGCGCCCACATTCGCCCTGATGGACCTGTCGCGCGGGCCAGGCGGCGGTCCGCTGGGGGACATCATCCGCCTCCTGCCGAGCAAGTCGCGCGTCGCCCTCGCGGCTGCGTCGTCGGGCACGATGGCGTGCGTGCTGGAGGGCTGCAGCTGCGACAGGGCTGAATGGACTTCACGCACAAGGGAGGTGGGCAGGGCGGTGGCGGGGAAGGTGGAGGGGCACGTGTCCGCGGGGGCGAGATCGCTGGTGGGGCGGACGAGCGACGACGGGCGGTGGTGGGTGTACCGGCGCGCGGGTGCGGACCCCGACAGCGTGGCGGCGATCGTGCGGCTGGAGGCCAGGAGGTCGGGCCAGGGAGAGGGGCCCGTGGCGGACGTGCGTCGGCTGGTGATCACGGGGGAGATGACGGGGCTGGAGGTCGTCAGGGCGTCGTGGGATGAGTTTGACATTGTTGAGCAGTGGGGGGGGGACTGGCTACCTGCAGGCGTCGCGGCGCGGTTGAAGGAGCTGGTAGTGGACGGGCAAGATCTGCGGAGGCTGCCGGAGGGGATGGCGTCGCTGGAGGTGCTGGACGTGAGCGATTGCCAGGAGCTGGACGAGGAGGGGTGGCTGCCGGCGTCGAGCTGCGGGAGCGTGAAGACGCTGAACGCCGGGGGCTCCTCGCTGGCGAGGGTGCCGGAGGGGATGGGGTCGCTGGAGGTGGTCGACGTCAGCGGATGCGAGGAGCTGGACGAGGAGGGGTGGCTGCCGGCGTTGAGTGCTGCGAGCGTGGAGACGTTGGATGCTGAGTACTCCTCGCTGGCGAGGCTGCCGGAGGGGATGGCGTCGCTGGAGGAGCTGAACGTGAGCGGGTGCGAGGCGCTGGCGGAGGAGGGGTGGCTGCCGGCGTCGAGTGTCAAGAGCGTAAAGAAGTTGTATGCCGTGGGCTCGTCGCTGGCGAGGCTGCCGGAGGGGATGACGGCGCTGGAAGAGCTCCATGTGAGCGGGTGTCAGTTTCTGGACGACGAGGGGTGGCTGCCGGCGTCGAGCTGCGGGAGCGTGAAGAAGCTGCTTGCTGGGGGCTCATCGCTGGTGAAGCTGCCGGAGGGGATGGGGTCGCTGGAGGTGCTCGACGTGAGCGAATGCCAGCAGCTGGTCGAGGAGGGGTGGCTGCCGGCGTCGAGCGGCGGGAGCGTGAGGGAGCTGGATGTTCGGGGCGTGTCGTTGGCGAGGCTGCCGGAGGGGATGACATCGCTGGAAGAGCTCGACGTGCGTAACTGCTCGCGGCTGGACGACGATGGATGGCTGCCGGCGTCGAGCTGCGGGAGCGTGAAGAAGCTGAACGCCGGGGGCTCCTCGCTGGCGAGGCTGCCTGAGGGGATGGCGTCGCTGGAGGTGGTCGACGTGATCGGGTGCCAGGAGCTGGTCGAGGAGGGGTGGCTGCCGGCGTCGAGCCGCGGGAGCGTGAAGACGCTGGATGCTGAGCGCTCTTCGCTGGCGAGGGTGCCGGAGGGGATAGGGTCGCTGGAGCTGCTCAACGTGAGTGAGTGCGAGCAGCTGGCGGAGGAGGGGTGGCTGCCGGCGTCGAGCGGCGGCAGCGTGAGGGAGCTGAATGCTACTTCGTCCTCGCTGGCGAGGCTGCCGGAGTGCATGGCGTCGCTGAAGGTGCTTAGCGTGTGTGCATGCTCGCAGCTGGTTGAGGGGTGGCTGCCGGCGTCGAGCTGCGGGAGCCTGAGGGAGCTGAATGCTGCGGGCTCGTCGCTGGTGAGGCTGCCGGAGGGGATGGGGTCGCTGGAGGTGCTCGAAGTGGCTTGCTGCAAGGGCTGGCGGTGGAGGGGTGGCTGCCGGTGTCGAGCTGCGGGAGCGTGAGGGAGCTTGATGCCGTGGGCTCGTCGCTGGCGAGGCTGCCGGAGGGGATGGGGTCGCTGGAGGAGCTGAACGTGAGGGGATGCAAGCAGCTGGTGGGGCAGGGGTGGCTGCCGGAGTCGAGCTGCGGGACCCTGAAGACGCTGGATGCTGCGCGCTCCTCGATGGCGAGGCTGCCGGAGGCTATGACGGCGCTGGAGGTGCTCGACGTGCGCGGATGCCAGCAGCTGGACGGGAACTGGCTGCCGGCGTCGAGCCGCAATAACGTGAAGCTGCTGGATGACGGGGGCTCCTCGCTGTCGAGCGCCGGACCCCTGGGGAACCGTAGTGGTAGCGTACGACGTGACCATTGATACATGTTAAACGAATTACGAAATTTACGTTGCCTCGGGTACGGCGGGGCAGCATCGTGACTACGGCTGTCAGCTACGTCGCGACGTCGATCGAATCACACGGTCGAGCAACAGGGAGGCTACGGCCTCGGGTCCGCGCGACCCAGCGCTGCGTGCAGCCCCTGCCACACACAGGATCAGAGAACTGCCTTGCCGTCGCCAAGGGGGTCCTCAACAACGACGATCTTGCGCGACGGGCCGTCCAAGGGGGCGGGGCGGGATGCGTGACGGCTCAGAAATCCCGATGAGCGCGGTTCGCCTGCTTCGTACGCATCGCACCGAACGGATAACACCACCAGCACGAACGTTTGTCTCGCTCAGGTTACAAATCATACCCCCTCTCCAACCCACCACGCCGCCCGCCGTCCGGGGCCGTCACCAGCCCGCACTACCCCACCGTATCGCCGTCTCAGAGCGCGAGCTTCGCGGCGAGCGTCCACGCGTGCGCGACGCACCCCGCGAAGGCCCCCAGGTTGAACAGCGACGACATGCCGTGCAGCGGGCCGAACTGCTTCCGCAGCGCCTTGTACTCCGTGCCGTCCGTCTGCCCCGCGTTCTCCAGCTCGTACCGCTTGAACATGCACACCGTCGTCTTCGGCTCCAGGTACAGCAGGTTGACCAGCGTGCACCCCATGGCCACCAGCAGCGGGCGCATGGCCGTGGCGCCCAGCGGGGTGCCCGCGGCCACCATCGAGCCCGCGCACGCCGCGATGCACAGCGCCGTCGACCCGAAGTACACCGGGAACAGCTTCGACTGGACCTGCGCGGGCACACAGGGATGAGCACGACAAAAGCCTTGTCGCACAGGAGTCCAGCACAGGCAGACGTCGCGCGGCGCGCCTATCAGCGAGCTATGTACGTGCGCCTCTGCGCAGCCACGCCGTCGGCGAGGCGCCCCGCGAGGCACGTCCTTGTGGCGTGCCAGTCGCTGCGACACAGAGCGGCCGCGGGGCGTCGCTGGGGCTTCGCGCACCTTGCCGAAGGTCTGGCGCGGGAGGTTCTTGAAGAGCAGGATGCCGACGGCGAAGGTGGTGTAGGCCATCGTGCCGAACCAGGTTCCGAACGCGCACATGTGCAGCATCGCGTTGGCGTTCGCGGGGAGGAACACCGCGCCCTTGGCGGCGACGGCGCCCGCCGCGAGCAGCACGACGGCGCGGACCAGGTTCTTGTTCCACACCGCGGCCTCCACGAAGGGCTGCTCGATCTTGGCCGCGGGAGCAGCACCGGCCGCGGCGTCCGCCTTCGCGACGTGCGAGCGCCTGCAGACAGCGGAGGGGCTAGAAATGAGCAACGAAGAGCGGTTGCCGGCGAGATCGGGCGGCGTCGCGGGTCGACGACGGAGAGGGGGGGGCGAGGAGTGCGCGCTGGTTGCCCGCGGAGCGGTGCGTGGGCGCGAGGGCGGGCTGGGCTGGCCGGCGCCGGGGCGTGCGCAGTTGCAGTGAGCGATTCGCGGGCGAGCGCGGGTCGGCGGCCCGCGGTGCGCAGCGCAGTGCGCTAGCGTACACCGGCCACAGCCCAGCTTCGTAGCACGTGCAGGCGCCGCTGAGGGACGCGAGGCGGTGGACGAGCCACCCGCGAGAACCTGATGGATGTAAGGTGCCGGAGGGGTGTTTTCGTGGCCTCGAGAGTGCGTGCTGGGGATGAAAAGCCCTCGTTTAGGGCTGGCCAGTGAGAGGGTGCGCGGCCCCGCGCAGCGCGCGACGCGGTTCCGCGAGACCCCGCGGTCGCGGGCGCTGCACGTACCTCTGCGCGGTCATCTTGGGCGCAGGCACCGCGACGCGGGCGGTGCGAGCGGGCAGCGCAGCGGCCCGCACACTGCTGGGCGTGCTGATGGCGTGCGCGCTGCAAGCGACGGTACGTGCGGCGAGCATCGTACACTACCAACAGAATACCCTGGGACAAACTGCGCGAGGCACACGGGCCAGGCAGGCATCAGGCGCCTGCACGCGGCGTAATGCGGGAGTCCCCTGTCCTGAACACACCGCGCGGTGTTTTGGCGGCGAAGCGCAGCGGCGGTGGCGCACGTGGGCGCAGCGCATGGCCGGCGCCCTGCAGAAGGGACGAGCGAGCGGAGCAGTGCTGTCGTGTCAGTGACTGAGAGCGCCGAAACAACGTTGTGTGCGACGTCCCGCCACGAGGCAGGCCCGGCCGAGCTGCCAGCAGTAACGCCGCTCGTACACAGCACGGCTCGATCCCTGAGTAGTTTCGGATCTTTCTGCCTGTACCAAAGGCCTGCAGCGGTCTCGGAGGGTGGCTCTGGGAGCAGTCGGAGGCTGTGAGCAGCCATCTGCGGCCCCGCCGAGGGCCCTGGGCAGGATGGCAGGGCTCGCGGGCGGCCGGCTGGGCGTCCTGGTGGTCATCTTCATCGCGGCGCTGTGCGGGACGCAAGCGCTGTACGTGCGGGGGAGGCTCGTCGAGGACAGCCTGGGTGTGCAAGAGGTCGGCAACGAGGACCGAGCGGACGACATGATGTCGGGATTTGTTGGCACAGGCGCAGAGCCTGACTTAGATAGTCGGTTGCGTGACGCGGACGCCTGTCCGGCTGCGTGTCGCGGCGCCGCGAGCGACGCACCACCAACAAGCGACACGGTGGTGGCGCTGGCGACCCCGCTATACAACGGCGAGATCGACAACTCCTTCTTCTCGTCGCTCATGGGCGCCATGGAGCGCATCAACACCAACCGCGAGCACCCCGGCCTGAAGCTCAAAGTGCTGACGGTGCGCAACACACAAGACGCCACCGAGGCCCCAGCGGCCGCAGCCACGCCCTGCCCGGCCCCACAGAGCCCGGGCTCGGTCCTCACGTGCTCGCGGACGCGTCCAACCGCCGCTTTCGTCCCCGCCCCGCAGGTGGACAGCATCGCAGACATCGCGGTGGCGCGCGCGGTGCTGGTGCGCAAGTTCCTCGCGGTGCCCGACGCGACGCACATCCTGTTCGTGGACAACGACATCTCGTTCGACGCGGACGTGATCACGCGGCTCGCGCGGTCCGGGCACGACGTCGTCACGCGCGCGTGCCCGAAGAAGCACTGGGTGTGGCCGCGCGTGGTGCAGATCGCGCGCGAGGAGCAGCACCCGGTCGAGCACCTTCGCGCGATGTGCATCGACGCGAACTACGAGCCGCTCGAGGAGACCCGGCCCGACCGACTCATGAAACTCCCCCCGGGGTACTTCAAGGCGTTCAACGACCCCGAGCCCGACGGGTTCCTGCCCATCTCGCGCGCCGGCACAGGTATGTCATACGTTTTCGCGCAGATGCGCAATCGTTGCGCCGAACGTATCTTTGGGGCCTTTTTTGGCGTCTCCGATGCTTATGCGCGAATCATGGCGTGTCTCTGTGTGGGTGCGCAGGGTTCCTGATGATCTCGCGGAGGGCGGTGGAGGCCCTCGTGGAGCGGCACAAGGCGATGGACTTCGAGCACCCGCTGCACGGACACCTCCCGGGGGTGTTTCACATCCACATCCGCGGGGTGGAGTCCTCCATCGGGCGGCACGGGGAGCACATCGGGGAGGACTGGATCCTGTGCGACCGCCTGCGCGAGCTCGGGTTCCGCGTCATGCTCGACACGCAGGGCGCGTCCGGGCTCACGCACACCGGCGACACGCAGATCGACGCCACGCGGTGGTGGGTGCCGTACCGCGCGGGCTTCCCGGCCTTCGCCAAGCCCGACGCGTACTGACGCACCTCGCTCACGCGGCGCGACGTGACCGCTCCAAGCCTCGTCACATGTGCGTGGTTCTACTCTCACTGATTGAAGTGCGTCGCATCATATGGAACTATAGACTGTTGTGACGCTCACCAGTCCTCCTCGTCCGCCATCGCGTCCTCGCCGTCTCCGCCGAGACCGTCGCCCAGGAACCGCGCCCCGTGCTTCTCGTTGTACTCGATGTACCGCGTCACCTCCTCGGGCGCGACCGACGCCTTCTGCGCGCGCGCCGCGAGCTGGAAGTCCTTGACGTTGACCGCGCGCAGGTCGCCCTCGCTCAGGTTGACCACGTCCGCGCCGTGCGACGCGACCGCATCCCGCACGGGCCCCTGGCACGCCTCCTGAATCAGGTTCCGCATGTCAGACCCAGAGTACCCGTCCGTCTTCTCGACGATCTTCGCGACGTTCCCGTCCGACAGGCTCGAGCGCACCCCGCGCAGCCCGCGCCGCACCATCGCCGCGCGCGCCTCCGCGCACGGCAGCGGGATGTACAGCTGCTTTGGCATGCGTCGCCGCGCCGCCTCGTCGAGCTCCTCGGGGCGGTTCGTGGCGCCGACCAGGAGCACGCGGCGCGCCGCGGACGACGGGTCGCAGCCCTCCATCTGCACCAGCATCTCCGTCTTGAGCCGCCGGGACGCCTCGTTCTCCCCGTCGGCCTTGCGCGCGCTCAGGATCGAGTCGATCTCGTCGATGAAGATCACCGAGGGCTGCACGACGCCCGCGACCGCGAACAGCGCGCGGACCATCTTCTCCCCCTCGCCGATCCACTTGGACATGAGCGACGACGCGCTGATGTTGAAAAACGTCGCGCGGATGTTCCCCGCCACCGCCTTGCCGATCAGCGTCTTTCCCGTCCCTGCGATCGATGACACGCGCTCCTGCGGGTCAGCCACGCGTCGCCGGTGCGTCGGGGGCGCGTTGGGGGTCAGGAGGGGTGTTTTGGCTGCGCACCGGGGGGTCCGAAGAGCAGGATGCCTTTCGGGGGCGCCCGCGCGCCCGTGAAGAGGTGCGGGTTGAGCATCGGCCACACGACGGTCTCCTGCACGAGCTGCTTCGCGTGCGCCTGCCCCGCGATGTCGTCCCACGAAATACTCCCCCCGCAGTCCAGCACCTCGTTGCACACCGTCTCGACCATCGCCGGGGCGATCCGCGCGAGCTCCTCGGGCAGCGGGCCGTCCGGGCAGCCCAGCAGCTCGAGGGTCCGCGGCGACAGCGGCGACTCCCCCCCGTCGCCGCCCTTCTGCTTCTGCGCGGCGTTGCCCGCCGCACGGTGCATCGCGGCGCCGACGGGGCCCGCGCGCGCCGGCGGCTTGCCGTTCTCGCCGTCGCGCTTGAACGGCGGCACGAAGCTCCCGCGCACGCCCGCCGAACCGGGCGCCTGCTGCCGCCTCGCCCCCCTGCAGCCACACACATGCGCACACACACGTCCGTCATTTGCGCGCGGAGCGCGACGCTTTGACTGAGGCTGGCGCGCGCACGAGCAGACCTAGTACGTGCCTGTCGACGACCTGCCCGCCCTCGCGCTCCACCTGCTGGATGAGCACGTTGGTCGCGGTCTGAAACATCGCGGCGTTGTTGTTCTTGACTCTCTCGATCGGATCGTCGTCGTCGCCGCCGCCCGCGTTCTCCCGGTACTCCGGCTGATCGCCAGGCTGCGATGCGGCGGATGAAGCGGCGCCCGTGAGCCGCGCGGGTCGCGCAGGCTGCATGATGAAGCTGGGCAGAGGGTGGGCGCGCTCGCCTGGTGCTTGAGGGTGGAATGCGGAGCCGGTCTGCTCCATTTGCCGTCGCCGGCGCGTGGTTTCTGCCTCGCGCACGGGGCGTCGGGCTCTGGGGCCTGGAGTGGTCGCTTCGTTGGAGGCCGGAAATCCACCGAGTGGGGCCTCCGGGACTTCAAATCCCGGTACTGCGCGTTGCTCGGTATCATACCTCCCGATGCACGTGCCGTTCCCGGCGGGGAGACGTCCATGGCGTCGTGTGGCGCGCCTGTTGGCTCAGCGTGCAAAGCCTGCTGGGCGGGATACGCTCCGGGGCCCGCTGCGGCCGACGAACGCGGCGCGCGCGGCAGCAGCGATTTGAACCGGTCCTGTTCCTCGAGCTTGGACAGGTCGAGCTGCCCGTTCGCGTTCGAGAAACGGAAATCCGGGCCTCGTTTGTTCTGCTTCATGGCCCACTCAAGCGCGGCGTCCTCCGCGTCCCGTTCCGGCCGTTCCGCCATCGCGGCTGCTCTCCTCGAGTAGCACTCCTCGACGAGACGCCCGGCGATGCACGTCGTGGCCCGGACGTTCGCGGGCAGGGCGCCGGAGCGCCCCAGGTGCGCCACTGCAGCCGAGTGCAGGAGCGCGTGGTCGAGGACGGCCATGCAAAGGTCGTTTCCGCCCGACGGCAAGCGACTTCGCAGCTCAGCCGTGCGCTCCGCGAACCTCTCGCACACGGAGTCCATCCCGCCCCCCTCCACCATGGCTCACGCACAGCTGGCAGCCCGCGAGACGCGCAGGGCCGCGCGTAGTGAGTGGCGCAAGCGAGCCCGACGCGCAGCGTACTAGCCCCGCCCTCGGCGCATCACCTCGGCCCGACTGACTCGTCACGGGAGTCCCTCTTCTGTCAGTGACAGACTGAGTCAATTGGACCCCTTCACACGCCCGTTCCGCAGCACCCACTGCCTCGCGCCCGCACCAGCGCCTGAAGCATCGACGCTCGACCCTCCAGCACTGCGAGCTTCCCCCAGCCGCCCGCCACCACTGCTGCCGCGCCAGAGCGACCACGCCGCCGACGAGACGCGCGCCGGCCCGCACGCCCCGTCCTCGGCCCGCGGTGACGAGCCGGCGGCTGCGCACCGCAGGGCCTCAGAACGAGTCTTCGTCGCGCATCCACGAGTCGTCCTCCTGCGGGCCCCTCGCGCGGCGGCTGCCCGCGGCGCCCTCGCCAAACTTGGCCGAGTACGACTCCCAGAAGCGGCCCGTCTTTTCGAGGCGCGCGAGCGTGTGGAACAGCCGCCGCAGCGTCTTCTCGAAGATCCTGTCCACGTTGATGGCGCGCTGCTTCTCGTCGTCCTCCGACACGGCGCTCCCCGTGAAGAGGTGGCCCTCGCGGAGGAGCGAGAAGATGCCCGCGGGGGAGAGGCCCATGAGGAGCTCGAGCCACACGATGTGCGGGCGGATGGCCTCCACCCACACCTGCGCCGTGGACTTGATGTCCTGCGTGTACACGTCCGAGGCGCCCTCGTACCACGGCGCGACCATCCACGTGAGGAGGAGGACCTTGAGCTCGTTGTAGCCGAAGAGGCTGCGGGCCGCGGCGAGGGGACGCAGCTGTCAGGGAGAGTGTGCAACAGTGCCAAGTGGGGGTTGTAGTGAGGTGGCGGGGGGGTTTGGGGTTGTGGGCTCGCCTGTACTTGCGGATGCCGAAGAAGTTCTCCAGGATCGACTCGAGGAGGGTGATGCCGGCGAACATGAACCAGTAGTGGAGCATGACGTGGTCGTCGTGTGTCTGCAAGCGACGGTGTGGGCCGCGGCGGGGCTCACCCGGCCTGATCTCGGCCCGTGCACGTAGAACGATCGTGATGCATGCTGTAAACGTGGCGGATGCTGCCGTCTGGGCATCGTGTGGTGGGGCGCGGGCGGAGGGCCAGCGCCGCGCAGGGTACGCACCGCCTCGGTCATCAGGGCCTCCGCGGTGCGGAACAGCGGGTAGAGGATGCCGACGGTGACCACCATGAAGAACACCATGGACCGGTAGATGAGGTAGATCGTGGAGAAGAAGCCAGTGAGGTTGCGCACCATGCACTTGAGAACATAGTACGCGAGGAATGCCGGGACCGCGAGCATCAGGGCGGCCGCGGCCAGCTCGACGATGCCCCCCTCCTCAACATCTACCTCTATGCCCATGATTGCTGTGTTGGGCGGGCGCCACGGACAGCAAACGGACGACACAAACACTCAGGGAAACTGTCGCGCCGCGCGTGCCAGACTTGGATCAAAACGTCGCAAGAAACGGCGTTGACGCAGATACGCGTTTGCTTCTAGCCGGTACACCAATTTCGGGGGGAGTATATCGCTGACCCAGGTGCAGGCTGCCGCAAGGGACTTGCAAATGGAGGCAAGCGGCGAGAATGCAGCGTATAGTGAATCACGAAGCGCTAACGATGCATGCCCATGAACGCAGTGGTCTCGCAGGCCCCAGCCGCGGCTCGTCGAGCCCCGCCCCCGGTGGCGCTGCGCAGCTCTGCGGTCAGGACGAGTCTCCGCCCCCCACACTGTCAGTGACCGTCAGCGGCGCGTGTCATGCTTTTCAGGCAGCCGTGAGCGGCGCACGTGCAGACGAATGCACGCCTCCAGGCTCTCACGGCCCTGATATCCCTCCTCAACCACGTCGCGTGTTTCTCGAGGCTCCTTGGCTGAGCGGTAGCTCCCCGGCCCCCCCGGCCGAGCCGAGACGTGGCATGCCAGCTAGTCACAGTTCGTCCCGTTGAAATGGCTCAGATGATGGAGACGCGGGCAGTCTCGTCCCCCAAGGCGCCTTGCAGCGCCGTGCCCGGCCCTCATCAGCACAGGCGCACCACCTGCCACTGGCGGGCCACTCCGCTGCGGCGGCGACCAGCCAGACTGTCGCATGAGGACTTCAGCCCCATAATATGCACGCTGTGCTCCTCGCAGCGTTCGAGACGCCGCCGGGCAGCCCCTGTGTGCGCCGAGTCCCCCCGTGCAGCCTCTGGACCGTCCAACGACGTGTGCGTCGTGTACGACTACTCCCAGCACGTCGTTCCGTACAAGGTGCGCGTCCTCACAGCGCGCAACACGCACGAACACACACCCAGAGACTCCAAATCACTCCCCCACATTGACCACCACCGCCACTCTGCTCCCGCGCTCCGGCCGCACCCTTCGCCCCGCGCGGCACCTGCCCTCCTCGCACGCAGCCGCGACCCCCCGCGACGCCACGCACCCGCGCAGGCCGCCCAGCGCTGGATGCACGCCGCCGTCGACCTCGCGCTGGACGACCGTCTCTCCGCGGCGGCCGACGAGCGCTCCGGCGAGCGCGCACCCACTCAGGGCACACACGCGTCCGTCGTCGGGCGTGTGCTCATGCTGCAGCACCCCCCCACGTACACCCTCGGGCAGGGCGCGACCGAGGCGCACCTGCGGTTCGACCCCGCCGCGCCGCCGCACCCGCTGTACCGCGTGGAGCGCGGCGGCGAGGTCACGTACCACGGCCCCGGGCAGCTCGTGGTGTATCCGGTGCTGGACCTGGACCGACTCGGCAGGAAGGACCTGCACGACTACTTACGGGCCCTGGAGGGGGCTGTCATCGCCGCCCTGGCCGACGTTTCGGGGCTGCGGGGCGAGCGCATCGAAGGGCTCACAGGTGCGCCGCCGTGGCGAGCCGGCACGGCCCTGGCGCGCGCGCCACACGTGGCGGTGCGCTGCGCTGCGTCGTGCTGGTCGGGGCACCCCGGCTCTCTCGCGTCGTCAGCCGTGCTGACGGGAGCGACGGGCTGTTTGCGTGCGCGTGGGTGCAGGGGTGTGGGTGGACGGGGCGAAGCTGTGCGCGGTCGGCGTGCGAGCGAAACGATGGGTGACGTACCACGGGCTGGCGGTGAATCTGGACCCGGACCTCGGCCCCTTCCGGGAGATCGTTCCCTGCGGGATCGACGACCGGCCGGTGGGGTCCGTGGCGGGGCTGCTGGGCGCCGGCGCGGGGAGCAGGGAGGAGCTCATCGCGGAATATGCTTTTGCGATATCCGAGGCGCTGGCGGCGGAGTTCGGTGTGGATCTGGTGACGCAGGCCGAGCACGCGGGCCATGAGGGCGCGGACGGACCGCGGGGGAACGGGGCGGCGGCGGACAGCGCTCGCCCTCGTGCTGAGGAGCTGAGGGGGATGTTGCTTGACATGGCGGGGGGGGTGTGACGTCTAGACGGCGGGACGAGGCGGTGCGCGTGCGGAGATCAGGGGCTGAGCTGGCGGGCCGGTGCAGGTGCGTGCGTGGCACGGTGCGTGCGTGTGTACATGTGGAGGGGGTGGATCCCGCGAGAGGGCGCTGGGGGTGTGGGGGATGGCCGAGGGGAGGACGTCCGCGCAGTGCTGCGGTAGTGCATGCGGAATGCGGCGGGGTTGGCCGACACCCCGCCAGCACGTGGGCCCCGCGGCGTCTGGCCTGTACGGCGGGGTGCAGACACCGTTGACTCGACTCCCAGGCGCCGTCGTGGTCTGTTGCGCGTCACCGTGCGGCGTGGAGGGCAGCGTTGTCGATGGCAAGGCCGGGGAGGTCTTTATACTCATCACGTTGACTTGACGGGACCCCTACAAGGGGCCACCTCTGAAGAGGACACCTCCGGGTCTCCTCAGGCCCGTTCCGGCGGCAACGGGTTACATCGGGCGGCCCGTGCAGGAAGCGCGTGAACCTCGTTCGGTTTTCCTCGACGATTCGCCGCAAACGCCCTGCGTTTCGCCCCCCGATCGCACTTCGACCTAAAACCGCCCCGAACTCCCTGGTCGGTCAATCTCGCGCCAATTCGCCGGGCGCAGGTGGCCCTGAGTTTACGTCGATCCAGTCGACGCGTCGCGCAGCGCTTCGTTTGTCACGCCGCGCGGCACCGCAAGGGGCCAGTCAACAGAGGCCCCTCGCCATCCCCACGCTCTGTAGGGCCGCGCCGCCGCGTACAGCCGCACTCGGTGCAAGCACCAGGCCCCAATGATCGCGTCTCCCCTCGGCGTCAACTGCGTCCGCCCCTCGCTCGCCAGCAGCACCCGCCGTTGCCTCTCTCAGGGCAACTTCTCCCCGAGCTGCGTGCGCGTGCGCCACGCAGCCAGGCAGCTCGCGACCATTCCCGGTCTTTCGCAATCCGCTGGGTCCAGGGCGGGCGTCGTCGGCTCGGCCAGCGGGTGGGTGACTCGACGCTCGCGCATGGCAGTTGCTGGCCCGCCGTCCCCGCCGCGAGGTGCTCATACCGCGTTTATTCCCGCCCCCCTGCAGCAACGGACAAATGACGAACGCTGATGGCAAGTCCTTCGTCGGCCTCGTTGGCCTGGCGGTGATGGGCCAGGTGAGGCGGCACCTCCACTCGGCCTCGTGCCGTTCCCCGCGCGCCGCGCGCGGCCGCGCGCCCTGACGCCCCCGCACAGCCGACCGTTCGATCCGTTCCCGCGACGCCCGTCGCGCATTACGCCCCTACCGCGCCGAGCGGCCCGCGGCGAGGGGCCCAAGCTGCGGCGAAGCCGTTGGCCTCCGACAAGCCGTCCTCCCGGCCGCTCCGGCTCGATCTCTCGCCCGGACGCGTCGCTCACTTTCCGCTCTCGCGACTCACGGCGCGCCGCCCGCCTCGCACGTCCGCAGAACCTCGCGCTGAACGTCGCTTCCAAGGGGTTCAGCATCTCCGTGTACAACCGCACCTACGCGAAGACGGAGATGGCCGTCGCGCGCGCGAAGAAGGAGAACCTCGGCGACAAGCTCATCGGGTTCGAGCAGCTCGAGGACTTCGTCAAGGTGCGCCCGCTGCCTCCCCACCGCCTCACGGCGCCCAGAAGGGCACCGCGCGCCGCGCCCGCTCCCGGGCCCGCGCGGCCCCGCGACGGCGCGCTCCGGCGGCACCAGTCGACAGAGCTCGCGGCGCCGCGCGCCGGAACGCCAGGCATCGCGGGCACGCGCGACGCGCGGCAGCGGCGCGTTCTGGCCCTGCGAGCCCGCCAGGTCGCGTTCCGGTGCCCTGCTGTCCGCGTCGGCGTCGCAGAACCCCGCGCACGGTCGTTCTCATCACCCTCCGCCCGTTCCCCGTCCTCGCCGCGCAGTCTCTGGAGCGTCCGCGCAAGGTGATCATTCTGGTGCAAGCCGGGGCGCCCGTGGACGCGACCATCGAGGCGCTGCTGCAGTTCATGGAGCCCGGCGACCTCATCATCGACGGCGGCAACGAGTGGTACACCAACACGGAGCGCCGCATGAAGATGGTGCGCCCCCGCGTCCTCAACCACCATGCTCGCACCCATGCGCGCCGGCACCCCACCGTTCATCCCCCGCGCGCGCGTTCCCCCGCCCCGCAGGTCGAGGAGAAGGGCCTGCTGTACATGGGCATGGGCGTGTCGGGCGGCGAGGAGGGCGCCCGCAACGGCCCCTCGATGATGCCCGGCGGCCCCGCGGAGGGCTACAGGCTGATCCAGCCGATGGTCGAGAAGGTCGCGGCGCAGGTCGACGGCCCGTGCGTCACGCACGTCGGCCCCGGCGGCGCGGGCAACTACGTCAAGATGGTGCACAACGGCATCGAGTACGGCGACATGCAGCTCATCGCGGAGGCGTACGACATGCTCAAGACGGTCGGCGGGCTGTCGAACGAGGAGATCCAGGCGGTGTTCAAGGAGTGGAACGCGGGCGAGCTGTCCAGCTTCCTCGTCGAGATCACCATGCACATCTTTGAGCAGAAGGACGACAAGGGCGACGGGTACCTGGTGGACAAGATCCTGGACAAGACGGGCATGAAGGGGACGGGGAAGTGGACGGTCCAGGAGGCCGCCGAGCTGTCCGTGCCCGCGCCGACCATCGCGGCGGCCCTCGACGGCCGCTTCCTGTCGGGGCTCAAGGAGCAGCGCGTCGCGGCGCAGGACTTCTACGGCGTGCGCGGCGTGATGCCGCCGACGCCGCCGCCCGGCGTGGACAAGAAGCAGCTCGTCGACGACGTCCGCCAGGCGCTGTACTCGTCCAAGATCTGCTCCTACGCGCAGGGCATGAACATCATCCGCGAGAAGTCGCTGCAGAAGGAGTGGAACGTGACGCTGGGCGAGTGCGCGCGCATCTGGAAGGGCGGGTGCATCATCCGCGCCAGCTTCCTCGACCGCATCAAGGCGGCGTACGACAAGGACGCGTCGCTGCCCTCGCTGCTCATGGACGCCGACTTCGCCGCCGAGCTCGCCGAGCGCCAGGCCGCGTGGCGCCGCGTGGTCTCGCTCGCCGTCGCGAACGGCGTGTCGCTGCCGGGCATGACGGCCTCGCTCGGGTACTTTGACCAGTACCGCCGCGCCGTGCTGCCGGCCAACCTGGTGCAGGCGCAGCGCGACTACTTCGGCTCGCACACGTACCAGCGCAACGACGGCCAGGAGGGCTGGTTCCACACCGTGTGGCCCGGCGGCTCCGCGGACTCGATCACCACCTCGGGGTACAAGGCCTGAGCAAAGGGGGGGTGTGCTGCGCGGCGGCGCTGCGGCGCGGTCGCGTGGGCGCACAGACTCGATGGAATGCCGACGCAGGCGCCGTGGTCCCCGTGCGCGCAACTGCGGCGCGGCGTGCGCGCAGGTGCGCGCGTAGGTCCCAGCTAGTGTGCGCGGTACAACTCAAGGCACTGTCGCGTAGTTGACTGGTACTTCTGTGACCCCGACAGTCGCGATGCGACGTGGCGCTCTGCGTGCTCACGGCTCCGGAGCGCGCCCCCTCGCCCTGGCTTCGCCACGCAAACAACTTGCAGGGTCTGCGCGGCACCGACGACATGTCGACGTTCCGGTCCCTCGGGCCCCCGCAACGGCCAGGGCGCAGGACCACCCGTGCCGTACCGCACCGCCGCAGTCTGCCCTCGCGTCCTTCGCTGTCTCGCGTGCCACGCAACTTACGCGCAGCACTCCTGCTGCTCTGACAACCCAACTCATCGTCGCAGCGACCCGCGACGCACATTGCTCGCCATCAAACACAGCACGATGAAGAATTACACAATGCCCCCCCCTGTACGTCCCTACCGGTCCTTCTTTGGTTCCGAAGACGCCGGCTCCTCCTTCGCCGGCTCCTCCTCCGCCCCCTCGGCCTCCGCCCCCGCCTCCCCGCCCTCACCCTCCGGCACCTCCCCGCCCAGCGCCCGCACCTGCTTCCGCAGCGCCGCCAGCTCCTCGTTCTGCACGCCGAACAACACACACCACCAACATCACGACGCGCGCGGCTCCTCGCCGCGGCGCGCGCACAACGCAGCCACGCGGTACGCGCACGGCGCGCGCGCTCCTCTGGCTGCGTGCGCGTGCGGGCGGGGGCGCACGTGCTGCTCCTGCATGCGCCCGATGTGCTCCTCGAGCTCGAACGCGGTGACGGTGATGGCGTAGAAGCGCGCGAGCATGGCCCAGGCCACGAAGATGAAGAGCGCGATCCACCAGTTGCGTTCGAAGCGCCACTTGCGCCCCTTGATCTCGGCCTGCGTGGACTTGCACTGCGGGGGGCGGCGGGGTCGGGCTGCGGGTTGGAGGACGGTCCCGCGGCGGTCGGAGGCTGCGCGGGCGCCGCTGGGCCGCGCGGTGCGGACCTGCTGGTCGATGGTGTAGTCTTCGCGGCGCTGCCAGTACTGGTAGACCTCGTACAGCTTCTTCGACTGGAACGCCCAGGAGAGGAACGTGAGGCCCATGACGAGGTGCACGAGCTTGAGCACGCCGAAGACGGGGATCCCTAAGAACGTCTTCACCGTCTGCGGGCACCACGGCGACACGCGGGGGCGTGGGGGGGTGGCACGGAGGTGCACACGGTGTGCTGGGGCCGCGTGGCGGGCGTGGCGCGGGCGGGCGTTCGCGCACCAGGAGGATCGCCCTCCGGAGCGGCCTCGGGCGCGGGATCTGCAGGAGGATGATGAAGAAGATGGCCGGCGGGGCACATAGGTCAGAAATGAGCTTCCAGTACGACATCGCGCTTGCCCGTGCGCCTGCGTCCCGAACGGGGCCGCGGGGTGCTTCTTCAGCACTTCTCCTCTGCGGGGACGCGGCGCCAGATCAGGCTGGAGCTGGGAGCCGCGGAGACAGCGCTGCGAGGTTGCGGGATCCAACGGAGCTCGAAGTGCGCGGTAGGAACGATGCCCGTCTGCGCTGGTGCGTTGACCTGCAAGGACAGGATGTCAAGGGGCGGTGTGCATCGTCGCATTCCCTCTTCTCTTCGCATGCGTGCGACACGCGCACGCTTCAGGCAGCGAGGCGCTGTCCGCGGCTCTGACGCGTCACCGGCGGCATCAGGCACGCTCGACCGCGGCTCCCGCGCATTCCGAACATCTGAGGGCGCGTCACAGCGGCTGGACATCGCCGTCGGGGACGGCCACGCGCTGGGCGGCGCGCAGGTTGGACCCGGGTGCCCAGGGAGGCGTCGCGAGCCCGCACCTTGACAGTTCCCGGCCGCTGTCGCTCAGAAGGCAGCCCCAGTCGCGCGCAAGTGGCCGCGGGGCGCCATCGGGCGCCGCGACGATCCGCCGCGCGGCGCTTCGCCGGGAGGAGTGAGAGGGGACCTGCAGCGGCAGCAAGCTCGGCGGGCGCACATTGCCGCGGCGAGCGCTCCTGTCTCGGCCTTCCCTCCGCAGTTTGGAAAGGGGAACACGATGATTGCGATCGAAGTGTCCAAGCTGGCCGTCTCGGCCAAGCAGGTCCGTCCGCAGCCCCGAGCCACGAGTCGCTCGCCGGGCTGCCGGCGACGCCGCGAATGCGCGGCGCCACCCGACGGCGGCGACGCGATTTCTCCCGTCGCAGCGCCGCCGGCGAGCCCGCGGCCGAGCGGCGAGCCCGTCCCGCAGCGGAAGCCCCTCTGGTGCTCCAGGCCACTCACCGCGATGCCCGCTCTCCCCCACGATCGCCCGCAGGCTACCCGCGTCGGGTCCGTCCGCCGGTCTGCCCGTGCTGGCGGCATCAGCGCCCGCAGGTATGAGCACCCTTGATGCGCGCAAGTCGCACTGTTGATGCAGGATAGGGCGACCTCCTCGATGGCTGCGCACGCTGCTCGTCTGAATTTCGACCGCGCGCGACGTCGTTGTGCCAATGCAGCATTCGTCGCGATGCCCACGCCCAGCGCCGCGCGTCGCTCAACCGAGTCCGTGCCGCCGCTGTCGAGGCCGAGCCTGGAGCCGAGGCGTCGTCCGAGGGCGCCTCGTCGTCGGACAAGATCCCCATTTCGGACCTCGTGGTCGGAAACACTTACAAGGGCAAAGTGGTGCGTTCGAACCCCCCCGCACCGCCCCCACGCGCCCGCGATCCGCCTCGTACATCTGCCACAGCCTCACCCGCTTTTCCGACCAGTCTCGGGCACGAACAGTCCGCACCTGCCCCGGACCGCCTTCTCTCAGTCCCCGGTACCCCTTCGCGCCGCGTCAAAACCCTCATCACGCCACCTAGACGCGTCGCGCGCCTCCTCCACACACCTGCCTTGGCCTCCCACGACCGGCCCCGCTCCCCGCGCCACGCCGTCGCCCCCGCGCCCCCGCGCGCCCCTCCCCCCGCCCCCACCTCCCCCGCTCCTCGCCCTCGCCCCCACCGCCCCTCCGCCCCCCCGCCCGCCCGCCGCCGCGCTCCCCGCGCCGCCTCGCCCCACCCCGGCCCGCCCCGGCGCCCCCGGCCCGCAGAAGGGCGTCCAGTCGTACGGCGCGTTCGTCGACATCAACGCGGAGGGCGGCGACGGCCTGCTGCACATCAGCGAGATGTCGAACGACTTCGTGTCGGACATCACCGAGTTTATCAAGGAGGGGCAGGAGGTCGAGGTGCGCGTGATCAAGATCGAGGGCAAGAAGTTCGCGCTCTCCATGAAGTCCCCCGTCGTCGAGGGCGAGTCCGGCCGCGCGCAGCGCACCGGCAAGGTCGCCCGCCGCGCCCCGAAGCGCGACGCGCCCAAGCGCGACGCCCCCGTCAAGAAGGGCGACGTCATCCAGGGCACGGTCGCGCGCGTCGCGCCGTTCGGCGTCTTCGTCACCGTCGCCGAGGGCTTCGAGGGCCTCCTCCACCAGTCCGAGGTCAAGTCCACGGAGCTCGAGCCCCGCCTGGCCACCATGTTCAAGGAGGGCGAGGAGGTGGAGGTGCGCGTGATCAAGGTCGACGGGCAGCGCGTGAGCCTCACGCAGAAGACCGAGGAGGAGCGCCAGCCGTTCAAGTCGCGCGCCGCCGAGGTCGACCCGTCGGAGGTGCAGACGGCGCTCGAGTACGCGCTGCGCGCCATGGGCATCGCGCCCGACATGTTCCCGTCGCGGCCCGTCGAGGAGGACGCCGCGCCCGCGGAGAAGGCCGCGCCCGCGCCCGCCGCCGAGGCTGCGCCCGCGCCCGCCGCCGAGGCCGCGCCTGCGCCGCCTGCGCCAGAGGTGAGTTGATCCGCCTCGACTGCGCCCGCCGCCCTGCATGGACCCGACACGACGTGTAATATATACTCCGAGGGGGTCCGCAGCGGCGCAGCGCGCGTGGCGCGTGGTCTCAGGCCGCCCGTGCTGCGCGAGCCGCGCTGCGAGTGCACAGCCTGCGCGGGACCATCGCTGACGCGTTCCGCGCCCGTGTCGCTGCAGAAGAAGGCCACGGCGGCTGCCGCCGGCGGCATCTCGGCCAAGGCCGTCAAGGAGCTCCGCGAGATGTCCGGCGCCGGCATGATGGACTGCAAGAAGGCGCTGTCGGAGTGCGACGGCGACATTGAGAAGGCCTCCGAGTACCTGCGCAAGAAGGGGCTGGCGTCGGCGGGCAAGAAGGCCGGCCGCGTGGCCGCGGAGGGCCTGATCTCGTCGTACATCCACGCCGGGTCGCGCCTGGGCGTCATGGTGGAGCTCAACTGCGAGACGGACTTTGTGGCGCGCGGCGACAAGTTCAAGGAGCTGGCGGCGGACGTGGCGATGCAGATCGCGGCGTGCCCGGACATCGAGTTCGTGTCCGTGGACGAGATCCCCGCGGAGGTGCAGGCGCGCGAGAAGGAGATCGAGATGGGCAAGGAGGACCTCCAGAGCAAGCCGGAGAACATCCGGGAGAAGATCGTCGAGGGCCGCGTCGCGAAGCTGCTGGGCGAGAAGTGCCTGCTGAACCAGGCCTACATCAAGGACACCAACATGACGGTCGAGGAGCTGATCAAGTCGTCGATCGCGGAGATCGGCGAGAACATCCGCATCCGCCGCTTTGAGAAGTACAACCTCGGCGAGGGCATCGAGAAGAAGGCCTCGGACCTGGGCGCGGACATCGCGGAGCAGACGGCGGCGATGAAGGAGGCCGCGGAGAAGAAGAAGGACGAGGCGCCCAAGGAGGAGGCGCCCAAGGAGGAGGAGAAGCCCGCGGTGCAGGTGTCGGCCAAGGCCGTCAAGGAGCTCCGCGAGATGTCCGGCGCCGGCATGATGGACTGCAAGAAGGCGCTCGCGCAGTGCGACAACGACATCGAGAAGGCCTCCGAGTACCTGCGCAAGAAGGGCCTGGCGTCGGCGGGCAAGAAGGCTGGCCGCGCGGCCGCCGAGGGCCTCGTGGTGACGTACATCCACGCCGGGTCGCGCCTGGGCGTCCTCGCGGAGCTGAACTGCGAGACGGACTTTGTGGCGCGCGGCGACAAGTTCAAGGAGCTGGCGGCGGACATGGCGATGCAGATCGCGGCGTGCCCCGACATCGAGTACGTCTCGGTGGACGAGATCCCCGCGGAGGTGCAGGCGCGCGAGAAGGAGATCGAGATGGGCAAGGAGGACCTCCAGAGCAAGCCGGAGGACATCCGCGCGAAGATCGTCGAGGGCCGCGTCGCGAAGCTGCTGGGCGAGAAGTGTCTGCTGAACCAGGCCTACATCAAGGACACGAACAAGACGGTCGAGGAGGTCCTCAAGGGCGCGACCGCGGAGATCGGCGAGAACATCGTCCTGCGCCGCTTCACCAAGTACAACCTCGGCGAGGGCATCGAGAAGAAGACGCAGGACTTTGCCTCGGAGGTTGCCGAGGCCGCGAAGCTGTAAGACGGCCGCGGCGCCCCTTCCTCCGCCCCCCACACGTCGGCCCCGCCCGCGACGCCAACGTCCGGGCCCGTGCGCGGCGCCGGCGCCCGCCGCCCCGCGCAAACGGCCCATGTTGGGGCAAACACTGCATAAAGAGTGCAAGCCGGGTTCTGGCACGCGCCCGGTGTGAGCTCTGATCCGGCCGCAGCGTACGCTCCGCCCGCGAGCGGTGTCGGTCCTGCCCTCTCTGTGTCCGTCGGGGGGTGTCCCCAGAGCTTGCTGTGGGGGGTACAAGCGAGAGAGGTCGGACCCTGTCCGTCGGCGGCGTTTGCGGCTCATAGCGGCCGCGACGCGATGCCGCATGCGACTCCTTGTTCGGCAGCACGCACACCATCCTTCCGCGAGCGTCCTCAGCGACCATGAGCCTCACTGTCCGCGCACCCCTGCTCTCTGCCGCCCGCAACGGCAGCGCCTCCGCTCTCTCAGCGATCCGCCCGCTCGCGAGCCAAGGTGAGATCACCCTGCAGCCGCCGCAGTGCGTCGCGGTGCGCAGCTGTCCCTCAGCACGCCCAGAACGCCCGTCCCTCCGCACAGGCGCCCAACACCGCCACGCCCGCGTCCGGCGGTCGTCCTCGCGCCCCCCGCCCCACAGGGCCGCATACAGCCAGCCTGTATCCCAAACAGGGCGTTCCCGGCGCGGGATGGCGGCCGGTGCCACGTGTCGCGCGCGGCGCCCTCCCCGCTGCAGCCATTGGCCGGCAACCGAAACGCCAGTGAGGCCGCCGCACCGCCGCGCCTCCGACGCTCCTGGCGCGCGCCGCGCAGTAACCTGCCATGCTCAGTTCACAGCGCCCCCGGGCCCGCGTTCATGCGGCCTCGATTCCGCCCCGCGGGCACTCTAGCGCGTGAGTGACGTCGGCCGGCGCAGATGCAGCGCCTCCGTGCCGCCCGAACCACCCGCAGGCGCGTCCCGCCGCGTCGCGTGCGACGCGTACAAGCTCAAGTTCGCCGGCGACGGCACGTCCGACCACCTCGCGGTGCCCGACGTCCCTGGCCCCACGGAGTTCGAGCTGCCGGTGCCCAGCAAGCTGACCGTGGGGCGGTCCGAGGGGAACGACATCCACATCCCCGTCTCCACCGTCAGCGGGCAGCACTGCATCATCCTCGCCGGTGCGTCCGTTCCCCCGCCCCGCCCCGCAACCCCGTCCCGCGTCCAACTCTCGCGCGCCGGCATCACGCGTCAGCCCCGGCCGCCGCGCGCAGAGGACGGCATGGTCCGCATCGGCGACGTCGGCTCCACGAACGGCACCTTCGTGAACGACATCGCGATCAAGCCCATGGAGGACGTCGGCATTCAGCCTGGGAGCTACATCACCTTCGCCGACAGCCACCTGGCGCGGTACGGCCCCCGCCTGGCGCCCGACTCGCGCACGTCGTGCGGGGCGACGACGCGCTGCGTCCCCCGGGGTGATTTGGCGGTGGCTCAGCGGCTGAGTCAGGTCTGACATGGGCGTGCAGGTACCAGCTGATTGAGTACGAGTCTGAGGAGGCGGCGCCCGCGGCGGACGAGGAGGGGTCCGCAGCGGACGCGCGCGCGTGGATCGAGGCCTGGCGGGCGAAGCAGTAGGCTGCAGTGGGGCGCGAGCTGCAACTGGCGTGCGTTGCGCGACCCTGGCGGCGGCTGGGCCGTGCCGTGACCTCCAACACGCAGGCACGTGCCACAACGTGGCCGCAGCGTGGCGTGGGCGCGCTGGCGGCGCGCGAGCCACCTCGCACCTGCGGCTACGCCACCAGGGTGTGTGCGAGAGCCAATTATTTTTGTGACGACGGGTGGGAACCAGATCTGTGCGCGCACCGTGCTCGCGGCCGGATGCGCTCGGCGTGGGCCGCGGTGCGGTGCGGCGGCCATGCTCGAGGCTGCGACGGGGGGTCGTGGTGTCAGACTGGAGCACCGTGCGACGGAGTCAGACCCAGTCTGCGCCAGGGTCGCCGGCTACGATACGCCCGGTCGATCTCGACGCCGACAGACGCAATGAATGTGGCGCGTAACGTCGTGTTCTCGTCCCAAGCGCGCGGTAGCAGCAGCGTCCTGTGGGCTCGCCTAGGCATCTCCGCAGTCGCGTGTGCGCTCGCAACGGCGCGGCGCTTGGTGGAATCTGACGTCTGAGTGGCTGTGGAGGGGTCGTGGGGCACGATGGGATACCAGGACCGATGGGTCGATATGCAGTACCTGCTGAGCAGGCCAGGCAACCTCGTGGGGCCGGGATTCCAGGCTAACGCGGACCTGATGGAGGAGGTCATGGTACGAGTGCTCCGTCGACCCGGGAGCCTGCACGCGCGCTGTGGCTCCGCGCCAGGGCGCTCGCGCTTGCAAGAGGCCGTGTGCACTGGTGGTTGATACTCGCCCGGCGCGCGCGATGTGCGAGTTTCTTTCGACGGTTCAGGGCGGAACCACGCTGTCTATCTCCTCGATGGTCGTTTCCAGGGCTACTGCCGGATCCTCGTCGTCGGAGCTGGCGGCCTCGGGTGCGAGCTGCTCAAGGACCTGGCTCTGTCGGGGTTTATTAACATCGACGTGATCGACATGGACACCATCGAGCTGTCCAACCTCAACCGGCAGTTCCTCTTCCAGCCCGAGGACGTCGGGAAGCCCAAGGCCACCGTGGCAGCAGGTACATGCACATGAAACACGCAAGTGATCGTTTCGGATCCGCGCGGGCTGCATCGCAGAGCCCTCACGGCAGCACAGGCCTCCTTGCATCGCACGCAAGCATCTCTGCGGTCGGAACGCGGGTCGCGCCGAAGCGTGCGGGCCGAACAAACACTTGCGTCACCGGCGCGCAGGCAAGGTAAACCAGCGCGTGGAGGGCGCGAACGTGACACCACACGTGGGCCGCATCGAGGACAAGGACCTCTCTTTCTACCGCAACTTCCACGTCATCGTCCTCGGCCTCGACTCGCTCGAAGCGCGCCAGTACATGAATGCGCTGGTTTGCTCGATGCTCGAGTTCGACGACGACGGCGCCGTCAAGCAGTCCACGATGCTCCCGATCGTCGACGGTGGCAGCGAGGGCCTCAAGGGCCACGTCCGCGTCATCTACCCGGGCCTCACGCCGTGCTTCGAGTGCACGCTGTGGCTCTTCCCGCCGCAAACGAAGTTCCCGCTCTGCACGCTCGCGGAGACCCCGCGCAGCGCGGCGCACTGCATCGAGTACGCGCACCTCATCCAGTGGCCGGCGGAGCGCCCGAACGACGAGTTCGACGCCGACGACCCAACGCACATGCAGTGGGTGTACGAGCAGGCGCTGCGGCGCGCCGAGCTGCACGGCATCCCCGGCGTGACGTACCGGCACACGCAGGGCGTCGTCAAGAGCATCATTCCGGCCGTGGCGTCCACGAACGCGATCGTCGCGGCCGCGTGCACCCTCGAGGTGGTCAAGATCGTGTCGAACTGCAGCTCTGGGAGCAAGAACTCCATCATGTACACCGGTGCGGCCCCGCGAGCACCGCGAACCGAACGATGCGTGCGCGCACCCGCCGGAAGGCGCCCCCGTCGCGCCGCACGTGTTCATGTGACAAGGCGCAGCGTCCTCCGGGTGGTGCAGGCGGTGAGCGGGTGTACTCGCACGACGTGGCGTACGAGCGGGACCCGAACTGTCCCGTGTGCGGGCGCGTCGTGGCGATCGACCTGCCGCGCGCGTGCACGCTGGAGCAGGCCATGCAGCGGCTGACGGCAAACCCTCGCCTGAAGGAGCTGGGAATCACGGAACCCTCGATCTCGATGGGCTCGAAGAACCTGTACATGCGTGGCGCGCTGGAGGGCATGTACAAGGAGAAGCTCGGGCAGCGCATGGCGGAGCTGATGGGCAGCGACGGCGGCACGCTGACCGTGAACGACAAGAAGGCCCCGGCGCCCGTGCGGGTCAAGGTGAGGCTCGCGGACGTGGCGTGACGTGCCGCGAGGAGCCGCGGAGTGGGGCGGGTGACGGCGCGGGGGCGACGGCGTTCCGACGTGGGCTCGCGTCATGTGAGGACAGCGTTTCTTCGACGGTCAGTTCACAATCGTTGCGATGCGAGGGCCAGCTGTGGTCCCCGTGCTATGCGTGGGTCTAGACAGGGCGTCTGTGCGCGCGCACCAATATCTCGCGCGTGAGATTACTACGTGTTGCATTGTTGATTGCGTTGTTGCCATCCTATGGCGTCTAGTCGTTGAGAGAGGTCATGAGCGCCACGCCGCGCTTGATCCAGAAGGACGCGTCGTGCTCGCTCGGGAGGCGCACGGTCATGACGAAGTTGGTCGAGTGGCCCGTTGTCGACAGCACCCCGCGCCGCTCCGTGGTCTTGTACAGCGGCGCCTCGAAGTGCTGGTACTTCTTGAAGTCCGTCACCTTCTTCGGCACCATCCAGATGATGGGCATCTTCGAGAACAGCACCTTGGGCTCCGAGTCCGCCAGCACGTGCTTGTCAAACTCCCACCGGCAGCCCTCGATGAACAGCCCGTCGCAGTAGACGCCGTCCGCGGGGGGCTCCTCGCAGTCCCCGGGGCGGTCCATCACCTCGAAGTCGAAGTCCACCTCGTCGATCGGGATGGTGAACTTGCGCGCGAAGTTCTGCTTCGACCCCGTGAGGAAGGCCTGGGTGAAGAAGAACCCGGAGATCCAGAACACCTTGGGCGCCCCGTGGTCGATCCAGTCCTGGAAGAACTTGCACCGGTCGAGCAGCTCCTTGATGTACGGCCCCAGCGGCTTGAGGCTCGGGAACGAGTGCTTGAGCCACACCGCGGGCACCTTGCCGACATACAGCGCCGTGCCGACCTCGTCCAGCTCGGGGCTCATGAGCGCGAGGCCCTTGACGGCCTTCCCGAGGTTGACCAGCATCGAGCGGATCACGGACAGCAGCCGGTTGCACCGCTCGAGCTCCTGCACGAGCACGGTGTTCATGCTGTTGTCGTAGGCCTGCGGGTACTTCCGCTGCACCTTCTCGAGGTCGAAGTCCGGCGGGAGCTGCGCGAGGATCCCCGCCGACACCTCGGCGATGATGTCCTCCGCCGACTTCCCCCCGCCGCTCGTCGAGCGCGACTGCGTCAGCATCATGCTGTTCAGCAGCAGCCCGACCTCCTGGAGGTCCTTCGTGATGTCCGCGTTCTCGTGCAGGCCGAACACCTCCGGCGACGCGATGAGCGGGAGCTTCCGGATGTACTCCAGGTAGGAGTTGTAGTCGCCGTACGGCGGCGCAAAGTACGTGCCCGACGGCGACAGCTTGTACGTGTCCTCGAGGATCTTCGGCGTGTAGAAGTCGTCGAGGATGGTCATCAGCGTGCGCCGGTCGAGCCCGTCCGTGACCTTCCCGCCGTAGTTGCACTCGCCGCACGTGTACTGCAGGGTGTCGTACGGGATCTCGGCGTACTCGTCGAGGAACATGCGCAGCTGCCGGATGCTGATGCGCAGGTCGTTCTCGTTGAACTCGTACGGGATGTTCCACCCGATCGGCCCGAACTTCTTCCGCTCGTAAATCACGCTGTGGAAGAAGGCCAGGCCGAACATGAGCTTGCGGAACGGCGCGTCCTTCTGGCACCCCGCGAAGAACTCGTGCTCGCAGAAGGGGTCCATCATGTAGGTCCGCAGCAGCCCCGCCGCGAGCCCCTTGGGCGGCTCGTTCGTCATCTTGACCGAGTTCTCCAGCACGCTGATCGGGAAGATCGGCGTCGGGTACGACGTGAGCCACAGCCGGAAGTCGCGGTGCACGCGCCCGGGCACGAGCTGCTGCTCGCAGATGAGCTCCAGCGTCGGCAGGAAGGACTTGGCCAGGTGGCAGTTCTGCAGCACCACCCACAGGCCCTCCTTCATGCCCGTCTCGATCCACTGCTGCGCGACGGGGCCCTGGCCCTGCCCGAGGCTGACCGCCTCGACGCGGATGCCGCGGTCGTCCGCGAACTTCAGCAGCGCCGCCATCGGGTCCGACCCGGGCGACAGGACAAACACCAGCGGCATGGTGGGGCTCGAGTCGTTGAACGACGGCTCGATCGCGAACGGCATCGGCTCGACGAAGCGCGGCCCGAGCGCGGCCGCGACGTACTTGGTGATCGCGGGGATGAGCTTGTCCTGCCGCACGGTGCGCAGGACGATGAGCTGCTGGAACTGAGTCAGCGACGCGCAGAACGGCTCCGGCAGGGCCTCGTTCTGCGGCTCGGACGACAGGTAGATGGTCTCCCACTGCGCGGTGTGCGCGGCGACGTGGTCCGCGAGCGGCTTGAAGGCGTCGGACAGCGTGGTGGACGCGCGGTGCATCTCGCCCCACGACTTGTCCGAGAGCCAGCCCGGCGCGGGGTTCGGCGCGTCCAGGTCGCCGACGGCGACGCCGCCGGTGAGGAGGAAGCGGAGCTCCTCGGGGTCGACGGTGCCCTGGTTGATCCCGAGCTTGGTGGCCAGCACCAGCGCAAAGAGCAGCTTGTCCTTCTCGAACAGGGAGCGGCACACGTTCTGGTAGAGCAGGAACGTGAAGTGGTCGTTGAGGTGGTGCAGGCGCTCCTCGAGCTCGTCCGACTGCTTGGACTCGGAGATGGCCTTGAGGAAGAGCCCCACGAACCACCCCAGCGAGTACTGGTACATGGGGTCGATGTGGCCCATGTCCATGACGGAGAAGTACAGCGTCGACGAGTGGCGCGCGACGGGCTTGTACCCCACGCGCGCGTCGTCGATCTTCGCCTCCGTCTCGTCCGCGATCTTCTGCTTCTCGCTGATGTCGTCCGCCAGCACCTTGGAGCTCTGCAGCACGTCCACCGCCTCCTCGTCCTCGAGGATGTTGCCCTCGGAGCTCGACAGCACCTTGAGGATCTTGTCCTCGATCTCCTTGAGCTTCCGCTTGTTCTCCGCCCCCTGGATGATGAGCTTCGACTTCTCCTCCTCCAGGTCCGGCCGCTCCTTCGCCACCACGATGCCCAGCAGCTGGTCCTCGAGACCCTCCGCCGTCGTGACGAAGTTCAGCAGCGAGACCTTCGTGCACAGCTCCGGCGGGTAGTGCGGGTTCCGGAGCTTGGTCGTGATGTAGAACTTGAACTGCGCGTCAAACTCCACGACCGCGTCGCCCAGCTTGATGCACAGCGCGCCGCCCTGCTTGAACAGCTGCTTCTGCAGCAGCGGCTCCAGCGCCGCGTCGAGCGATTCCCCGACGTTCTCCAGCAGCACGGGCGTCCCGAGCGGGATGCTGTTCTCCAGGGTGCGCAGGAAGTTGGCGTCCGTGAGCTTGATGACGTTGATGTTGCGCGCCTCCTCCATGTTGCGGATCCAGCGGTTGGCCAGCCCCTGCGGGTCGATGCACAGCGGCCAGCGGCGCCCCTGGTCCAGCTTGATGGCGTTCTCCGACGAGAAGTCGTCGCGCGGCAGCCCCTGGATGTTCCACTGCCGGATCTTGACCTGGTCGCCCAGGCAGTTCAAGAGCGTGAAGTGGTCCGAGCACGGCACCGCGTACTCGTTGCACGCCTTGGTCCACTCCTGCAGCGCCGCGCTGCGGTAGGGGTACGTGAAGGGCCCCAGGTAGGCGATCTGCCCGGCGCTGAGCAGCACGTCGCCGACCAGCTGCTCCAGCTGCGCGCCGAGACGCTCCGCCGCGGCCGTCCAGCGCGTCTTCTCGCCGCCCAGCCCCTCGATCAGCTTCTGCGCGCGGTCCAGCTTCACCGTGCACATGTGCACGTCGTGCTCGAGCTTCTCCTTGCGCGACTTCTTCTCCTGCAGGTCCGCGTCGAGCGCCGCGAGCTTGTCCATGACCTCCTTGAGCTCCGCGCGCTTCCCCTCGAGCGCCTGCATGACCGTCCCCAGCTTGGACTCGGCCTCGTGCAGCGCCTCCTGCTTCGGCCGCACGACCTTCATGGCCTCGTCGTACGCGCCCATCGCGCGCACCCAGCAGCACAGCCCGAACGCGGCCTTCGAGACCGACTTGATCTTCTCCGGGTCGAACTCGTCCCGCTCCAGGTAGGGCTTGATCCCCTCGATGACCTTGGGGGGGATGTTGTCCTTGTCGTACGTCTTGAGCGAGTCCAGGAAGGCGAAGTCGTTCAGCATCTTCTTCGCCGCGTCCCAGTAGTCGTCGACCATCTTCCCGCTGTTCGGGTCCTTGATGCGGCTGGGCTTGACGCCCTTGAGGATGCACACCGCCTCCATGACGAGCTTGACGCCCGCGGGCGGACTCTTCATGCCCTTGACCTCCGTGATGTCGTTCTTCGTGAGCGTGTCGAGCGCCTTGAGCGCCTCGTACACCAGCGGCATCGCCCGGTCGAGGTCTCGCTGGCAGTCGTCCTTGATGGCCTGCACGTCCGCGGCCTCCTTGCTCGCGGCCGCCTCGTCCACCTCGACCACCGCCTTGACCTTGGCCGCCTCCTCGCTCTCCTTCGCGATCACCTCCATCGCCGCGTCCGTCTCCACCACCGCCGCGTCGAGCTGCGGCTGCAACGCGATGAGCTCCTCCTGCATGCCCGCCACGGACGCCTCCGTGGCCTCGAGCTTGTCCAGCCCGACCTCGTACCGCCGCTTGATCGTCGAGATCTCCTGCTGCTTGCGCCCCAGCAGCTCCTTGTATGACGCGAGCAGCTCCAGGTACGACGTGGGCGTCACGTAGTTGTACCGGCGCTGCTCGGCGAGGAAGCGCTCCGTCATCTGGTGCATCGAGTTGTGGAACAGCACGCAGATGGCCGGCAGGTGCTCCTTCATGTCGTCCTCGATGCCCACCACGTCGCGCAGGTTGGCCTGCGCCACGGACGCGAGCGCCTGCTCGGGCCAGCGCGTGAACCAGTCGCACGTCGTGCAGTTGATCAGCGACGGGAACTTGCGCAGGCGCTCGCGGAAGGCGTCGCCCACGGGCGAGAACGACAGCACCACGTGCAGGTTGCGCCGCAGCTCGTCCAGGAAGAACTGGTGCAGGTTGCCGTCGCGGCCCGCGGCCTTCGCGCGCCCCTTGATGTTCTCGTAGATCGTCACCATGTCGCCGGACCCCAGCAGGTTGGGCACCTCGTACGTGTTGATCAGGTTCGAGATGTTCTCCACAAACGTCTCGTCCTTGATCTGCGTGTCCGCGAAGAGGAACACCACGGGCTTGTTCTGCTCCCCCGCCATCTTCAGCACCGTGCGCAGGTCGTCCGACCAGTCCGCCATCCCGTACGTCTTCGAGATCTCAATCTGATACACCTCGAACTCCTCCACGAACGCCGCCAGCCGGGTGAGCGACTGCCGGCCGGACCCGCCCATGCCGACCAGCAGCGCGTGCCCGCCGGGCTGCTTGATGATGCGGCAGATCCGCGACACGTGCTCCAGCGCGAAGTCGAAGAGCACGAGCTGCATGGGCTTCTTGGACGTGGCGTTGAAGTCGTTGAGGTACTCCTGGGCGACCTTGAGGAAGGCCTCCATGGAGGGGACCTCGGAGTACTGCTTCGTGGCCGCGCCGGGGACCATGTAGTCGCCGAACATGTTGCTCTTGAGCCCGCGCATCGTGACCTTGGTCTCGCGCATGTGCGGCGACGCCGCCAGCTTGCTGAACTTCTCCTTGAACTGCTTCTCCGCGACCGCCTCGATCTTGTCGAGCAGCCAGTCGCGCTCCTCCTCCGCCACCAGACGGTCGTAGAACACGCGCAGCATCTCGTGGCACCACAGCCGCACGAGCTGCGCGGGGTCCTGCACGGCCTTGTCGGCGACGGAGATGCCCTGGAAGACCTTGCACAGGTCGCGCAGGTTGAAGGTGTAGTGCGACTTGGTCGGCGTCGGCAGGAGCTCCTGCTGCACCGTCTTGAAGAGGTCGATCGAGGACATGACGATGCCGCGGAGGTGCTTCGTGAAGGCCTGGTCGTACTCGTACTTGCGGAAGAACCAGTCGAGCAGCGACGAGAAGATCAGGTAGTTCGTGTCGAGGTCGAACGGCGTGAGCGACACCACGTGGAAGTGGCGCAGGTACCGGTTGGTCACGCTGTTGCGCCCGCCGCCCGGCGGGCCCATCGCGGACACGAACTGGATGTCCGCGATGTGCCGGAAGTGGTACTCCTTGCGGTCGTACCACCCGCCGTGGTCCATCCACTGCCGCAGCAGCTCGATGGGCGGCTGCGCGCCGTAGATCTCCCTCTTCGGCATGTTCAGGTCGTCGACGAAGACCACCATCTTCTTGCCGTTGGGCGGCGCGTAGGTCTTCTTGCCCTTGCGGCCGCGCGGGCGGTCGAGGCGCGCGTCGATCATGTCCTGCGTCATGTTGCACGACGTCTGCGCGCTGAAGTTGACCAGGTTCCACGTGAACTGACTCAGGTCCATGTCGGTCTGCAAGAAGCGGTTGATGTACGCCGTCTTGCCCGTCCCCGTCGGCCCGACGTACAGCATGTGCTTCGAGTGCGCCACCGCCAGGCTGATCAGGTACCCGTAGCGCACGGTGTCCTGCGTCTTCACGATGATCGAGTTGTATTCCTGCTCGACGTCGAGCGGGCCGGAGTCCACGATGTCCATCCACGGCACCCACTTCGCCTTGGCCTTGTCAAACACAAAGTCGTACACCAGCCGCCCCTCGGGGTAGACCTGCGTGATCGGCACCGCCGGCGCCTCCATGTACGGCTTGATGTCCGCCGGGGGGTCGTTCACGAGGAGCCGCCGGAGGACCTGGTCGAACCGCGAGCGGCCCTCCTCGTCCGTGCACCCGCCGACCGACCACACGAGCGAGAACAGCATCAGCGACTGCACCCACACCGCCTGGAGGTTCATGTTCATGCTCATCACCTCCGGGTTGTGCGCGAAGTCGTCCAGGAGGCACTCGAGGAGGCTCATGCACGACGACGCCAGGTTGATGTCCTGCATCGGCACCGGCCGGCGGACCTCCTTGGTCGCCACGCGCAGCATCGGGGGCAGGAGCCACGCGAAGAGCGCCTGGATCTGCTCCTTGATCTCCGGCGCGATCTGCTCGGGCAGCTGGTCGATCCACGACTGCAGGATGGGCTTCCACCCGAGCAGGCGCGCCTGCATGTACACCATGCCGCAGCGCGAGACCGTGGCCGGGGACGCCTGGCTGAGGTCCTCGACCTCGAAGATCATGTTCATCTGCGCGTTCATGGCGATGATCTCGCCCGAGTTGAGGCAGAGCTTCTTGTTGTCGTCGAGCACCGTGTTCATGTTCTCGATCCACACCGCGTCGACGGGGCCGTCCAGGATGACCCACTTGCGGTCGTTCGACTCGTCGCGCGCGGCGTTGCGGAAGTTGACCGCCAGGATGCCGTCCGTCCACTCCTTGGACACGGCGTCCTCCTGCCCGTACAGCTGCCCCATGGTGATGCTCTTCGGGTTCACCACGTACGTCTTCACGGGGTTCTCGCCCATCAGGCCCTTCTGGTGCAGCTGCTCGAGCGCCGCGGCGAGCACCTGGTACGAGCACGTCTTCATGCCGTACGACTCCCCCACCAGCATGAGGCCGTGGCGGACGATGATCATCTCGTACAGCTGGATCGTCTTCGTGAAGAAGTTGTCCAGCGGCTGCAGGTTGCGCTTCACGCTGTTCTCCCGCAGCGCGGCCAGCAGGTCGCTGTAGTCGATCTCCGGCAGCGCCACGCCGGGGAACAGGTCCGACACGATGCCCTCGAAGAGCGGCACGTCCTGGTCGAGGAACTTGGGCAGGTTGACGTCGGTGATCGCCCGCAGCATGAGCACGTCCTCGGCCTGGTCGCCGTACTTGCGCTTGAGGTTGCCCGCCGCGCGCAGCACGGCAATGACGGCGCGCATGCCGTAGTCGTAGTGGAACTGGCTCGAGAGCTGCTCGGAGCACAGCCGGTACGTCTGCACGAGCTTCCGCGCCATGGCGCGCGCGTCCAGGTACCCGTACGAGTACAGGATGATTTCGGCGATCATGGCGTAGTCCGGCACCATCATCGCCACGTCGCGGAACAGCGCCTTGAGGTTGTCCGGGAGCTCCGACCGCCCGGCGTACCCCGGGTTCATCGTGATGAAGACGTTGTTCGTCATCACCAGCTTCAGCTCCGTCCCCTCGAAGACAAACGTCTTGGCGCGCACGGCCTTGGCGCGCTGGATCGTCAGGACCTGCTGCGCGACGACGCTGAGCACCTCGAGCTCGATGCGGTTGAACTCGTCGAAGCACGCCCACGCGCCGCTGCACGCCAGCCCCTTGAAGAACTTGCCCATGGCCTTGTAGTCGAGGCCGTCCGAGCAGTTGAACACCACGCACTGGATCGCGAGCGCCTTCGACAGGTCCTTCGTCGTCTCCGTCTTCCCCGTCCCCGCGGGCCCCGCGGGCGCCCCGCCGAGGTTCATGTGGATGGCGCCCATGAGCGTGCGGTAGCAGCGGTCCGTCAGCGGCGTGATGACGAGGCGGGACGAGTTGCCGAGGTACTCGTAGCCGTACAGCGCCTCCGCGTTGATCATGCGCACGACGATCGTGTCCGTCGGGTCCACGTTCGAGGGGGGGTGTTCGTTGTGCTCCCAGTAGTAGCGCATCTGCGCCTCCCACTTGAAGTCCTTGACCGACTCGACGCCGTCCTCGGCCATCTGCGCGACGACGTCGCGCGCGTGCACGTCGATGACCACGAGCGCGCCGCACGTCGCCCGCTCCAGCTTGGACAGCTGGCCGCGCACGAGGGTGACGATCTTGTTGAGCTCCTCCGAGCACTGCCCGGCGTACTCCTTGAGGCCGGCCGCGCCCGCGCTCTGGATGGCCTGCATCACGTCGGACGTCCAGTACACCTGGGAGCAGTTGAGCACCAGCTGCCCCGGCCAGTTGAGGATCCAGCGGGAGCGCTCGGTGTCGGCATAGGCCTCGATGGCGTCGCGCGCGATCTTGTGCAGCGTGCGCTTGATGACGTTCTCGCACTCGAGGAGCCACGCCTCCACCGCGCCGATCTTCGCCGGCGACACGGGCTCGATCCACGGAATCGTCTCCCCCTCGACACTCGTCATGCCGGTGATGTCCCCCGAGGCCTCGAACTGGAACTCCTTGACGGCCTCGAAGATCTTCTTCGTGAACTTCTGGATGTTGAGCGGCTCCTTGGCCTCGGACAGGATCTCGAGCAGCTCGTCGTTCGACAAAAAGTAGAAGCGCGGGAACTGCTGCTTCTTGGTCTCCAAGAAGTCGTTCAGGCCCTTCTCCACGACGTCCAGCTGCTCGTTCGCCTGCGTCAGGTCCTCGAGCAGGTTGTCGAAGTCCGCGACGCTCAGCACCGCGGGGCTCTCGCGCACCCGCTGCATCGTGCGCCGCCACGTGGCGTCCATCTCCCGGAAGGCCGTGCCCTCGCGCGGGATCTGCCGCACGATCTCCTCCGACCCGAAGATCGGCTCGAGGTACAGCCACCGCCCCTGGCACTTGAGCCAGTCGTCCAGGATGCTCTGCAGCCGCTCCAGCTTGCGCTCCCACGGCCCGAGGCGCTGCTTGAACGGCGCGGCGAACGGCGACGCCGACATCGCCTGCGTCTTCACGATGTGGTCGTCCAGCAGCGTCTGCGCCTCGTCGACCGGCCCGCCCTTGAGGATGTAGGTCCCCGTGTCCTTCCACTCGCCCAGCTCGAACGAGAGCCCCTCCCAGTCCGACAGCATCTTGTCGAGCTGCTTCTCGATCGACCACTCGCGCGACGCGTTGTCCGAGATGGCCGCGATGCCCTCGACGTGCGCGCCGACGTCCTGGTCGAGCAGCCGCTTGAGCGACGTCACCTCGTCGCGCTTCACCTCGAAGCCCAGCACGCTCGCGATCGACGCCCAGTGGCGGTCGCGCAGGCCCGGGTTGCAGATCGCGGAGAGCAGCGGGAGGTACCCCTTGAACTCCTCGATGCGCTGCTTCACCGTCTCGGCCACCTTGAGGGGCTCCGGCAGCTCCGGCGTCTGCCCGCCCGACCCCGCGAACACCTTCGACAGCTTGTAGATCTTCCGGTACGCCTCCGTGATGCCGGACTCGACCTGCTCGGGGTCGAGCTTCGCGAAGGGCCCGTTCATCCAGACGTGGTACCGGTTGTAGAACTCGGCGGTGGTCGACCACAGCGACAAAAAGGGGTCCAGCTTCGCGACCATCTGCGGGATCGCCGCGAACTTCGTCATCGCCCAGCTGAACATGCGCTCCTGCGCGTTGATCTCCTCGCCGACCGTCTGCGCCTCGCGCAGCTTCACCATCAGCTCCTGCGCCTGCCCGGCCAGCTGGTCGCGCTTCACCAGCTCCCCGTACGTCTCGAACGCCTCGACCTGCTCCTCGAACTCCGCGAGGCGCTCGAGGAACTCCGCGCGCTGCTTCTTGAGCTCGTCCTCGAACACGCGCTGCTCGCTGTTGGCCTTCTGGACCGCCTCCTTGAGGATGTCCACCATGCGCCGCGGCCACTCGTACGCGCGGATCGCGAGCGCGAAGTCGTCGTCCGGCGTCGCGAAGCGGTACCGCTCCAGGAACTCCGCGCGCTCCTTGTTGAAGGCAATGTCGTCGCGCAGCTTGTCCTGGTCGACCGTGCGCTTCTGAATGTACTTCTTCAGCGCCAGGACCTCCTCGCCGGACTTCGAGACCTTGGAGAACTCCTGCATCATCTCCTGGAAGGTGTCGCAGATGAGCTGGTTCGAGTCGAAGGTGGCGGCGCGGATCTGGTCCAGCAGCTGCGCGACGACCTCGCGCGCCTTGCCGACCATCGCCGCCTTGATGCCGTGCGTCGAGACCTCGAACATGCCCAGCCGCACGCTGCCCATGCACGCCGCCTCGACCGCCGCGGCCGCACCCAGGAAGCGGTCGAGCTCCTCGGCGTACTGCTCCAGCGACGGGTCCTTGTCCTGGAACGCGGCCGCGTACTCCCCGGCGTCGATCGACAGCAGGAACTCGTACGGCGCGAACATCGCCGCGAGCTCGGTCGGCGCGACGAAGTGGTCGTCGATGGCGCGCATCACCGCCTGGCGCGCCTCCGCGACAGGGTCCTCCTCCAGCCGCATGCACGGCACCATCTGGCTCCCCGACGCCACGTCCGCGATGCCCGTCGTCGACCCCACCACCTGGTTGATCGACTCGGCGCGCGGGATGCCGATCACCGCGTTGACCACGCTCTCGATGATGCTGTTCAGCTGGTCCTTGAAGTCCGCGCGCGCCGGCTGGAACGCGATCCCCGCCGTCGGCTCGTGCACCATCTCGAGGTGGAACGCCGCGGGCTGCGCCCACATCAGCGTGTCGCCGTGCGGGTCGACCTCCTCGGTGCGCTTGTGCGCCTGGAAGAAGGCGACGAACGCGTCGAGGCTGGCCTGCACGAGGCCGCGGAGGTGGTTGCTCTGCAGCGTCGCGATCGAGCGGTAGTACGCCGCGGCGTCGTTGTTGATGAAGACCGGCGGGAGGCGCCGGAAGATCTCGGCCGTCTTCGGGACCCAGATCGACCACAGGGAGCTCTTGACCTTCTCGCACTGCTGCACCTGCAGCGCGCGGAAGCTCTCCACGGCCATGGGGCACTGCCGCACGAACGACGACGCCTTGACCTCCACCAGGAGGCGCTGCGAGAACCCCTGGCTGAGCCAGACGCCGTTGAGCTCCGCGGCGTTCTGCGAGAGCGTCTGCAGCGACCAGGCGAGGTTGTGCGTCGCGCGCGCGACGTGGTCGTGCCACGCCGGGTCCAGCTCCCGGTACACCACCCCGCGCCACCACCGCCGCCACAAGTCATACTCCGGCCACACGCGCTCGAGCGCCTGGAGGTTCAGCCGCTCGCGCTCCATCGGCGACAGCAGCACGTAGTCCACGATGCTCCGCGACGCCGACCGCACGTAGTCCCGGTGGATCTCCTGCAGCGACCCCTCGATCAGCGCAAAGTACCGCTCCTCGGGGAGGCTCGCCGGGGCCTGCTGCGGAACCATCGCCAGCGCGTTCGCGGCCCACTCCTCGCGGTACGGCGCCACGTGGCGGTCCGGCACGCCGTACTCGACGTAGTACCAGTACCGCAGGATGGCGTCGGCGATCACCTCCTTCTCCTCCGGGCTGATGTCCTTGGGCAGCGTGACGCACGGGTCCATCTCCACGGAGCGGCCCCAGTCGACGACGATGCCGCGGACGGTCCCGTCGGGCCCGCGGCCGCCCGGGAGCGTGATGCCCATGACGAGGTGGTCGGGCTCGGCGTCCTGGAGGCCGTTGGGGCCGACGGTGAGGTGGAGCGTGCCGGGGGTGGTGCCCCCCATGGCGTTGATCTTGGTCTGCCGCATCACGTGCTGGTCGCGGAGCGCCTTGAACTGCGGCGGGCGCGCGGAGGGGCAGCGGGAGTGGGGGCGCGCGGCGGGCGGCACGGCGGGCGCGTGGGCGCGTGGGCGGCGTGGAGGGGGGGCCACGGGGCCGGTGGGGGCGGCGGGGGCGGGCAGAGGCCGCGAGGCGGGCGCGCGGCGGCGCGGCTGCGCGGCGCAGTTGGGGTGGGAGGCGGGGCCTGCGTCGCACCTGGCGGTCGCCCGCGGCCTTCTGGGGCTGCTGCGGGTCCGGGGGGAACTCCTCGACGAGCGCTGCGGACGCGAGCGACGCGGGCATCGACAGGGAGGACCCGATGCGCGTCGACGGCGAGTGGTAAAACGGGTCATTGGTGTCGCCGTAGGTGGCCGCGAGCGTGAACAGCGACTGGTCGTTCACCATGGGCGGGAGCCTCCGCCGGGACTGCAGGACCTCCTTCGCCATCACCGCCTCGTTGTGCAGCGCCACGAGCCCGTCCTCGGGCGGCGGGAAGGACGGCTGCACTCGCGCTGGGCCCAGCTGCATGCCGCGCGGCGAAACGGAGCGCAGGGGTCGGAACGCGCGAAGATTCGGGGCCGGGAAGCCCCGTGCGGGCTGGCGAGCGCGGGGCGCGCGCGTGGGGCGCGGGCAGGACGCCGCGCGATGCGGCACATGTGGCGACGCGCTGGGCGCCGAAACGGGGCGCTGGGGCGGCCGCGCGGACGTCCGGCGCGCTGCGGGTGTGAAACAGGACGCCAGCAGCGCGGGAGGCGCGGCAGTCGCGGGGCGGGGGCCGCGGGGCGCCGCACGGCGGCGAACCATTTGGAAACCTGGTGGGGCAGGCGGAGGCGGTGGGGGACGCGCGGGGGCGGGAATGCGCCGCGAAACGCGTGCCTGCGCGTGGGGCTGTTCGTGAGCGAGGGCGGGGGATCGCGGCGGGGCGCGCAGGGGCGCAGTGCGCGCGAGCGCGGCAAATGGCAGTGGCGGAGGAGACCCTGGGCGCTACCGTTGAGGGATGCGCTCGCGCGGCGTTTCTTGACGCGCGAGGAAGGAAGCAGCAGCGGATCCCGCCGCGTCAGGGCGAGTGCGGCGCTGACGCGGGTGTGCGGGCCACGGGAGAAGGGGGCGCCTCGTGCGGCGAGCCTGCTTGGGCCGCCCGCGTCGCGCCGCGCGCACCTTCATGGGCTTCTTCGCCACGTCATCGATGGGCCACAGCAGGACATCTTCGCCCGTCGTGAGGGACTTCTCGAACGGGTCCGGCTGCTTCGCCTCCGGGAGCGGAGCACCCGCGACGTGCCCGTTCTCCATCGCCGCTGTGCCGCCCTCCTGCCGGGATCGGGGCGCCTCCAACCGACGACGATACGGAGGGCAAGGTCAGGCTGACACCGCGCAGCTCAAGTTCGCGAAACGTCGAGCCCAAGGAGCATGTGCAGGACGTTGGCACTGTGTTCGCGACGCCGTGCCGCGTGGCCAGCCAGACGCGGCGCGGCTCGGCGGAGAGACGCAGGATCGCGCGAGGAATCTCCCGAGGTCCGGTTCCTCGTTCGCGAGAAGCGCGCCCGCAGAGCTGCGGCTGTTTTGTTCCTATGTATTCAACACCGCGCGCTACCGCACCTGCCGGGTTGCAGGAGCGTCGCGATATCGCCGTACGGCGTACTTTAACTAGAGTGGCGAACCGCGGCGCGCGGCAGCGCCGTTGGAGGCGCGTCGGCGGTGCTTCCGGGGACATCCCACGGAAGGTCCCGCGCCCCCTGCTCGCGGCCTGCTCGGCGGCTCATTGTCGCGGGGCTCGGCGGCACGTAGCTAGACGATTCGTCCGGTATCGCTGCGCGAATCAAACGACTGCTGCGAAGGACTGTCCTCGCGTAGGTGCGCTCGTCCACCAACACCCACTGAGGAGCGCGCTGCCCGCGCCGGGGGAGCACCACACGGGCCCTCGAGCGGCGATCACGATCGCCGTCCCTCCGTGCTCCGCGCGTCTCCTGCGTGCCCCCCCATCTACACGCCCCATTCGCCCGCGTGCACCCAGTCACCCTCCCCTGTCGCTGCACACCGGGAATACGGCCATCAACGCGCGCCAGGCACTGTTCCACTGCTTCCGACGGCCACACCGCACGCAGGTACGGACTTGCGAGCCGTGAGACGATGCAAGCGCTCCGAGGCGCGACAACCACCTCGGCGCTGGTGGGCGTGCGCCCGCGGCCCGGGCTCGCCGCGCGGACCCCGGCGAGTCGCTCGCACCGCGCGCGAAGCGCCGTCACGCGGGGCCTCGGGAAGGACGGTGAGTCCCCGCACGACGCACCGCTCCAGAGCCACCTCCCCCCGCACAGCACCTTGCCCGGGCTCGTACCTGCTGGCGCGGCACGATTCCGGCGCCCCAACGAGCGCGATGACAGCATGGTATCCTCGCCGCCGCATCGCTAACCACGGAGCGCGGCGTCGGCCGTTTCCCGCCCCGTGCTGGGCCAACCACCGCACAAGCACCGCCCGTCCCCCGGTGGCTCGCGCAGCGGCGGGCGCCTGGCTGGACATCACGAAGCTGGTGACGTCCGGGGGCGGGAGCGGGAAGGGCGCGTACCAGTTGCTCGAGGACAAGATTGGGAGGGAGGTGTATTGCGACTTCAACGGGTGGCACTTGTACCTGCGGGACCTCAAGGCCGGGGGCGGGACGATGGCGCAGGCGCTCGCGAACGAGCTCGGGCAGCGCGTGGACCGCGACGGCGTCGACGAGCGCGATGTGGAGGCGGTGCTGGCCAAGGTGCCGCTGTCGCTGGGGGGGGGGAGGAAGCAGGTGTCGCTGCTGGACACCATGAGCGGGTACTGCGTGCAGGACCTCGTGCGCGTGCTGCAGGACTGGGAGAGGGAGAAGTGACGGGGCGGCGCGCTGCGTGTCGCGCGTCGGCGGCGCCTGAGTTGCGCGTGTAACGTCACATGCTAGCGCGTGCACTTTCAGGGCATCAATGCAGCCAACTCTTCGTTTCCGCGGCGCTCCATGTCTGATTCCGCGGCGTCCCTTCAGAGCAGGGCGAAGCTGCGCACCGCACGCGCGGCGGGGGCCAGGTGCGCGCGCGGGGGCGCCGACGAGCGCGTCTGCTTCCGCAGGCCGAGCCACCCGCCGCTCTTGCTCTGCGGCGGCCGCCCCGTCAGCCCGCCGGACGCCTTCGACCGCGCCTGGTCCCCGCGCCGCAACAGACCCCCCAGGGACTCCCGCATGCGCTCCGGCACTCCCTCCCCCATCCACTTCGGGGCCGGCAGCCCCTGCTGGAACGCGCGCTCCATCGTCACGCGCACCGCCACCAGCGCGCCCAGCCCGCGCCACCCGGGGTTCGCCGGCGCCGTGGCCTGCGTTTGCACCTTGGTGCGCGCCTGCGTGTCCTGGCCCGCCGCAGCCGGCGGCGCGGCGTGCCCCGAGTCCGCGGCGTGGCGCACGGGGGGCGGCGCGAGGCCCACCGCCTCGTCGTCCGAGTCCGAGGACAGGTCCCAGTACGACTTGGTCAGGTCCAGTAGAACTTGCGCCTCGTCGTCCGACCCGCCCTTGGCGTGCAGCAGCGCCTCCGCCTCCGCGAGCATCTCCGCGCGCCGGCTCGCCTGCTCCGCGGCGCGCTCCGCCTGCGCGGACGCCTGCGCGGCCGCCGCGAGCCTCCGCTCCTTGGCGTCCGCCAGCGCCTGCTCCTGCGCCGACCGCCACGCCGCGTCCGCCTTCTTCGCCTCCGCGCGCAGCCGCTCCGCGTCCGCCCTCAGCGTCGCCGCGCGCGCCTCCGCCTTCAGCCGCGACCGCTCCAGCGACTTGGCGCTGATCCGCTGCGGCTTGATCAGCAGCTGATCGTCGGCCGGCTTCGGCGCCGCCACGCGACCCGGCTGCGCGAGCTCCTCCGCCGCGGACCGCGCCTGCTGCATCGCCTGCCCGAGCTTCGCGGCGACGATCCGCCGGGGCTTCTCCAGCAGCTCCTCTCCCACGGCGCCCAGCGACGCGATCGCGGCGCGCTGGCGGGGCGGGGGGGGCGCCTCGGCCGCCTCGGCCGCCACGGCCGCCGCCACCTCCTCGTCTGCGGCCGCGGCGACGACCTGCGGCTTCGCGGGGGCCTCCGCCGCCTCCGCGCGCGCCGCCATCTGCGGCTGCGCCGCGACAGCCTCCTCCGCAACCGCCGGCTTCGCGGCGTCCTTCTCCTCGACAGTCTCCGCGCTCGCGGCCATCGCCGCCTCCGGCTGCTCCGCGGCCGCCGGCTTCGCAGCGGGCGCCACCTCGGCCGCGGCCGCCATCACGGTCTGCGGCGCCACCTCCGCAGCGGCCTTCGCCTTCTTCTTGCGCGCCGGAGCCTTCTTGACCCGCTTGATCTTCGGGCGCGGCGCCGCCGCCGCCGCCGCCGCCGCCGCCGCCGCCGCCTTCGCCTCCGGCGCGTGCTCAAAGTCGACGCGCTGCTGCACGGTCTGCTCCTCGGGCACGGCCGCGTCGCCGTCGACGGCCGCCGCCTCCTCCGCGACGCCCGCGCCGGCGCCGCCGCCGAAGTCGCTGTCGTCGTCGCTGGCGCTGTTGTCGGCCAGGGCGTCCCCCCCGACCACGGTGCTGTCCCTGTCGGCGGCGCCGAGCAGCCGCACGAGCTGCGGCTCGAGGTCCTCGACCTTGAAGTCGTACGGGATCGAAATGAACCCCGTGCCCCACACCTCGTAGCAGTCGTCGATGGCGATGCTCGCGCCCGACAGGTCCACCGCGCCGCGCAGGCGCGCCGCGCAGTCGCTCAGCCGCGCGATGGCCGCGTAGATCTCGTCCTGCTGCGCGAGCGTCACGATGCGGATGAGGTGCTTGCACCCGAGCGCCTTGCCGCACTCGCGCAGCCGGCGCTCCTCCTCCGCGCGCTCGTCGACGACCTCGGCCGCGCGGTCCGACGCCTGGATGCCCGTGTCGGACTGCAGGAAGCTCGTCAGCTCCTCGACGGAGCAGTCCGCGCGGACCTGGAGCACGGACGACGACGGGAGGTGCTCCAGGAGCGGGCTAGTGGGGTCGTTGTGCACCAGCACAGTCAGACCCGACTCGGGGTGGCTGCGGTACTCGCACGGCGCGGGGGACTGCCCCTCGTCGAGCTGGAGGACGCGGCCGGCCCAGATCGAGAACTGCTGCGCGCCCTGCTCCGACCGCGAGTCGCACCACACCTGCCGCACGCCGAGCTTCGCCGCCGCGGGGACCGCGAGCTCGCGCACCCGCCGCGCCCAGTACATGTTGAGCTTCGTGAGCAGGTGCGCCTTCTCGAGGTCGAGGCACTCGAGCACCTCCTGCAGGTGCCCGTCCTCGGCCACGAGATGCAGCGTGCCGTCGTCGCCAACGTAGCTCGACGCCGCGTGGGCGCCCGGCGGGTAGAGGCGGATCGCGAGGCCCGAGAGGGCTCCCGGGGACCTGCAGGGGCGGCGCGGTGCGGCGCGGCGCGCTGGGGGCGGCGGGGGGCGCGCGGGCGACGCGGGTGGTTGAAACGAGGGGGGGCGGGAGGGCCGCACCGCGCGTTGAGGTCGGCGAGGGAGTCGCGGAGGAGCTCGAGGGCCTCGATGTGGTGCAGCTGCTCGGTCGGCGACGCGAGGTAGTCCGACGCGACCTCCACGACGAGCAGGCCGTGCTCGCGCTCCACCTGCGCAGCCAGGGGGGCGGCGCGGGGGCTCTTCCGCGGGGCTCCGCGGCCGCGGAGGGGCGCGTTCGCGCGGAGCACGCGTGGATTGAGCGGGCGCGGGCGCCGGGCGCGGCATCCCGGGGCGTGCGCACCTGCACGGAGAGCCCCCGCAGCTGTTCACGGAGCACCTCGTGCTGGGCGGCCTGCTTCACCGCGGCGGCGACCGTCTCGCGGAGGAAGTGCAGGAGATTCACGTTGCTGTGGTCCGGCCGTCCCTGCGGAGCGCGCGGCCGCGGGCGCGCGTCACGCGCGGGCGTGACGTGCTGCGCGACGGGATAACGACTGCGCGCAGCGCGGCGCACCACGGCGGAAACGTGGCCGCCTGGGCGGACGCGGCGGGCCGCAGGCACGAGGCCGACCGCCGGGCGGCGCCAGCGGGCAGGGAAAGCGGCGGCGTGCGTCGGGCTCGGCTCTGCTGCAGGGGCAGCATGCCAGCGGTTTGGCGCGGCCGCTCACCTCGAGCCCGACCGCGAAATCTCGCTCCATCTCCTCCTCGGTGATGAGCCCGAACGCCAGGAAAAGCGGGCCGAGCGACCCCCGGCCGCCCGGGAGCTCCGCGTGCACCTGCGACACGCCACCCGCTCCATCCTTGACCCAAAACTCAACGCGCGACGCGCCGTGGCCGCTGATAGCGCGCCCCTCCGGGTCCTCGAGGGACGCCAGATACGCGTTGAGCTCCTGCGACGCGAAAAACGCACGCACGCCAGCGCTCAGCCCCGCCCCTCAACGTCTCGAGGCTGCAGCGACACACGGCGCTCCGCGCGCAGCGGCAGCGCGCTCAGCGGCGCCGCGGGCGCCGCCGGCGTTCCGTGAGGAGGTGAGCGCGCGAAATTCGCCGCGCGCAGCACCGGTGGCCGCGCGGGCCGCGGGGGAGCGGCCGGGCGCTCAGCAGGAGCACAGGAGGGACACAGGGGGCCGCGTGCCTTGAGAGCCTCGGTGTTGGCCGCCCGGGCGTGCGGGAACTCCGCGAACAGATCGGGGTGGACCTGCCGGACGATCCGGCGGATGTACTTGCGGGCGTCCCCCATCGCTGCCGGCGACCACTCGGCGTGGGGGCACTGTGGGGATCGAGCGGCGCTGCGAGCGCGCCAGGCCCGGGCGTGAGGGGTGCGGCCGCGTTTCGGGGCGCCCGGGACCGAGATCGACCGGCTGGGGCCGCAAGAACGTCCCGCCGGCGGCCACGACGCGAGCTGCGGCCTGCTGCTGGCGAGATGCTCCAGGGGCGGAGCGCGTGCGGCCAACGACGCTGTCGCGATCGATGACCAGCGTGGAGCCGGGGCAATCGCGGCCGAGTGCCCGCGGGCGGCGTCGCGGGGGGCCCTTGCGCCCGGATGGCGCGGATACCGCGAGGGGGGTGTGGAGCGCCGGTCTTGACCCTATGGGGTGCCGCGGCTGGCGCGCTGGGGCCGCGGTCGATGGGCGCAGCGAGGCGCGGGGCGGATGCCCAGTTCGGATCGCGTGTCGGGAGGGCGGCACCGCGGCGGGTGGCGCTTCGTGCGCGCGACGCGCGGCGCCAGCTGGCTGGTCTAGGGTTGCGTGGAGAGCGCGGAGGGGGGGGACGTGCAGTGGGGCGGGACAGCGGAAAGCGGGCCAGGAAGGCGTGAGGCGGGGTTTGGGTGGAGCGGAGACGGAGGAGCGTGGAGATGCGGGGCCCGCTGCGGAGGTGGGCTGTACATGCAGTGTGCGCTGGCGGCGGTGGGTCGCCGAGGTGGGGCCGCGACGGACGGCGGGGCGAGACGCGGGAGGGCGTGGCACGGCCGCGGCGGCGTCGAAAGGGGCTGTTTCTGCGGAACCAGGCACAACAGCGCGCATGTACACATGTGACATGACAAACGTTCGCTGGCCGCCGGAAACGCGGGGTGCGGCGCGTGCGACGCCCGGCGAGCTTGCGGCGGCCTGCGGCGGTCCCCAGCGCGCGTCCCGGGCTCGGGACGACCGTGCGGCGTAGTGTGGCGGTTGCGTGCGCAGTGCGTCGCCGTGGGGGGGTGTGCCGCGGCCCGGGCGCAGGCTGGTGGCCCGCTGATGGCGAGGGGCGGCGCGGAGGGCGGCGCAGGTTGTGGCTGCTCAGTCTGTGTGGAAAGGAGATCGCAGGAAGCATGTCGTTCGCGGCCCGCAGCGCTGTCGCGCCCCAGGTGCGTGCAGCTCGAAAAGCTCTCTCGCGCTTGACCGGGACGATGTCACGCGCGCGTCGTCCGTGAGTTTACAAGCAGACGGCCCGAACGGCTGCGCGGACACCCAGCCATCAACGCTCCCGGCGCACCTGGCGCGTAGCTCGGGTGTCGCTCGCCCAGCCATTACGCCCGGTGGGCCTTCCAGCCACGCCTGGCCGCCCCAGACGCGTTCAACAATCCCACCTGTCGCATCGCGACGTGCATCGCCGCGCGCCTATGCCCACCGAAACCGAGCGCGCGCCGAGCAAGCTTGGTGGACGACAGCAGTGGGCCCGCCCCGTCCAGCGCGGACCTGCGCGCGCTCCCGGCCTCCCCTCACCGCACCCGCGCTCGCGTGCGCGCCGCCGCGTCGCGCCGAGCCCGCATCGCCCCACGCCGCGCCGGGCGCCCGTGTGCCATCACGCGCCCACGCACTGCTGCACCCGGCCCCGCCGACCGCCCCACCGGCCCGCTGGCCCGCGCTTCCCTCCTCGGACCCCTACTCAATCTGTCCCGCTCCCCCATGTCGTAAATTGCGCGCTGGAAGCAACGCACGCGCGTCGGTGGAGCCTCACTGCATGCCGGGGTGCGCGATTGGCTTCTGCCGTGCAGGTCGCCTCCGTGGCCCCCGCCCGGCGCGCCGCCGGCGCCGTGTGCCGCGCGGCCCCCAGCGACTCCGCCGTGCCGCAGGGCTCGCGCCGCGAGGTCCTCCAGGGCGCGGCGCTCCTCGCTGCGTCGCTCGCGGCCGGTCCGGCCTCCGCCGCTGCCAAGAAGCCCAAGGGATACAACATCTGCCGTGACGACAACGACAACTACACGTTCCTGTACCCCTTCGGCTGGCAGGAGGTCTCCGTCGACGTGCGTGCCCGGACCTTGGGCTGCGGCGCGCCGGGAGACTGGAATCCTTGTCTTGAGACATATTGGCTGACGCGCTCTGTCCGCGCCGCGTGACGCAGGGGCTGGACGTGTGCTACAAGGACGTGATCGAGCCGCTGGAGTCGGTGTCGGTGTCGCTGGTGCTCACGGACAAGGAGAGCGTCGATGAGTTCGGCACGCCGCTGGAGATTGCCGACACCCTCGTGGCCACCGCGCTCTCGAACAAGCGCCAGAAGACCAAGGTGCTCGACGCCAAGCGCGTCGAGCGCCAAGGCCGTCCGTACGTCGAGTTCGAGTTCCTCGCGGAGGCGCCCAACTACACCCGCCACGGTGCGCACCCGCTCGCGAACGTGCTTCGTGTTTCAGCAACGCACTGGATACAACGCGCGCGCCTGCTTGCCGCGCTGGTGGGGGCACGTTGCGTGGAGAAGTGCCGACCGCGCAGTGCGTTGCGGTGCGGAGACGCGTGGGCTGCGTGCGTGCGCGTGTGTGCAGCGCTGGGCGTGGTGACGGTGTCCAACGGGAAGTTCTACATCGTGTCGACGGGCGCGAACGAGCGGCGGTGGGGGAAGATGCAGAAGAAGGTCAAGACGGTCGTCGACTCGTTCGAGATCCTGTACGGCAACCCCGCCGCCTAACCCCGCACTTTGAGCCCACCCTTGTGAATGACAACCCCAACACCCCCCCCCTCGTCTCATGCGCCCCGTTTTGCACCGCTAGCACGGACGACAATCACCGAACATCGCCGCGACACCGCGCGCCTTGCGTCGCGCTAGTACGACGTGCTGCCTCCCAGGTTGAGATGGTACAGCCGCTCCTCCGTCAGCCACCACCCGAACACGCTGAACCGCTTGGTCCCCGCGGGCGCCCGCACGGCCGTCACCTCGTGCCAGTGCGGCACCCGGAAGAACACCGCGCTGTTGAACTCCGGGACCACTTCGCGCGCCGTCGGGCCTGTGCGCGGGGGCACCGTGTCGGACACCGCCCTGAGACCCCCCCGCTTGCGTCGTCGCGGGTTCGAGTCCGCCGCGCGCGCGCCGTGCTCGAGGTCGCGGAAGAGACCCCCCCACGCGCGCTCCCAGGCGGGCGTGAAGTAGAACACTGCTGTCAGGTCCCGGTAGCAGCGCTGCACGGTCCCGTCGTCCATCGCGACGTCCGTGCACTGACGGTCGTCGTGCGGCGCGATGTGGTGCCCCTCTGTGTAGCACCCTGCGAGGCAGCACCAGGTGCGGTGCTTGTGTGGGTCTTGCGACACACGCGACCGCGGGGCCCGGCAGGGCTGCCGGTGTGTCGTGGCGGGGCGGCTACCTGCCGAGAGGGAAGGGATCTGCGTGGGGTTGAGCGCGGCGAGCGCGCGGAGGAGGGTGTCGAGGTGCTGCGAGCCCCCGCGTGCAGAGCGGAAGCAATGAGCGATGTTGTTGGCCGCGAGGTCCGACGCCGCGGCCGTGCGCACCCAGGCCTCGCGGGGGAGCTCCTCGAGGATCCGCAGCGCCGTCCAGGCAACCTGCGAGCCCCGCGGCACGCACGGACGGCCGTTGCTGCGGCGCGAGACGTTGCGCGGTGGTGCGGCGGCGTCGGGCCGCGGGCGTACGTGCGCAGGGAGGAGGTTCCGGACGTGCAGGATCCCGCGGGCCGCGTCGACGCGCGCGGGAACGTCGAGCTTTCGCGCCCAGCGCGACACGTCAGCGTACGACGACAGCCACCGCACTCCCTGCACGGCGCACCACGCGGCGCTGCGCGTGAGCGCACGTCCCGGATGCACGCGGACGCAAGCGTACCTGTGGCGCGGCAGCCACGTCGCAGGCAGCGGAGAGACAGAGGGTGCATTCCGCACTGCACAAGGGGCGCGTGCACACACCTCGCGGAACTGCTGTGCAGTGAGCCGCGCGGACAGGTACCCGGATGCTTTTAGCGACGACGACGCGCCGAAAGCCCCGTCGCTCGGCGCGTCTCCGCGCGTGAGCGGTCCGCTGCCGTGGGTGCTTGGATCGTCCTCGCGATTCCGCCCGCGCCGCTTCCTGCGCTTCGACGCGCTATGCGCGACGCTGCAGTCCCGCAGCCTGCGGTGCGTTCTGGACAAATAGCTCATCCTCCTCGCTTCCCCCCTCCTCCCCCTCGAGCCCCTCAGCAACTACCTCCTCTCCTCCAGCCCTCTGCGCGCATCCTCCGGCCCTAATTCGACGTTTCCGGCCTTTCCTCGCCAGCACAGCGACCCCGCTGCTCCTGGCCGCGCCCCGCGCCGCGTCGCCGGCGCAAGTCAACTCGGTGCAGCTGCCAGGCGGCCTTGGAAGGCGCTGCGCGCCGCCACAGGACTCAGGGGAGAGTCTCCCGCGCGTCGAGGAGGGCGGCGGTGCGGGCTTGGGCGGGCGCCACGGGCGCGCCCCGGGCAGTAGCCTAGGCGGGGGGACTGGCACCTTCGTAACCTCGCATCGGAGGCTTACGTGGTAGTGCGAGGCAGAGCACCTGGCCACCTCCGACGGTTCCGCCGCCTACGTACGCTGGCCGGGGCACCATGCCGCCCACAACGTTCGGTACTTTTCAGGTCTCGATGCGCTCCCGCGTGAGAACCGCGCGCAGCGCCGGCGACCTCGCGGCGGTCAGGGCCCGCTCTGCGTCGCGCTCGAAAACCCCGGTCGCCGCGCGGACGGAGACTTGGACGCCCGTGCCGAGCGGACTCGCGGGCGACGCGAATTCCTGCCGCCCGCTCCAGCAGTGCGCGCGCGCCGGACCCGACAACGGATCGTCCGCAGGTGCGCCATCCTGCCGCGACCTAGGTCGGCGCCGTTGCTCCTCGTGGCGCCGTCGACGCCGCTCCTCGCCGCTCGACCACGCTTCTCTCTTTCTCGCCCCCAGCACCGCGCCCCCGCGCCCCGCCCCCGCGCCCCCACGCCCCCGGCGCCCGCGCCCGCCCCCTCCACCATCCCACGCGCGGCTCCGCCCCTCGCGCCGCCGCGAAACGCCACCCCGGCCCCGCCCCCTCCCCGCAGTATCCCTCGAGGCCGAGAAGCGACTCGTCATGATCTGCGAGAGCCCGCTCCTGAGCAACTGCGGCTTCACCACTGACCACATCCGCGAGGATTGGGGAACCTGGCTCTCGACGGCCGAGCAGATCACGCAGCAGCTCGGGCTCAGCGGCGACCCCTCCACCTGGCCCGAACAAGCGCGCTCCCGCGTGTTCCAGTACTACCTCCCCGTGTACATGTGGTGCGTGGGACAGATCTCCCGTCACCGCTCCACGGGCGCGCGGCGGCCCCTCGTCATCGGCATCTCCGCCCCGCAGGTGCGCCGCGCAGCGATTGCCCCCCCGCGCCGCCCCCTGCGCGCCGCGCGCGCCCCCGGCCACGCGCGCGCGCCTCCGCCGCGCCGCGCCGCTTGCCACCCGCGCCCCGCCGAGCCTAGCACTGCGCTGCGCGCGCGCACCACGCGGTGCAGTGCCGTGCAACCGCCGCCCCTGGCCGATGTTCCCCCTGCGCATCCCGCGACGCGCCGCGGCAGCCCGAGCCACCGCGGCGCCGGCCCGGCATCGCAGCAACTGTCACGACGACGCGCGCCACCCGCCCGCCCGCGCCTCGCAGGGCTGCGGCAAGAGCACGCTCGTGGAGCAGCTCGAGCTCCTCCTCGCGTCCGCGGGCGTGAAGGCCGCGTCCGTCTCCGTCGACGACTTCTACCTCACGCGCGCCGAACAGGTGGCGGTGTCGGAGGCCGACCCCTCCAACCCCCTCCTGCAAGTGCGCGGCAACGCCGGCACGCACGACCTCGACCTCGGCCGGCGCACGCTCGAGGCCCTCCGCACGTGCACCTCCCCGGACAAGTCGGTCAAGATCCCGCGGTACGACAAGTCGGCGCACGGCGGCAAGGGCGACCGCTTCCCCGAGGACGCGTGGCCGACGATCGCGGGCCCGGTCGACGTGGTGCTGTTCGAGGGGTGGATGGCGGGCTTCGCGCCCGTCGGCGACGAGGCCGCCGCGGCCGTGCACCCGGGCCTGGTCGCCATCGACCGCCAGCTGCGCAAGTACGGCAGCAACTGGGACGCGCTCGTGGACGCGTGGATCGTCGTGCAGGTGGACGACCCGGAGTGGGTGTTCAAGTGGAGGCTCGAGGCCGAGCAGCGGATGGTCGCGGCGGGCCGGCCGGGGATGGACGAGGCCGGGGTGCGCGACTTCGTCGCCAAGTACATGCCGGCGTACAGGGCGTACCTGCCGGGGCTGTACCGCGACGGGCCGGTCGGGGCGCAGCCCGGGCGCGTGCTCATGGTTGCGCTGGACAGCGAGCGCGGGCCCGTCGCGAGCCAGCCCGCCGGGCCGGTCCTGAAGACCGGTGCATGAGGATGCACGTGCGCCTGCGCCAGTGCAGGCCCGCTGCCCCCGTCATTTTTCGTGCGTTGCCCCTCCCCTGCCCCGTCCTGCCTCGCTCCAACCCACAGAGTGCTTCCAGCACCGAAGATGTCTTGGCATGTTTGTAAGCCTTCGAATCGAAACAAAGCAGACCTCTCTGCCTCGACTGCGGGCCCGCGCGACGCGCACGACTGCGCCCGGCCGCAGGGGCGACGCCGGCCTGGCCCGCGCGCGCGTCCCGGACGCGGCGGAAGACGCACGTGCCGCCACACGCCCGTTGTCAGTGACGTCTTGCACCGCGGGGGTCTATTAAGTCCCGGGCCGCCCGGCCCCGCGGGCCGGCGCCTCGTGGCTGCCCGGCCGCGCTGCCGTGTCACTGTGCCGGCGGCAGCGGAGCTGGGGACCTCGCAGCGGTGCGTTCGCGGCGCGTGTTGGTCGCCTGTGTTTCTCGCACAGCAAACGACTGCTCGTACGCGCGCCGTGGCTGGTCGACGCCGGCCGCGCGGCTGCGGCCGTGCCGGATAGGTAGAGAGCAATGGCGCTAGGGACGATGGCAGCGGTGGCGGGGGACGCGTGGGAGTCGATTCTGCCCGAGCCTCCCTCGGACACGGTGAGCAGCGTGGCTTGGAGCCCAAAGGGCGACTACCTGGTGGCGGGGTCCTGGGACAAGACGGTGAGGTGCTGGGAGATACCGCAGGGGGTCGGGAAGCGCGAGGGCGTGGCTCGCGCGATGACGACGCTGCCGCAGCCGGTGTTGGCGGTGTGCTGGCACAACACAGAGTTCCGGGCGTTCGCTGCGGGCTGCGACAACCAGGTCTACGCGTGGGATCTCGGCACGAACCAGACGATGGTCATCGGGAAGCACGACGCGCCCGTGAAGAGCATCTTCTACGCCCCGGAGCTCAACTGCGTCGTGGCGGGCTCGTGGGACAAAACCATCCGGTACTGGGACGCGCGGCAGCCGAGGGAGGCGTGCAAGTTCCAGGCCGAGGAGAGAATCTACAGCATGGCGCTCCGCGGGCGGCTGCTGGTCGCGGCCACGGCGCCAGGCGCGGCGGTGGCACAGATGGGCGCGCAGCCTGACAAGGGAAAAGTGCTCATCTTCGACATCAGCAACCCGCAGACGCTGTACCGGGCCGACCCCTCGGACCTCGGCCACCAAATGCGCTGCGTGGAGGTCTGGCACAACTCCGCCGGGTACCTCGCCGGGTCCATTGAGGGCCGTGTGGCGGTGCACTCGCTACAGGTGCGCGCCTCCCGACCCACACGACCCGCCTCGTTGCTGCCTCGCATGATATGTCGCTCGGGACACCGCACCGCACCCCGAATGCCCGGCAGCGGCGCACCACGCGCGGCCGCAAGGCGCAGAGCAGAGAAGCCCGGCCTGTCCGCGCACCCCACGGCGCCGACCTCCTCGCCGCACCGCGCAGGACGTCCATCCGAACAAGACGCCGCAGTTCACGTTCACGTTCAAGTGCCACCGGTCCACCACGGGCGGCAGCGTCCCCAAGTGCTACCCGGTGAACGCCATGTCCGTCCACCCGGACTACGGCACCTTCGTGACCGTCGGCGGCGACGGAGGCGTCAGCTTCTGGGACAAGGAGAACAAGTCCAAGCTGTCGGTGCGCCCCGCACCCGCCGCACGTCACACCCCTTTCCAACACACACGCACATGCACGCGCACGCTCACCGTCCGCTCCGCGCCGCCCCCGGCCGCCGCGCGCAGAGCCACATGAAGCAGCAGCCGATCACGACCGCGGCGTACAACGAGTGCGCGAACAACGCGCGGCCCTGCCTGCTGGCCATTGCGGAGGGGTACGACTGGCAACAGGGTCACAACTCGCAGCTCGCGCGACAGCCGGCGAAGATCACCGTGCGCGGCTGCAGCAAGACGGACATCGAGCCGAAGAAGAAGAACTGACGCGAGGCGCCCTCGCACCTGTAACTACGTGCACGGCGGGCGGGTACGCGCGGCGCGTAACGGAGACGTGGAGCGTGGCCCGGTCCAGGAAGTGCGCGTGCCGTGGTCGCGAGGCGATGTCACGCGAGCGGGGACTATAGAGGGTTGTGGGCAGGGAGCGGCGGGGGGGGGGTTTGATGATGCTGACGGAGCGCTGTGCGTGTGCTAGGACGGCGGGTCTTGCCGGCGTGGGACCTGGAACACCCTGAAGCGGTGGTTGATGCCCGGGCGGCCGTGCAGCCTCGCGGGGCCCCGCAGCACTCCCCCGGGGTCCTCTTCGCAAAAAACCACCCGTCTGACCCGGGAGTGCACGAGCGCTGCGGAGACACGGCGGCACGGGCACGGAGCGGCGTTCGCGTCCGTCCGCGCGGCGACGATGGATTGCACCAGACGATGCTGTCCGAAACCACGCAGCAGACGTGATCAGAGGTGCCGGCGCACAACATGAGGTCCGCGCGCTCACCCATGGCGCACATCGCGCAGGGCTCGCGCACGACGTACGCGTCGTATCCCGTGCACAGGTACGGCCCGTCCGACGCGGCCCCGGCGCCCTCGTCCGCCTCGACACGGCGTCTTTTATGTTGACACCCCCCCTCCTGCGTCGCCGCCCCAGCGCTCCGCTCCGCCGCCTGCGCCCGCGCGACGGCGTCGACCGCGAGGATCACCGCGTGGTGCAGCGGGTGGACGTGCCGCATGTCGCGCGCCGAGGCCACGACCTCTCCGGAGCCCGGATCCACAATCACGCACGAGTTCGTCGCTGCTCCGCCGTCGCTCGGCGCCGAGGCGCGGTCGAGCGCGTGCTGCATGTTCGCGCGCATGACGGCCGCCTCCACCTCGTCGATCTGCGAGCCACGGGCGGAGACAGCGCGCCGTTCTGGCCCCGCCACGCGTGATCAACGCGACGCTATCCGTCTGAAGCGTGCCCGTCGTCGTTGCCCTTGTCCATGTGAGTTTCACGGATGTACTTGCTCCGCCGATCGTAAGACCGGCGTTGATGAGGCCGAGGAAGACCCTCGAGATGCCAGAACAGAGATCTAAGACATGTAGTGAAGGGCGGGAAGGAGGGGTAGATGTTGTGCACGTGTTGAGATGTGGCTGAATGGAGCGGGACGGGCCAGAACCGGAGACGGTTGAGCCACATCTCAACACGTGCACAACATCTACCCCTCCTTCCCGCCCTTCACTACATGTCCTGTCTATCTGGAAACGTTCAACTCGAGACTTCGATGGCCAAGTGCGGGCGTGGACGAGCGCTCAGGAGGCGGGACGGCTGCTGCTGCCATGGCTGCATCGCTGCGGCCGTGCTCGGAGAAGGGCGCGGACCTTTTCCGCCAAAAGGTCGAAACTCGACTCAGGTTTCCTCCACGCAGTCGGCCAGACCTCGCACCACCGCCGCAGCTGGTCCTTGTCGGCGGGCGCGAGCCGCGGGACCCGGCGGCGGGACAGGCCCATCAGCTCGAGGTCGCGCAGTGCGTCCTGAGCGCCACCGGGCAGGTCCCGCGGCTGCAGTGCAGGCTCTGGAGTGGCGTCCACGGTCAGGCCGCCTGCGCCGTCATCTCCGCGCGCGCCTGTGGACGCTGCGAGCTCACAGAGAATGATGGAGACGGATGCGCCGTCGGAACTCTTCCTCACGCGCTTCAGGTGCGCGAGCGAGGGAAGAGGGACGCACGCACTCAGGCGCCGCATGAGCGCGCCAGCCTGCTGCGGCCTCACGTCTGCGACCGCGACGGTGCAGAGCTCGAGCGTCGGGCCCTCGCGCGCCGGTATAGCGCGCGGCTCAGCGAGCGTCATCGGCGTCGCGCTGCCATCATCATGCTGTGTGCAGCAACACGAGGACTTCAGACAGCCACGACGTGCGCGATATGACTGTCAAACCGACGAACTACAGGACCGCAGGTGGTAGCAGACGCAGTGCGGAGGGCTGCGCGAAGCTCCCGCCGACGCTGCGCTGCGCTCGCGGCATCTAGTCCTCCGGTGCTATGCACGCTCGAGTCAATGGCCCGTCTGACGCGCCACGGGGCGCTGGGCTTCTGTGGCCGGGCCGGCAGCCTCGCCGGCATTCTCTGGGCCTGGACGCGCATCATCGTATCCGCGTTCGTGCCTTGGATAACGCACCGGCGGCGCTGGTTCCTGCACTCTGTAGAGGATGTGCGCTCTGGCACCCCGGCTTCGCCCTTGGACCTCCCAAACAGACGTTTCCCGAATCTTTGCCCTCTCCTCTCCTCGGGCGTGACAATGACGCTCGCAGCGCACGCGTGCGCGAGCGCACAGCCCTGCAACCCACTGCTCCGACAGCAACGGGCGCCGCACGCGGCGCGCCAGGCGCGCACGTCCGTCCGAAGGCACGCGGAGCGGTTCGACGCGTGGCGAGAGAGCTACGCGGAGCGAGAGGACCGACGCCCCGCGGGCAGCGCCCCGTGGTGGCAACGTAGCCCCCCGCAACGGTCGCCAACGTCGTGGCCCTCCCGCGCGCCGCCGCCGTCGCCAAAGCCGCGCCTCCAGCCGCGGCAGCGCAGTCCGAGACGCCGGCCACCGTCCCAGGGACTCGGATCCAGAGGACTCTCCGAGGATCGAGCAACTGAGGTGCGCCCACAGCCTTTGCCACCATGTGTGCGTTTGCGGCCGGTGCCCGGCCCTGGCGCGCCGCCCGGCTCGCGACGGCCCAGATACATCACGTGCGATGTACCCCGACACGGACTGCGCAGCGCGTCCGGCTCTCTCGCCCGCGAGCAGCGGTCGAACGCTGCGGCGCAAAATCCGAGCACGCTCCCTGCGCCGCGCACCCACGTCCGCCCTGCCGCTCGCTGCCCCACAGGTCATCGCGGCGATCGGCCTCCCGCTGCTCGTCGTCGCCCTCCCCGTGGTCTTCCGCAACCCCCTGAGGCTGGCGGTGGTGTTGCTGGCACTGCTGTCCCCGGTGGCGCGGCGTGCGGCGGCCAGGACGCTCCGGGCGGTCGCCTACGCGATCACCGTGTTCCTGGGCGGCACCGACGGGGTCCGAGGCGGTCGTTCGGGTGACATCAGGGGGGGGGGAGTGCTGGCGTGGTCGGAGGACCCCACCGCGCCTGTCGTGACGGACAGGGCGAGGCTGCGCGGCGCAGGGTGGGACGAGGCGGTGGACAGGCGGGGAGAGACGTGGGGGGACGCCGAGGACGACGACGGGCAGGGGGGGGAGTCCTGGGGGAGTCTCAGACGTGGCGAGTGGTATGAGCTTGGCTGGGGGGGCTGGGACCGCGATGACGGCGAGGGCGAGTACGCCGAGGAAGTGGCTGCGTCCCCCAAGGACGCGAACAGCCGGGACCGTCGCGACCCGGAGCGGACGGAAGCGGCTCCGCCCAGAGCCACAGCAGCAGCGCCCGGCAGCGGCGCGGCAGCGACGGTGCGGACCCGCGTGCCGCGGGCGGTGCAGGAGGACGTCACTGCAATGCGCGGAGCAGCGCTGGAGGAGGACGCGCTCCCGAGCACAGGCACGGGCGAGGAGGGCGGCAAAGAGCGCGGCACTGACACAGCCGGAGAGGGGTGTGTGCGGCGTATCGACGGGGCCGTGCCGCCGCGGCGCGAGGAGCTCCGCGAGGATCTTACGGCGGCCGAGGCGCGGGGCGAGGACTTTCTGGGGGGGCGGCGGGCCCCTGCAGCCACCCGCGCACGCAGGTCGTCAGGAGGCGGTTACAGGGGCGCGAGGGCGCGTCGGCAGCCGCAGCGCGGCGAATCCGCGCGTGGCAGCGCTGTTGGCTCGGCGAGGGGCTCGCAGGACGTGGTAGAACCTGAAATAGTCCCCCCGGAGGTGTACGCAGCTGAGGGGGCGACGGGAGCGCCGCCGCCGCCGCCCGCGCAGGACTACACGGGCCGCGCGATCGACTCTTTCCTGCGGTGGGTGTCCGGCGCTCCGTCGCTGCGAACCGAAGCCCAGACGTTCCGCGCCACAACTCCGCGCGGGAGCGTGTACGACGTCGAGGGCTCTCAGCGCCCGCCGAAGGCAGCTGACGACGCGACGGCCTGGCCGAGCTCGCCGATAGGTAGCTTCGACATGCCGCCCGGGGGGTACCCAGCGAGCACGCCGGGTATGACGCCGAACGACATGGGGGCGTTGTTCGCGTCCGTCAGACGGACCGTCGACGAGGCCGTGCGCGGGCCGCTGAACAGCAGCGCGTACGACAGCGCGGCGGGGAGCGTGGACGGCGACCGGTACGTGGATCCGAGGGCGCGGCGGGTGCTGAGGGACGACCCGCGCGGCCAACGCAAGGCAGCGATAGGTGCGGTGTTTCCGTTCCTGCGCGACTGGGGCGGGTGGGAGGACGCGTCGTGAGCAGGAGGGGTCGCACTGGTGAGGCAGGAGCCGGCGGCGGCGCGGCACGCGGTTTCTTCGCGGGCCGCGAGGATGGGGGGGGGGTGTTTGTGCCCCATGTGGCATGACACGTCATGGGGGGCTTCGGCGACGCGTGGCGGCGTGGCAGAGGGATTCTGGGGCGCCTCGTGGCTCGCAGGAGTCACTTTCAGCTTCTGTGCCAGTGATCGCGACGCTGCGCATCGAGCATCGGCGCCTGAGCGTCCTGCTTGGCACATCGGCTAGCGCGGTGTGTGACGTCAGCGCGGCACGCGGGGATGTTTTGGCGTCGGAACAGGCTGGACGTTTGCGGCGCGCACGCAGAGTGCGTATGCGGTCTGTTGGTCGTGCTGCTAGCGCTGGTGGGGCTCTGCAGCGGCGCTACAGACCCCCATGTTGCAATGCGTGGCGTTGAAAGCATCGTCGACGCAACGGACAGCGACGCTCAGTCTTCGGCGCTTCGTCATGGGCGTAGGGCACTTCAGGCGCTGCAGGTCGCGACAACTTCGCAGATCGGGTCGAACACCGCCCCGCTCCTGGCGCAACGCACGATCGCATTGCAGCTCGCGCAGCCCGGTGACGCAGTCGGGGGCGCCATGGACGACCGCTTCCTCGCCAGCGCATCCGGGACCCGCGACTGGGGCGAAGGGAGCGACTGGATCGACCCTGCGCGAGACGTCACGACGATTCAGGCCCTCCGCGACCTCCCACAGCGCTTCGGGAGCACCGTCCCGCTCGCGGCTGCGCAGAGCGCGCCGCCCGACGACGTCGAGAACGCTTTGCGCGTCCCGGGCCTTCTGATTGCCGTGAACAACGGCATCACGGGGCCGAGCGGCATAGCGCCGTATGTGCCGTCTGGCGGCAACGCGGATTTCCTCCAGTTCGTGGGATTCGAGCCCGGTGTGGGGGTCGTCTTTAAGTCGGCGGGGAGCGGGTCCTTAGGTGGCGGCCTCGAGGGCCTCGGCGGCGGCCTGGCGGGGAGTCTGGAGGGGGGCGCGTATCAGGTGCAAGCATTGCTGGGTCTTGACGGCGCGTACGTCCTGGCGCGGGGGGTTGGACGAGGTGCGTCGCGGCGGGTGGCTGCGCCGTGCATGGGGGGGGATGAACGCATGGGATAGGTTTGTGCGACAATGATTGAGTGTTTGGCGTTTGCAGGTGACGGGGAGGTGGTTGGGGACGCGTGGTCCGACGATGCGGGCGCCGACCTGGTCGGTCAGATGCTCGGGCAGGGCGCGGGGGTCGTGTCGCTCCTGCCCGGCGGCGAGGTGCAGGTGTGGGGCGTCGGCTCTGGTGCCACGCTGTCTGCGACGCCCGCGACTGACGGTGGGTGGGAAGTCGTGAGGGACGCGGGACAGGGTCGGGCAGCGGTGAACGTGCGGTCGCTGTTCTTCGACGTGCTTCGGAGCGTGTTAGAGAGCTTTGAGTAAAGAAATGATGTTATAAATTAATGAGTGCGCATGAGAAGGTCGATGGCTTGCTACAGCTCCCCAACCGAGGTCGTCTTGCCTGTCCCTGGACATGCACCGCCATGTCGACGCTCGTCCACGACGACGGGAACATGTGTGTCTTTGACGGGGGGGAGTGGAATGCAGACTCCCCCCAGATGCTGCTTGACGTGATGTGGGCTGCAGCGCACGGCAAGCGAACATCGTGGTGCGCTGACAACGTAGGATGGAGCGCGGCGCACCGCTGCTCGCGGTGTTGGGTGCCCGCTGTTTCTGGGCGCACAGCCCCGCCCTTGCACTGCGCGCCTAGCGCCTTCGCGCAGACCTCAAGCCGGAACGCTATTTCAGCGGCGCAGAACAAGGACACGTGTATCTCCGCACGCAGTTAGCAGTGATTTCGGCGCCCCACGCTGGCACTGCGGCGCCACGTCTCAAGCCCCTTGTAGGTCCACCGCCCTCCGGCGCTGCTCAGCCAACTTCAACGAGATTGCCCTCTTCCACGAGATTGCCTTCAATCTAAGTAACTCGGCACGCACCCTCCTGGAATCGCGCGCAGCCCGACCGTACAGGAGGAGGAATGCCTGCTCCCCCATCGGACCGTGGCTCCGATGACCCGGATCCGACATTCCTGGACGTAGCCTCGGCCGCAGGATCCGCCCTCTTCCCGCGCCTCCACTCCTCCACCGCCGTCAACCTCGCGTCCTCCTCCTCCGACCTCCTGATTCTCACGTTGACGCACCGCGGTTGCACCCTCGACGCCGCCCCCGACGGCCTCCTCCTCTCCCTCCTCGCCGCCAGCCGCGACAGGCTCCCGCCCGGCCCCGAGCCCGGCCACGGCGCCGCGTCCCACGCCAGCGTCGTCCTGTGCCGCGGCATCGGAGTCCCGGCGCGCGACGCCCGCGTGCTGCTCTCCCTGCGCGCCCGCGGGGACGCGCACGCCGCGCCGCCGCGCACCTGGGCGCACGCGCTCCGAGCCATCGCCGCCGCGCCGGGGGGCGCCGCCTCGCTCGCACGCGTCGTGCTCTTGCGCATACGCAATCAGCCGCTGGTGTCGCTGCCTGCGAACACGCAGCACCTCGAACTGCCCAACCTCGAGCGCATCGACGTCGAGCGCGACCTCCCGCGCGGCGTCGGCATCCCCGGGCTCGACCTGTCGTGGATCGCGGCCCCGCGACTGCGGAGCGTGCACGCGAAGGGGTCGCTGCTGCGAAGCCTGCCGCGCGGAGGGGCGATGCGGGACCTGGTCGAGGTCGACGTGTCGGACTGCATCAGTCTCTCGCCCGACGAGTGGATCGGCGCGGACGCGGCGCCGGCGCTGCAGCGCTTGGATGTGTCGGGCAGCGCGGTGCAGGTGCTGCCGCGCGGGCTGACGTCGCTGCGCCGGCTGAACTGCGCGAAGTCGCGGTACGTGGGCAGGGACCCCGCGTGGCTGCCGGAGGACGCCGCCGCGCGCGTCGAGGAGCTGCGCGCGCAGCACACTGGCCTGACGACAGTCCCCCCGGGGACCGCGAACCTCGCGGTGCTCGACGTGAGCGGCTGCTTCAAGCTCGGGCCCGGCGGGGCGCCGTGGCTGCCGGACGGCGGGCGCCTGCGGGTGCTCAAAGCAGCGGGCAGTGGGGTCGTCAAGGTACCAGACGGACTGACTCAACTGACCGAGCTTGACGTCAGCCGGTGCCAGAACCTCCTGCGCGACCCGCCGGACGGGTGGCTGCCGAGGAGCTCGGCGCGGAAACTCCGCAGGCTCGACGCGGGGGGGTCCTGCCTGGTGAGACTCCCGGGGGACATGGAGCACCTGACGCACGTGTCGGTCGTGGACTGCCCGCACCTCGACGGCCTGTCCTGGCTGCCGGAGTCTTCCGCGGAGGCGGTGGAAACGTGCCACGCCGCTGGCAGCGCGCTGGCGAAGCTCCCGGAAGCCATGCGTGTGCTGCGGGAGCTGGACGTGTCGCGGTGCCGCAGCCTGGCCGAGCACTTCCTTCCCAGCTCCTCCGCCGCGAGCGTGCAGACCCTCATCGCCACGGGTACGTCCCTCGCCAACACATACCCGGCGTGCCATCGCGACCTGCTGCGCATGTTGCGAGCTCACCGGGAACAGTCGTGGCGTGTTGATTGGCGCGCAGGAAGCGCGCTCGTGCGGCTGCCGCCGGGCATGGCCAGCCTGAGCCTCCTCGTCGTCGCCTTCTGTCCGGCGCTGGCCGCACAGCGCTTCTTGCCCCCCTCCAGCGCGGCGGCACTCGAGACTCTCAACGCGTCGGCGTCCGGGCTGACGCAGCTCCCGCCGGACATGCACGTCCTCCGCGAAGTCGACGTGAGCGGATGCAAGTCCCTGGCGCCGACGTGGCTCCCTGCGACCTCCGCCGCCAACGTCGTTAGCGCGCTCCAGCGGCTGCCGCCGGGCATGCGCCACCTCCGGGACGTCTTCGCGCGGGACTGCGACGACCTGCAGAACGATTGGCTCCCCGAGGACAGCGCGCGCGAGCTCCGGCGGGTAACCACGCAGGGCAGTTTGCGGCGGATCCAGGTGCCCGAGACAGCGGCGGGGACCGATCGAAGCGCGACAGAATAGGTGGGTTGTTGGGAGCTAGAAGGTAGGCTCGTCGATACAGGGAGCGAAACGCTGTTTTGCCGAACGTACCGTAGGGACACACCACCTTGTGTGATCCTAGTCAGTCTGAACTCGAGTCGGCGTTCGCGCTTTGGGTGGGGTCGGTCTGCGTCGTTGCTGCCGCTCAGGGCGATGTACGTGCAGATTCGATCGAAGTTCGATCGAGAAACTCGGTTCCTGCCTTCGACAGGAGTGGCTACGCGCCCAACTACCACCTCGAACGGACCATGCTCACCAGGGCCGCCAGCGTCAGTGTGGGGCGCGTTCAGCTGCCGAGGCGCTCCCGCCGGACCATGAAGGTCGTCTGCTTCCGGCCGGCGGGCACGACCGACACGGACACGAGGGTGAGACGCCCCAAACGGCAAGATGCCTTCTGCAGTTGCATCGATGACTCCCACGCCGCATGGACGATCCGATGCGCCTGGTTTCTCATCTCAACGGACCCTTACTTCTTACGTCCGCAGAGGAAGAACCTCAAGGTGATCCGGCAGCTCCACGGCAACGTTCAGGACTCGCTCAAGACTTGGGAAAAGCTCCTCTCCACTTCCTTCCGCGCAGGCTCCTCCTACGACGGTGATTTTCCCTCACGACGCATTTTTGCTGCTCGACCGATGCGTTTCGATGCACCGACGCGCGTCTCAACGCCCTCAAGCGCCGCACGCTTTCCCTACTAGGATCCAACTGCCCGCACCTCGCAGACGGCTCGGTCGAGCCCCTGCACGCGGACGCCTTCATCGCCAACATGAACAGCCTCGTCCGCTCCTTCCCGGACCTCACCGTCGACTGCTACACCGACGGGTCCGTGAACGAGCACGGGTGGACGCCCGTGACCACGCGCCTAAAGGGAACGCACACGGGTGAGCCCTTCTCGCCGCTCGGGGGCGCCCTCGGCCTCCCGGCCATCCCCGCGGCCAACACGCCGCTCGTGCACGACGCCTGCTGCCTGGTCTACATCGACAGCGGGGGCAAGATTGCGGAGTGGACCATCGCGTCGGACCCTGTGTCGGGCACGGAGCTGGGCATCTACGAGAAGCTCGGCGGGTCCCTGCACGACGTCTACCTGCACGTGGTGCGCACGTGCATGGAGCGGTTCAACCTGGCGGGCGCAGAGCAGCAGCTGCATGCACGTGGACGCGAGGTGGCGCTCAAGTCGCTGCATCCGTCGTTCGAGTGGAGCGCCACGCGGGACCCATCGCTTCTCGGAGACCGCGACCAGCTCTTCACGGCGTGGGCGGAGCTTTTCCTGTACATGCCCGACCTCCACATGGACGTGGGCTCGCTGCAGCTCGAGGTGCTCCCGAGCGGGTGGTGCCTCGTGGAGTACGCCGTGTCGGGGCGGCACACAGGTGAGTGGCGGCCGCACGCGCCCGCGCTGGTGCTGCTGTGTCGTATCGCAGAGAAGTAGGTTGATTCGAATCTTTTTTTTCGTACACTTATCTACATGTTCGAATATTGTGGCGGTGGTGGTGTGCAGGCGAGCCGGTGCGCATCGACGGGAAGCCCGAGCTGAAGTCGGACGGGCGCGACGTGAGCTGGCTGCACCGGTCGATGGTGCTGGTGCATGGTGCGACCGTGGCGCGCGAGGTGACGCTGAGCGGCCCGATCAACGGCGAGGACGTCTACCGCATCATGAGCCTCCCCGTGGGCAAGCACGACATGCTGCACCACCCGTACGACATCGACGATGAGTCCATGCGCATGGAGGAGTGGGGAGTTCTCTCGGTGCCTGGGGGGGTCGACGGAAATCGCCCCTGTGGAGAACATCCGGCTCAGCTGACGCGCTTCGCCTGCGTGCGCCATGTTGCCTGTACATGTCAGAGACTGCAACCATTGAACAACCATGTTTCCATACCTGCCAGGTCAGATGACCATCGAAGCTGTGAGCCGGCTGCACGTCGTCGCCGCCGCTCGCGCGCGCGCCATCGCTGCTGCCCAGTCACCTCGACCATCGGCGAACCCCAGCACATCCCACACCAATCGACTGTTCCTACTTTCTACTTTCCTCCCCCCTTATCTTTACTCAACCCCCCCCTCTCCCGGGCATCAACCGCCGACCCTCGATGCACGAGCACACCTGAGACTCACACGCGCGCCTTCGACCCAGCGAGCGCCGCGCTGCCCGCCCACAGCCCCGCCGACGTCGCTGCCGCCCTCCACCACGACGCGCCAGGCCGCCGCTCCCGCCCGCGCGGCCACCACCGCAGCCCCACCGTGCTCATCGCCGCCACCACCGCCTCCCGCGTGCACGACCCCGCCAGCTCCACCACCAACCCACGCGCCTCCGGGCTCCGCGCCAGCACCGCTAGCTCCTCCATCCACGCCGCCCAACCCCCCTTCGCAGCCTGCGCTCCAGCGGCAACAGCGGCTGCCGCCTCGCTCCCGCCCGCGCGCTGCAGCGACGCCGGCGGCACGCTCTCCGCCTCGCTGCTGGGGCACCGCGCTGGCGACACGGCAGCAGTGGCGTCGTGGTACGGCTGTGGGAGCGGCGGCGGCTGCCAGGGGGTGTGCGAGGCGCCGGGCGTCGCGGTCGTGGCGCCGGAGGACGACGCCTCCCCGGGCGTGCGCTGCGAGGCGTAGTGCGACATTGCGGGCACGCTGGCAGGCCCGCACACGCTGTCCGCCGTTGGCGACCGCGTGGCGGCGTTGACGTCGAAGAAGGGCGCGCTCGCCGCCGTGCCCGCGGCGTCGTACCGCGCCGGGGTCGTCCACGCGGCCGGGGGCGCCAAGCGCGTCGCTGGGGAGCGCTGCGGCGTCGGAGGTGCAGCGTTGTGGGTGGCTGCGGGGGTCGCGGCGTCGTACCGCGCCGGATGGTGCGCCGGCGGACGGGCCGGGGACGCGGCGGCCGCGACGTGCGCGGGCGGGGCGGTGCCTGCCCGCACGTACGCGTCGACGGCGGCGGCCGCCGCTGACGAAACAATCTGCAAGAAGGGGGGGGAGTGTTGGCGTTCAGAGGGGGTGTTATTGTGGTTGCGGGCGCGGGTCGTGGTGGCTACGGCGCGGAGCGTCCAGTGCGAGGGGGCGCTGGTGCGACCGATGGAAGGCGCGAGTTTGCAGTTGGGAAAAGATGGGTGTGGGTTCGTCGCACCTCCTTGATAGCCTCCTTGTGGACGGGGTCCGCGATGGCCGCGAGGCAGGACGCGAGGCCCTCGCCGACGCCGGGGGACTCGGTCGTGGCCATCTGCTGCGCCATGACGAGCGCACTCTCCCGCGCTACACGACTGACCACGAGCTCCAATATAGTGCGGCCTCTGTCGGACAGCAGCGCGTCCAGTATGGTCTGCGCGGCGATCGAGCGGGGTGCTGAGTGAGCATCACGAGCCGTGATCGCCGAAAGAGCGTGCCGGGCTGACGTTCGATGGAATGCGAGGGCAGAAGAGCAAAAGGAAGAAGTGTCGCCGTTCGCGGCGAACAAGACGCGAAACTTCCAGATTCAGGCGCCATCCTCGAGGAACATCACGTAGCGAGGCACAACGCGGCGTGTCCTTGCGTGTGTGCGCGTTGCGCGACGGGTACGTGGCGTTGTCCTCAACAACGCAGACCGTACCTCCACAGGCGACCGCTGCGGCTGAGGGGCCCCTGCAGGCTGCTGAGCGCCGCCGTCCGCGCTAGTCGCAGCTTCGTCCGTGGCCTGCGCGGCGCCCTCGAAGGCGCGCATCAACGCCTGCACGATGGCGGCCAGTCCCGCCACGCCCTCTGGACTCTGGACCAGCCGCGACGCCTGACGCAGGGTCCCGGGCACGTCCGTCTGCCCCGACACGAGGAAGTCCGCGATATCTTGCGAGAGGATCGTCCAAATCTCCGAAACGGCGCCTGCCGCGTCCGCAACGTGGCCAACGGAGGAGTAGAGAGCCTCCACCTGCTGCTGCACCTGGCGCAGGCGCCGCCTGAGGTACTCCGACTGGAAGAACTGGTAGCCACCGTACACACCGGCAACGGCGAGCGCCGTGAGGATGAAACGCCTCCGCCGCGGCGACATGGCGGGGCTGCAGCACTCGAACTATGCAGGGACGCGCGCGCTCTGACTCAGGGCACTTTCAGCGCCGCTCCAGCAGCGCGACGCACGATAACGCGCTAAGTACCGCAGCCACGTGCCTCTCGGCGGCTCACGCGGGCGGGGCGCGCGCTGCGTGACCCTAGAAACCAACCGCAGCTCCTCCGCGCGGCTCTGCGAGCTCCTGGAGCCCGTGCTAACAGCGCCGATCACGTCGGTGGCGAGATGAGCGACTGGGCTATGCGCCGCGGCGCCGCAAGCGCCTCCCGACGTTCTGGTGCGCCGCGAAACGGGTCTCAGGGGGGGTTGGGGCCATTTACTGCCTCAGGCGGCTCAGCCTCCGCTGTGCATCCCCACGGAGCCATAGCGGGCCGCTCCCGGGCTTCAGCAGCACTGTGCGATCCTCAGGACCGCGGAACATTGTATTGTTAGGCTCTGGGCGCTGCGGGATGGAGGGGCTAGCTGCAGTGAGGGCTGCGCTCCGGCGCGTGCCCGCTGCGGAGGGGGCGTTCCAGGTACGGCGCCCGCACGGTCCCTGCATGCCTGCACGTGCGGAGCCGCGCCTTTTCGGTGCACGCGGGCCTCTTTCCGGGGAGATTCCGCTCCTTTTGAGCACTGCCGCACGGCGCCGCGGTTTTGTGCTGCAGATGGTGCGCAAGCTGCTGGACGAGAGGCTTCCGGGGGACGCGTCGTCTACTATCAGTGATGAGGTGCTTCTTTTGGTGCTGCTGGCAGCGGCGGCGCTGCTCGTGGCGTGCGCGGCGGGGCTCGCTCTGCGGAGTGGAGGGGGCGGGAGCGGCCGCGTGCGGCGGAGAGCGGTGCTGGTCGGCACCTCGGGCACGGGCAAGACGGCCATGTTCTTCAGGCTGACATCGGAATCGCAGCCCGTCGCGTTCGTCCCGTCCCTGGAGCCGAACGAGGTGCGCAGCTCACCGCGGTGCCTTCGCGCCTCCCACGCCGCCTCCAGACGACTAAGCGGACGTTTCGCGACTCCCAACTCATCTACACACCTCAAACTTCGTTACAGTAATCGACTCAGTGCCTCATACCCTGACCTCGCAGGGGGAGGTCAAAGTGGGGCCCAAGTCGGTGCTTTTGGTCGACGTTCCAGGGCACAACAAGCTGCGCGCGAGGGCGTTCGACGCGCACGCGCCGGCGGCGGGGGCGGTCGTCTTCGCCATCGACTCCACGCACGTCCTCCCGGTGCGCATCCCGCCCCATCGCACCATAACATATCATGACAAGTTTGATGCTTTTTGAACGCCGTCCGAACTGGTTGCTGCGCCACGGGCGCGGCGCAGGTGTCCCGGGAGACGGCGGAGGCGCTGATGGCGGTGCTGGGGCACGCGGCGGTGGCGCGGCGGAGGGTGCCGGTGCTGGTGGCGTGCAGCATGCAGGACCTCGGGCTCAAGGCGCACTCGCTCGAGTTCATCCGGAAGCGCATGGAGAAGGAAATAACGGGGCTGATCGAGGTGCGGACGCCCCGACGCCCGCGACGCCGAAACAGCAACAATCTGCGACTTCGCTCTGTGTGTTGCATTGTGCGTGCGAGGCGCGCTGGTGACGCCGCGGCGTGGCGCCGACGTGCACGCAGACGAGGAAGGCGCTGGAGCAGGCGGGGGCGGCGGACAAGCTGGACCTGGGTCAGCAGGAGGCGGGGGGGTTTTCGTTTGCAGCGTGCAGGTCCCCGGTGGAGTTCGTGGGGGTGTCTGCGACGGAGCCGCGGCTGGGCGCGGTCGAGGCGTTCCTCGCGAAGCACATGTGACGCAGCGTCGCGCAGCCGCCCGTCACACCGCGCGAGCGCGACCACCAGACAGTGGCTCATGTACAGAAGAGAATGCATGTCTTCGAGTGCCTTGATGCGCACAAACAAGTCCAGGCGTCAGGACGTGGCCTGGGGGCCCGCGGAGCAGGGCTGGAGGCTGCCGAACAGCTGTTGCCGGATCTCCTGCGTCTTCTGTGCCTTGCTGAACTCGATCGCAATCTGCGCAGCAACACAAAACCAGAACGAAACCTCGCACGTGACGTCGTGGGAGCCCAGGTCAGACCAGACACCGGCCCGCGGCTTCGGCGCGGTCCCTCTCGCGCGATCGCACACGCACACGCGCGCAGCAGGCGCACGCAGCGCCCGGCAGAGCAACGCACAGCCGCGGGCTCGCACCTTGCGGGCGTCCTTGACCGCCCTGTCGAGCATGCCGTCCTTCCCGCGCCCCACGACGCCGCCGCGCGACCCCGCGGCCTGCTCTGCCAGCTCCACCTTCTGCGCCGCGTCGCGGATCTGCGCCGTGACGAAGCTCGACGCGCCGCCCGCGCCCAGCACGGGGCTCGCGGTGAGCGTCGACACCCAGTGCTTGCCCCAGAGCACCTCGAGCATGTGCTTGTCGAGGGGGGACTTGAAGAAGGACACCTCCAGGGGGTAGTAATGCTTGGCGTGGACGCCGAAGTCCTCGATCTTGCTCAGGGGAATGGACTGGTACTCCGACTGAGGCTCGTCGGGGGGCGTGTAGCCCTTCGGGTACGTCCTGCGGCCACGTGCGCCAAAGGAGATCCAGTGGGAAACGAAAAATACATATATAGTCATTATCTTTGTCAGTCAGACATTGCAGTGGGGAACGTCGCTCGCAGCCCGTGTTCCGATGTGCGACGACGGCGGCACGTTCTTCTTGTCGTGTCGCCCGAGCCAGTGCTGTTGGAGTGTTGGACCTCGCGACACTCCAACCCGGGCGACACGATAAGAAGAACGTGCCGCCGTCGTCGCACATCGCGCGAGCACGCAGGCGCCTTGCGTCAGCGGTGGTGCCCGCCGACGCGCCCTCTGACGCGCCGCAACTCAAGGCACGCCAGGATGCTAGCGGCTCGCGGTCGACTCGCCACAGCCCGGGGAGGCGACCAGACGCGAGGAAGGGCAGCGCCCGACGACATCGAGGAACAAACCGCGGTGAAACAAACAAGGAAATCAATCATCGAACAGCGCAGGACCACCAAGTCATTGCTGCACGCGTGTGCCGGGCCGCTGGCGTACCGGAACGCCCCTATCTCGACCTTTCCCGCCGCGGACGTCATCACGGGGTCCACCACGATGGCCAGGAACGGGTCCTGGTACTCCTGCTGCTCCAGCTGCGTGCTCACGTCGATGCCCGACAGCCAACACCCGTACCCCGGGTGGCTGTGGTACCACCCGACGACCTGCTCGCGCCGCCCCACGCGCTCCGAGGACTCCTTGAAGCCCACCATGTACTCGTACGCCTCCTGCTGCGCGTTGACGCGCGTCTCGGTGCCCTCGACTGGCAGAGGGAAGGTGTCGAGCACGACGAAGGTGTCGCCCGCGACCTTGCCCTGGAGCACGCCCATGACCTCGAGGCGGCCTCCGGACTTGGCGTGCATGGCCATTTTGAGCAGGGCGAGCGCGGAGACCTTGACTTTCGTGAAGTAGTGGGGGTTCTGTTTCCAGGGCTGCAGCTGCTGGACGTGGCGCTGCTCGCGCGGGTCGTACTTGAACAGCTGGTCGACGTTCTCTACCTCCTGCGGGGACGGCGGGCGGCGAGGGACGGGGGCGGGATCGGGCGCTGCGGGCGGAAGGGACGTCCTCGGGAACTCATGGGGCCGTTTCCGTGGCGTTTCGGACGGCGCGCGCTGGTTCGGATCATGGAAAGGACGAGCAGTGATCATTCGCTCTCTATGTCGACGACATGCGCCGGGATCAGCGCAACATGAGCCGAAACGGGCGCGAAAGAGGACGTGCACACTTCCCGCCCGCTCCTCAGCACACCGGGCGCCCATGCAAGTGAATCCGCGCCGCAAAGTGGGGAGGATATACCGCCTGAACGGGAAACCTCGTGCGGAGATTCAAACAGGCGCGCAGGACAGCCAGGAGGCCGCTGCGCTTGTAAGCAGCCTCGGATGTTGGTGTCAAGCGGTACCTGGACATCATTTTCCAACTCCCATCGCTTCTGCGCCGCTGAGGCGTCCATGGCCACCTCACCGCGAGCGCACACGGGCGCTGACGGCGCGACGCGGCGGAACTCGAGAGCCCCACTCCTCGAGCAAAGCGACGGCCCTAGGCTAGAGATTTGTCGCCGAAAACGACGCGAACGATGCCCCAGCTGAAGTCCCGGGTCTGTCCGTGCAGCGTCGGCGAAGCCAGCAACGTTCGGCCCTGCGTCAGGCGTGTTGCGATGCATGATGTCATCTTCACGCCCCACGCCCCAACGCTCTCTTGCGGCGCGGCTACAGCACGACGCCGCTTGCGCGCGGCGGCACAGATCACTCGTAGCGAGACATCGTGTCTGACGCAGCCTCGACAGCAACCGGTGGACCAGCTCGCCGTGACAAGGACAAGCGCGCATTCCGCCAGCCATCTGGGCGCTCCCGCACACGCATGGAACTCTGAAGCGATGAAGACGCGCTCGAAGGCTCGCAGGACGAATGAGCCCTCGTTCCTCGAGATAGAGCCCAAAGCAGGCTTCGCGCTGCGCGGACAGCGGAAGCTGCACTTCGTCACCGGCCTCTTCGATACCATCGCCCGGACATACGACCTTTTAAACATCTTCATCTCGCTCGGCATGACCTCCGTGTGGCGCTGGCTCGCGCTCTCGGCGCTGCGGAAGCGCGTCGTCCCGCAATCCTGCGACGACCGCCACGTCTCCGCGCGACCAGGGCGAGTGCGGCGCCAGCGGTGCGACGACTCCGACGACGAGGAGTGCGCGCTCTCGCGCTCGCACATCCGCGTCCTGGACGTCGGGTGCGGCACCGGCGCCAGCACGCGCGCCGCCGCCCGCCGAATGCGGGCATGTGCAGCGATCCGGGGCTTCAAGCTGCACGTCGAGGGCCTCGACTGCAGCCCGGAGATGCTGCGGATCGCGGGGGAGACGAAGGACGACGCGTGCTGCACGTACACGCGCGGCGACGCGGAGAACCTGCCGTACCGCGACGGCGTGTTCGATGCCGTCCTCTCTGTGTACACGCTGCGCAATTTCGGAACGATCGCCATCGCGCTCAAGGTGCGCGCGGCGCCGCACGGACGCCCCGGTCACGACCTCGCGGTCTGCTCCGCCGCCGCCGTAGCGCCCGCGTTCCACGCATATCAACAGCAACAAAACATGCACATTCTTGTAATTGTTATTATCGAACGGTTTTCGGCTCTGCTTTGCAGGAAATGGTCAGGGTGACGCGGTCCGGGGGCAGCGTCCTGCTGCTGGACGCGTTCGTGCCCCGGAACGTCGTTGTGCGCGCGTTGCTGCGCGTGTGGATGCGGGGCATCGTGCCGGCAATCGCGGGGCTGCTGTCGCACTCACGGGCGTACGAGTACCTCGCAGAGAGCATTCAGGGGTCGACGCCCGCCGCGGACGTCGCGGCGATGCTGCGCAAGCTCGGGTGTGTGGACGTGCAGGTCGTTGACATGATGTTCGGGTCTGCCGCATACATTGTCGCAACAAAGCAGTAATCGTGACTCAATGTGAATATATGCGTGTCAACTGAGGATCACGCTGGCCAGGAACGGCTGTGAGGTATCAGCAGTGTGGTCACGTGTCTACTCAGGGACGCACCGACCATGCATGGGCGGACGAGAGCGACCATTGCAAGGCACAGGCTCGCAGGACACAGGCACGCGCAGATCGTGTTTCCTATGTCCAGCGCGCCCGCTGAGCCAGCTCGACGTGTTCGATGCCGGCACACCGCGAGCCCCGTGACGCCGCCGCGACCGCCCCGCCGCCGCACAGGGAGGTGTCTCATCCAACACCTGACTCAGGGACGGCACTCCCCGCAGCCGCAGCGTTTCTCCAGTACGGCCCCGAGGCTACGCACATTGAGCACGCGCTCTCACACGCCTTTCAGTGATGGTATGGTTCCCCCCTTAAGATGGTATAACCCCTATACAGCTGCTCCGCGAGAACGATGCGCGCGACCGAGTGGTTCAGCACGCACGCCGACAGCCGCCACACCACGTCCGCGCGGTCCCGCACCGCCTGACTCAGCCCGTACGGCCCCCCAATGCAAAACACGAGCGAGCGCGCGCCGTCGTCCCCCGCGCGCGCAATCAGCTCCGCGAACCCCTCGCTCGTCGCGTCGCGCCCGCGCTCGTCCAGCGCCACCACCATGTCCGCCCCGTCGATCGCCTTGAGTATCTTGTCGGCCTCCCCCGTCACCTGCTGCTCCACGTCCCTCGAACCCTTCGGATTCGGCCGGATCGTGACTTCCTCGAACGACGGCGCGTAGCGCGCGATTTTCTCGAAGTACTCCGCGCAGACCGCCTGTGCGGGCCCGGCGCCGCCCTTGGCGACGCACACGAGTTTGATGGGGGTCGGACGGAACGCCCGGCGTAGCTCAGCAACGGAGTCGTGCACGCCCGTGACGCCCGCGCGCTCGGTGCCTTTCTTGGAGCGCTTCGCGGACGCGGCGAGGCTGCGGTGGCCCGTGCGCGGCGCCCGGCGCGCTTGGCACAGGGCGGTGTGAGAGCAGCAGAGCGGGCGCCACGTGGACGCGGCGGCGGCCTGGCAGGCCCGTGCCGCCATGTGGATGTGGTGGAGCCGTCGATGCCGCGGCGTCGAGCCCGTGCGCGGACGGCAGGGCGCCTCACGGCCGACAGAGGGGGACGAGCGGCGAAGTGCAGCGGCGGGTGGAGCGGGAGCCGTCGAGGGTGGTGGGGCCGTCCCCGTGAGTCGCGAGTCACGGCGCGAGCGGCCCTCGATGTGTTCGCGGATGAGGGGCTGCGTGACAAGTACCCCAACACCCCTGGCAGACCTGTCAGGCTGGCCGTGCGGCGCTTCGTTGCCGCGGCACCGCAGCCGCGTCGACGTCTTAGACTCTGGAGGGTGACTCGGTGGTATCGCGCCGGTTCAGACGCCCCGGGCGCGTGAGGAGAAGGCAATTCGTTTCGTCCCAGCTGCATCTTCGGCTCGTGCAGGTCCTCAAACGGTCAGATAGCCTGGACTCGTAGTTCATCGTCACAAAATAGACGCGCTCGACGTTCTGGTGAGTGGTTTCAGGCCCGAACGGGCAGCAGTTGGCCACAGTGCCCTTCACAGGCATCATCCCGGGAATGAGACACGACTGCGGGTCTAGCGCCCAGCTCCTGATGACGCCGCCGACCACGCCGCGCCGCATGTCTCGGAACACCTCCACGCCACGTGCCAGGCGTCGCAGCGCGTCGGAACCCCCGTCATGTGCTGCAACAGCGAGGGCGAGAGCTCAACCTGGAAGCAAGACCGCCTCAAACACTGCGCTCCGGCCCCCACCGCACGTGCTTCGCAGGCCCAGAAGTTACAGCGACCAGGACCTCGCGGGACCCCCCGCGTACAGAGCCGCTCGGTCCCGGTGCGTCCCCGGAGCAGCACCACCTGCGGCACTACTGTACCTTCTCTCGCACCGCCCTCCGTCCTCGCAGGGGGCGTTTCGTCCTCGCGACGCTCTGGGATCGCCCAAACGTGCGCGCACGGCATGACACGGTGGCCTCTTGCGACCGTTGCGCTGCAGGCGGAGCAGGTGCCAGGAGAGCCAGCGTCCCCCCGCTAGGCAGGCGCCGGGCACGATGGCGGCGGTCTCAAGGGCGCCCCTGGGCCCCAAGGGCATGGCCGCGCGCTCGCACATCAACATGGCGGAGGAGGTCATGTCGGCGAAAGACGTATGCACTCCTCGCCCCCCACGTCCGCTCTTGCAGCGCCAGCCACGCACACCTGCCCCCACCCGCTGCATCCAGACCTCGAACACACGGCCCGGAACGCCCCTAGCTCGTGTCGAGGCGTCAGCCGGGGGGCCCGGCTCACCGTCGGTCGCTGTCCCCTGCGCCGATGCGGTCGCGCAGGAGTCCACGCTGATCATGAAGGTGCTCAACATCGACCCGCTGGCCGACTTCGACGTCACGTGGGTCGTGAACGAGTTCCTCGTCCAGCGCGACCAGCTCCCGCCCTCGTGGCAGAAGATGGCGTTCCCGGACGGGTCCCTGCGGTACGTCAACCAGCAGTACAAGGTCGAGTCCGACGAGCACCCGAACACCCCGCGCTTCCGGGAGCTCGTCAAGTACCTCAAGGCCGCGAAGCGGTGGAAGAAGCAGCTCGGGGGGCACCACATCAACCCTCACCTGGTCATGGAGTTCCTGCACCCGATCGACGACCCCAAGGCGATCTCGCGCGCCGTGGCGCAGCTCATGATCAACCCGGACGCGGAGCCGCACCTCATTTGGATCGCCAAGGCGTACGTCGTAGAGCCGCTGCCCCCAGGCTGGGAGGAGGTCGATCAGAACGGAATGAAGAGTGCGCGCACCGCCCGCGTTCTGCGCCCGCGAACCCGCACAGACCGCCACGCAACCGCGCCCGAGCGCGCTCGCGCTGATTCGCGCCGCCCTGACCGCGTGGCCCGCCCCCTCGCTGCACGTCCGCTGCAGTGTACCGCGACCCCGAGTCCGGCATCATGACGCGGAGCCACCCCGGGACGAACTTCTACAAGGAGAAGGTCGCCACGCTGCGGAACCTCAAGCGCCCGGCGTTCTCGAACAAGTCGCGGCTGTACAAGTATAGTCCCCCGCGGTACTTTTCGGGGCAGAAGGACAGCGCGGGGCAGCCGATGGTGACGAAGGAGATCCCGTTCACGGGCCCGTGGATCGACGTGCGCGACGGGTACGGCCGGCTGTACTGGTTCAACGTGAAGACGATGCAGGTGGCGGACGACGTGTCGCCCCTGCGGCGCTGGCTGGCCGCGGTGACGCTGCAGTCCTTCTGGCGCGGCCACAGGACGCGCTGCGAGATCCTCGACATGGCCGACGCCGTCGCGAAGGTCGAGATCGCGTACCGGCGCGCCAGAATGGCCAAGGTCATGAACCAGGTGCTGGAGAAACAAGTGAAGGCCACGGTGTTCATCCAGCGGCGGTGGCGCGCGCGGCGCATCCGGCAGGCGTTCGCGGTCGAGATGTGCATGCGCATCGGCATGATGGGCATGGCGCGCCCCCTCCGGAACCAGGCCCGCGAGAAGGTTGTTGGGCTGCTCGCCAATAAACAACCCTTCCTGTATGTGCGGCGGAAGGTGGTGATCCTGCAGCGCGCGGTGCGCGCGTGGCTCGAGGTGCGCAGCGGGAAGGTGCCGCCGCCGCCGTTCCGGCAGCACGTCGCGGAGACCACGCTGGCGGCGGTGAGGGCCATGGACCAGCTGTGGAAGGGGTACGGGTGAGGCGGGGCGTGCGCGGCGGCTGTGAAGGTGGAGATATGAGGAACAATGATGCCGTGCGCGAGGGAGTCACGAATCCGCAGTGAACGAGGTTGCCACGCGGCGAATAGCTGTCGGCCGCTCGTGTGCCGGGGAGCCAGGCTGGGCGCGGGTGGTGCCGACTGAGAGTTGGGAGGCGCGCGAGGCGGTCAACAAGCTTGCTTCGATACGTGTGGCTGGTGCCGCGGCCCTGCGGGCGGCGGTGCTTCGCCGCCATTGTTTGTTTTTTTTGCGCCAATGCGTGCGTGTTGCTCGAGAACATGTGGCTGTGCGTTGCTGATCGCTCGTTACACGGAGTTCACGCGCTTGCTGTGTGCCAGGCACGTGGCGCGGACGCCGGCGGCGGGCCACATCGCGCGCCGCGCACCACCCCGCCAGCGAAGCTCATGCCCGCCGTTCCAACCTGCGCGTCGCCGGCCCAAGCAAACACGCTGCTGCGTCACTGCGGCGTCCGTCCGCGCCCCCTGCCGCCCCCGCCGCGCCCGCCGCGCCCCTTCTTTCGCCGGCCGTCCGCGCCTGTTCTAATCTTGGGCCACGCGGCCATGTCCTCCCCGGTGAACGCCGACGCATAGTGCGCCGCGCCCCGCTCCTTGCCGTCCACGCTCGGCACCGCCCCTTCGAGCCACCTCGCGTACGCCGCGTCCAGCCCCCAGTGTGCCGCGCCCTCGCGCAGCAGGCCGAGGTACCGGGCCGTGGGCGGCGCGTCGGGCGCCACGCAGCGCTCCGGGGGCGTGACGAACGCGACGGCGCGCACGCGGGCGCCGGCGGCCGCCGCGGCGGGGGAGTTTTGGTACGGCTCGACTTGTACCTCCACAGGCCAGTACTCGTGCTCCATGCCGGCGAGGCGCTGCATGTCGGACGGAGTCAGGCGGTGCAGCACGCCGTGCACGTCCTGCGGCGTCCTGTGCGCGCGTGGGGGGGGAACGAGGGGGGGTCAAACGTGAGGGGAATGAATGAACATGTTTGTACCCTACCAGATGTCTCTGTTTCGGTTCATGGCATGCTGATGACGAAGTCCGGTAGTGCCCAAGTACGGCGGTGCTGTGTCTGTCTGGAGCGCCGAGGCTGCTCGGGCTCGAACATGTTTGCACGGCACAGCGACAGACAGAGTTTCCTGTCTTGCGTTGCGCCCTTACCCGTCGATCAGCCCGCGGCCCGACGCCGCGCACACCTCGTCGACAGCCGCGCGCGGCAGCGGCGTCGCGAACCCCCCGCGGTGCGCGAACAGCAGCCGCCAGTCCCGGAGCACCGCGGGCGACGACATCTCTGTGCGCAGGCCGCGCGCACCCTCCGCTTTGCTCGGCGCCATGTTCGCCCCGTACGCAAAGTACCACACGCCTTCTCCGTCCCACGCGCCGCCCGCGACGTCCGCGCCGGCGTTCCCGGGCACCTCCCCGCCGTCCATCGCCGCCGTCCGCGTCCCGTGGCGCGCTGCGGCAAAATGCGCCGCCACGGCGTCCTGCGGGACCGCCCGGCACACGTACGGCTGCGACGCGGGCGCGGAGGCCGCGCCGGAGCCGATGCGGACGCGCCGGCGCACCTCGAACGGCGCGTCGAAGCCTGCGCGCGTGATGACGACCAGCTCCTGCGCGAGGAACGACAGTCGGGGGGGCAAGACTGACGCGCACAACTCCAGGCCCTTCTGCGGCCCGTCGCCGCCGCCGAACTGCCCGAGGGACAGGTGCGGCGCGAACGCGGAGATGTCGCGGGAGGGGTCGTTCGAGAGGTCCCAGAACCCCCCCCCTGCCACGTCGGGAAAGGCCTGAGTCAGCGCGGACGCGAGCGCGCGCTGCAGCTCGCGCAGCTGCTCGAGCGCCGCGCCCTCCTGCGGCCCGACCCACACCGTGCTGCTGCGGGCGCTGTGGCGGAACAGGCCGAGCGAGTCACTTCCCACTGGAACCGCGAAGGGCGCCGAGGACGCCGAGGCTGACGCCAGGGCGCTGGCTACGCGGTCCAGGCTCTCATCTGCGCGGGCGGAAGGGAGGGGGCCGCGTCGCTGCCCGGCGGCGGGGGGAGCAGAGGCTGCGTGAGCACGTGGGGTCGTTTGGCGTCGCTGCGGAGTCACACGCGCCCGGGAAGCCTCGCCGACGTCGGAGGAAGCGAGAGCCTACCTGAGGCTTCCACGCACGGGTATATGAGGTTGATGTGCGGCATCCAGCGCCCGTAGCCCTTGTCGTGACGGACCCTGACGCGCTGGATGGGGTCCCACAGGCTGCTTGGCGGCACGAGGCACACCGCACACTTGTGATCCTTCTTCGTGCGCGCCGGGGCGCCTGAGCGGCGCGGAGATCCGTCCGCGGAGGAGCCGCTGTTGCCTCTGGCGGCTGGGGGCGAGTCGCCGCGGCTCGCCTGCGGGCGGCCAGTCATGATTGAGCTGCGACGCGCCGCCCACGATGAGGTAGACTGGTCCTGTGGCTGACGGGCGCGCAGTGCCGCAGCCGCGCGGCCTCCCGCCAGCGGGAAGTGGGCCAGGAGAGATCTATGTAGGCTTGCGGACACGCCCGGCGCGCCGCATCCACTGGATGTCGTCCGGACGAAGTGCATCTATCTTGTTCAGCCGCCGGGAGGTCCGTGGACGCTCGCCGCCGCCTGCCCTTGCTAGGACGGCCGCCCGCGAGGCCGTGCGATGCCCTGGGGCGGGCGCGCGGCGCGCCTGCGCCTACAAGTGCTGCTTGGTGCGCTTCTCCCAGATCTGCTCGAGCGCCTCGATGTGCAGGATAGACGCGCCGCGCACGACGATGCGCCCCAGCGGCGCGTTGTCCTGCTTGAGGTCCACGGCGTGGTCCAGCGTGATGTTCAGGAACGGATCGAAGCCGAGGAGGGTCCCCGCCACCTGCCTGTTGCCGTTGAGAGTGACCGACATGCGCTTGTCGATGAACATGTCGAGCTCGGGCCTCTGAGGCTTCGGCATCGCGGTCGGTGCGTTCTTGCTGCGCCGGTGGCGGCCCCTGTCTGACGTCCACGCACGTCCTGGCTCCCGGCGCGGCCCGCGAGAGTGTGCTGCTGCGGCAGGGCCCGCGCTGGCGTCGTAGTCGCGGCGTCCCGCGCGCCTGCGGCCGCGTGAGGGGACTCCGAAGGACAGTCCACCCCGCACCCTCCGCGATGCAGCTGCCTCGCCGGCAGCGCGACATGACGGCACGTTTGCACGGCGCGCGCGCAGACTACGAGATCGAGCGCAGGTTCCGACTTAGAAGAGCCTCGCATTCCGTAAATTCGTGCGCAACGGCTGCTCCTTGGCGCCGGTGCGGCAGGGCGTGGGCGCACGCAGGCCGTCGCTCCCTCGACGTATCATCTCGCCTTGCGAGCCGACTATACGCGCCGTCGCAGTTATGCGGCCGTGACGCCGACGTCGGCCCTCTTCCGGCCATGAACGAGGCCCCGCAACCGCCGCCCTGACCCTCCCGGGCCGCCCGCGGCTCCGCGCGCCGCGGCATCCGCAGCAGCGATGCCGCTCCCGCTCGCGCAGATCGTGACCGTGGCCGTCAGCTACTTCGCGCTGTTCTCCGTGCCGAAGCTCCTCCGCCTTGGGCAGCCCCACTTCCACCCGCACGCGTGCAGCAACCTCGAGGCGGCTCTCGCCGCGAACCTGCGCGGCCAGGACGACGCCGCGCGCGAGATCGCCAGCGCCATCTGCGACCACCTCGCGGACCCCGCCCCGCAGCGCCCGCTCGCGATTTCCCTCCACGGGCCCCCAGGCACGTCAACACGCGCACCGCACGCGCACGGAGGGCCCGCGGGCCGCGGCCGGCCGCGACGACCCAGGGCGACGTGCAGCGCGCCAGCCGACCCATGCGTTGCATCTCAGACCGAACCACGGCCAGTCAGACCTTGTTTTCAGACTGCGGTGCTTTTTTTTCACTTATTGCTTCCGTGGCGCGTGCCTGCAGGCGTCGGCAAGTCGCTGTTCCACCTCCTGGCCGCGCGCGCGCTCTACGGCCTCTCGCGCCCGGGCGAGCTCCGCGCGTGCCCCGGCAGTTCGTGCCCCGGCTACGACGTCGTGTACGGCGTCGACTTCGCTCCCGGCGCGGAGGGCGACGCGCAGTGGCGCGCCGTCTCCGAGCGGCTCCGGCAGCACATGCAGGACTATCCCGAGAGCCTCGTCGTGCTCGAAGAGTACGACCGAATGCCGTGCCAGGCGCGGAGGGTGCTGCGGCGGCTGATCGACCACGGACGAGCGCTGAACGCCACGGCGCCGCGCAGCATCGTGATTCTGGAGTCCAACCTAGGCCTCGGGCTCGTGCAGAAGCTCGCGTCGGGGCTGCGTGCGGGGACGGTGACGCGCGAGGCGTCGCAGCGGGCGCTCAAGGAGTTGGTCTTCGAGCGCTGGACGGGGGGCGACGCGGCGGGCGCGCAGTGCCAGGACGACGGCGGGGGCCTCGGGGACGACGGCGAGACGGCTCGCGCGCTGTCGATGGTGCGGCACTTCGTGCCGTTCCTCCCGCTGGACCGCGACGCCGTGCGGGAGATTGCGCGCATGGAGCTGGACGTTTGGGCCAGGGAGCTGCGGCAGGTGCGAGCGGGCGCGGGAGCGCCTGCGTGCGGAACAGGCACCGCGGTTGCGCGCTGTGCCGCATGTGTGTCCGTCCGATGTCTTGGATATATATGTATATATGTTATTGTGGTTTCTTTTCTTCTGGTTGCAGAGGGTCGGGCTGGCGCTGTCGTGGCCGCGGGAGCTCGAGGCGTGGATCGCGGCGCGCGTGGAGTACGCGGGGGAGTTCAGCGTCGAGGGGGGGCGCGAGGTGGCACCGCTGGTGACGCGGTACGTCTCCGTTGCCATCCGGAGGGAGCTGGCCAGACACGGGCTGTCGTTGAACGTCAAGCCCAGGGACCGGCAGCCGCAGCGCGGCACCGTCGAGCTGACGGTCGCGGACAGGAACACGGTGCGCGCGCACGTGCGGATGGGCGCCGCCCGTGTTGCTGGGAGGGCGCCGGAGCTGTGACGGTGCGGAACGTGCCGTGCGTGCACCTGCGTTCGAATGGACCTGCCTGCGTGCTCAGGGTCCCGCGAAGGGGGTCTGCGAGGCGCTACAAACGCACGAGATAGCGGTCAATCTGTCTATGTTCTATTCATCTTTCTTGATCAAGATTAGTCAAGGATCAAGGATGGAAGCTCCGTTCATGGCTGGCACGTGACTTCGTCACGTGCTCTCGTCCAGTGGTCGCGTTCGTCGCGCCGCATGCTCCTCACGGTTCACAGGGTGCAGCATGTGCAGGGCGTCCATGAACCGGGCTGTCAAATGTATTTTCGAATCAGCCCGTCAAGCTGCCACGCCGGCATGGCGCCCGGGATCCGCTCGACCTCCTTGCCGTCCACGAACAGCACCATCGTCGGGAGACCCTCCACACGGAATCGCGTACACAGATCGGGGTACCTGCACGACGAAGTCACACAATCACACACAAAAGCATAAGTGCGCCGTCACAGGCCGTTGGCGGCACGTCCGGTCGCGCAGGCGCGCGAGGAGCACGTGACGAAGCGCGAGCGAGGTAGGAGGAGCGGTGCTGCGGCGGAATCTGCCGGTTGGCGGTGCGTGGCATGGTGAATCTGATTCTGCGTGTTCGCACTTGTCGCTGTCGATCTTGACGATCTTGACCTTGTCGCCGAGGCTCTTCGAGAGCTGCGGAAGCACCTCCTTGGACACGAGCTGGCACGGCCCGCACCTGCGGGGCACGGGGAGCGGCACGGCGGTCGCAGGCGCACAACGTCGCCGTCGTCGCAGGGCGCACGCCGCTCTGCTCTGGATGGGCAGTTGCGACGTGCGACAGCAGCGTCGCGCTGGGCGCCCGGTCCGCGAGCACCACGAACGCGGCGGCAGGCGGGTCCCACAGGATGCGCGGAGGGCAGCAGTGCTCGTGTCGGGGACTGCGTGGTGGTGGCTGCTCTTCGCGTCAATGACGCAGAACAGGTCGCCAGGGAACAGCGCGAGCGACGATCTCGTTCCTCGCGTTCAGCGCGGCGCTTGCACGTTCTGAGAGCACGCAGGCGCAAACGGAACATCACGAACGAAATCGTCGCTCGCGCTGCCTATCCTATCTCCCCTCTGGCGGCCCGCGCTCCGGCATCAACGTGAAGGGCGGGTACCACGCGCCTCCCGTCGAGAGCCAGAAACGCGGCAACTGCTGCTGCGCGTGATGCACTGCGTCGCCCGCACTCGTCGGGGCCGCGAAGCCCTCCGGTGCATGGCACATCCTCACCATTTCGCGTAGAAGTCCACCAGGACGGGGACGTCGCACCCGGCGATCATCTCGTCGAACGACCCGAAGGACTGTTTCGTCGCGCGCGCCTGCACCACACACGCTCCGTGCGCGGCCGGTCAGCGCCGCGCGCTGCAGCGAGGGGGCGTTGCCTGCGACCGTAGGCGTCGCGGGAGGCGCGCCGCACGGCGCGGGGCGCGCCGCGTCGCGCCTGGAAGCGCCGCGAAGCAACTGGTCGGCCCGTGGTGGTTGGGGGCGCGGCGCCGCGCTCACCGTGACGATGCGCGCCTCCGGCCGCGCGGTGAGGGCTCCTCCATGGAAGGGCCGCGCTCCGTGCCGCACGCGCCCCGGGACTCGCGCCCGCGCAACGTGCACCGGCGCGACGTGCGCGCCAACGCACAAACGGCTCATTCCTCGCGACAACGCAATGGATCGCGGTCCGAAAACGCACCCTGCGGACTCCTTGAATGATGGGACGGCGCGAGAGTGCCCGTCGGCGATCGCCCAGCGTGCGTTCGAGCGACACCGGGCTCGTTCCTGCTGAGCATTGCTCGAAGGGTTATACCAAACGCGCGCCCGCGGGCCAGGACGGCGATGTGTCCCCTCGGGGCGACGGTGCGTGGCAAGTTCGAAGCTCGGACTGTCGGCTGAGGTCGTTTTACAGGCGAAAAGTTCGCGTCCGAGGCTCCCAGCGGCCCCCTTGCTCCTGGTGTGGCCTGTTGCCATGCACTCCCTGGCCCGGCCAACGGTCGCGGCGCAGCCGCGCGCCGCCGCGGCGGCACGGCCGCGCGCAGCTGCGCTCGGTGTACGCGCGGGCGCGGAGGCGGGGCGTGCTCGGCGACTGGGCCGCGGGGACCGCGCTGTCGTGCGTGTGGCGGAGACCGAGACCCGGCAGGCGCAGGTGAGAGCCGGGGCAGCCGCGGCGAGCTGGTTCAACGCGCGATACGTGTTACTTCATGCGGCCGGTCGCGGCGGTGGAGCTCCGCGGCCGCGGGATTCCGCGCGCCGGGCGCTTCCCTGGCATCTTCCGCGCGGGCTGACCCGGCGGCCACGGAGCGTGACATCCGCGCGTTCCCGCGCGAAACGCGAGCCACAGAACGACGCACATCCGTCCCGAGCCGCCGCCTGCAATTGTAGCCGTGCGCGGCCGGGCGCCGGCGTCTCGTAGGGACGGGCGGCTCGCGTGCCAAGTCGCGCAGCCAGCGCTCTCCGGCGCCGTTGAGCGCCGCCCGCGGGCCTCCAGCTCCCGCAGATCCGCCTGATGCGGCAAGAGCCCCCCCACGACACGGCGGCTGCGTCCACAGAGGCTCTCCCACCTCACTAGGTCTGCGCGCCGGCCGCTGCCCGCTGCAGACCACGGACAATGTGGACCCGAGCACTCTCGACGAAGTTCCCGGCCTCCCGAGCTCCGGAAAGCCGCGCCTGGTCGTCCTCGGGTCCGGCTGGGGCGCAATGTCCTTTGTCAAGGCTCTGCCGAAGACCATCGCCGACACCTACGATCTGGTCCTGATCTCGCCCCGGAACTACTTCCTCTACACGCCTCTCCTGCCAGCTCTGGCGTCCGGCACGATGGAGCCGCGGTGAGCCGCCCCGCACCGCCAAAGCTCGGCATCGCCCGGGCTCACAGGTGGCGCAATGCGCTGCGGCTGCGCTGTCCGGCGCGCTGTGCGCGCACGGCGGCACCGCACCGCTCAGCGGGCAGTGATTGTAGCATGAATTTCACAGTTTGGCTGACAGCTCGATGCGAGCTTCGTGACGACACACACAATGCCACTGAGCCCGCCGCGGGCCGCCCCCGGCCGCACCGCCCCGAACGTCCCGTCCCGGCCCCCCACGCAGCACTCCGAATCGCGCGCCCGGCCCCCCGCCCGCAGGTCCATCGTCGAGCCCGTGCGCAATCAGATTGTGGGCAAGGGCACGTACTACGAGGCCGCGTGCCAGTCGATCGACGTCAAGAACAAGGAGCTCGTCTGCTGCTTCCCCGCCGACGCCGGCCTCGACAGCGCCTGCTTCAAGGCACGCCGCCCGCGCCCGCACCGGCGCCTCGACACCTCGCGCACGCAACCCACCGCACGGGCGCCCACGGCGCCCGACCCGCCCGCCGCCCCGCGCGCAGGTCCCCTACGACGCGCTCATGGTCGCGGTCGGGTCCGTCAACAACACGTTCGGCGTCCAGGGCGTCGAGGAGCACTGTCACTTCTTCAAGTCCATCGAGGACGCCCGCGCGCTGCGTGCGCGCATCTCCGAGCTGTTCGAGCGCGCCGCGCTCCCGCACACGCCCCTCGAGGAGAAGCGGCGCCTGCTCTCCTTCGTCATCGTCGGCGGCGGCCCCACGGGCGTGGAGGTCGCCGCGGAGATCTACGACAAGATCGAACAGGACCTGTCGCGGCTCTACCCCGAGCTCACGAAGCTCGCCAAGGTGTCGATCATCGAGCTCACGGACCACGTGCTCGGGACGTACGACCGCAAGATCAGCAACTTCACCAAGCAGCAGTTCGAGCGAGCAGGCATCTCCGCGCGGCTAAACACCAAGGTGCGCCGGCCGCAGACGCGCGGCGCGCCGTGCCGTGCCGCCCTGTCCGCGCGGGCCGCCCAGTGAAGACCTTGACATCACACGTATATCTAATTACATACGAGCGACGCAGTGAAGACAGTGATTCTGCAATGCTGAGGGTGGCTGTGTGTTCCCCGGCGCGCCCCTCGCCGGCCGCCCCGCCCCGCGCCCCGACTCCCGGTGCGCGTCCTCGCCCGTCCCGCGCAGGTCTCGGCCGTCGGCCCGCGCTCCGTGACGCTGGTCAACCCCGACGGCAGCGAGGAGCAGTTGCCGTTCGGCGCGGCGGTGTGGTGCACGGGCGTGCGGCTCAACCCGCTCGCGGAGACGCTGATCGAGGCCATCAACGAGGTGAACCCGGGCGTGCAGCGGAATATGCGGTCCATCGTGACGGACCAGCACCTGCGCGTGCTTGGCACCGACGGCTCGATCTACGCGATCGGCGACGCGGCGACGATCTACCAGCCGCGCGCGCTCGAGAAGTGCGAGGAGCTCTTCCAGCGCGCGGACGCGAACGCGGACGGCGTCGTCGGCGTCCCCGAGCTCCGGAGGTGCGCCCTGCGCTTGCTTGTGTCGCTGCAAGGTTTTCCCGGTGTGCTGAAAAGCAGCCGGACTGCCTTTCCCGCGAACACTTTGTATTCGTCGTCCAAGGCGGCGTCGTCGCAGCCGATGTGCTCGCCTGCAGCCGCGCGGCAGCGCCGCGTGCCGGGTGCACGGGCGTCCCGGGCACGGCCACCCCGAGCGCCTGCGCGACAGCGCACCCGCCACGGCGCCCTCGCTCACGACTAGCGCCTGCGCCTCCCTCCGCGCATCCCACAATGGACCCCCCCCCCTCCGTCCGACCGCAGCATCATCCGGGAGGCACAGAAGGAGTACCCGCACCTCGAGGCGTACGCGGACCTCATCGGCGAGGGCCAGCTGCGCTTCGGCGGCCTCGTGAAGAAGATCCTGCAGCGTCGCGGGAAGGCCACGGACCCCTCCAAGCTCAAGGGCGCAGACAAGCTGCTCAGGACGGTGGACGACGACAACAACGCGCTCGACCTCGAGGGCTTCCGGGACCTGCTCGCGCAGATCGACTCGAACCTCAGGTGCGCGGTGGGGGGGGGTTGTGTGGCGATGCGGGTGGAGTGATGGCTGTGCAGGGACTAGGGGCGGCAGGGGGGTGCTCGACCCCCTGCTGCGTTGGACACCCCTGCGAGAGATACACCGGTCCCCTACGGCCGCCAGCCGCGCGCTGCTCGGCTTCTGATCCTTCCGCCGGGCAGCGCACGTGGCGCCGCGGTAATCGGGACCGGGACACGCACGCCCGATACACGAACCTCATTTTCCAACGTGTGTTTGGTGGCGCCTTTTAGTGCTAGACGGTCGGCCGTGCCGTGCCTCGCGTGCGCCGCGCCCTGACGGTGTGCGTCGCGCGTGCGTGTGCGTGCAGGCTGCTGCCGCCGACCGCGCAGGTCGCGCGGCAGCAGGGCGAGTACCTCGCGAAGCTGTTCACGAGCACGAAGGTCGAGGGCAAGCCGGACGACGTCGGCGCGGAGGCCATCCAGGCGGGCAAGAAGACCTACCGCCCCTTCACTTACAACCACAAGGGGTCGCTGGCATACGTGGGGCGCGACAACGCGGTGATGGACATCCCCGTCATCGGCCCGATCATGGGCAAGGGCGCGGGCGTCGGCTGGAAGGCCTTCGAGACCCTGAGCCAAATCTCCTTCCGCAACCAGGCGCTGGTGACCACCGACTGGCTGCGCTCGAAGATCTTCGGCCGCGACATCTCGCGATTCTGAACGCGACGCGTGGATCCAGAGAGCGGGGGGATGGTTTTCCACCCGGCGAATCTGATCGTCTGCATTTTAGTCAGGGTGGCACAGCAATGAGTGGCAGATGCCTGCTGCCTGCCGCTGGCAGGTGGAGTGCTGGCGCCCCCCGCCCTGCCGCTGTGCGAGGGCGGGCGGCGGATGCTGTGCGAGCTTTGCGCCGGCCGGACGTGAGGCAGGCAGCGTAGTATTCCGCGATAGTTGCGGCGCTGCTTCAGTTTTGGCTTCCAGGCCCTAGCGACGAACCGCAGGGCAAATGTACCGGGCCGACGAGTCCGGCTGTGAGCGAATGAGCTTCTCACACGTCGCGCGCGCGCGGAGCTCCCAGGAGCAGGTCAGCACACACAGAAACATTTGCTGCCTCATATGTCTAGAATGACGAATATTTCGGCGTTGTCCGGCTCGTCGATGATCTGCATCGCGCTGTACGTGATCGCCTTGACCTCCGTGCCGATCTCGTGCCGCGTGCGGTCGAACGCCTCCCCCTCCACTCGCGCGCGCACCGCCCACGACTCCCCCCCGCGACGCAGCTCCGTGACCGTGACGCGCTTCGCCAGCAGGTTCTCCGTGTGGAACGTGAACAGCAGCTCGTCGAGGAAACCGAACAGCAGCGACGACGCGTCGTGCCCGGTCGCCTCGATCTCCCTGCAACGGGATGCGGGGCACCAACGGTCGTTGCGTCGCGGGTGACAGGTGCGCGCTGCTCCGCAGGGCGCTCGGACAGGCGCGGCGCTCACTCGCGGGCGCGACGGCACGGCAATGCGCTGGCGGCGGGGTGGGGGGAGTCCCACCTGGTCATGGAGGGGTCTATTGTCGCGAATTGCAGGTCCGACATGTAGTTGAACATCCCGAGCGCCGCGCCCTCGAGCGCCTCTTCGAGCCGCTTGCCCCACGAGTGCACCTGGATGTCGGCCGTGTGATCCAAATACTCGAAATTCATACCGTTGACAGACCCCTTCCTGTACTCAGGCAGCGTGCTCCACCGCAGCGTGGCGCCCTCGCCGCCGCCGGACGGCCCCGCCGCGGCGTCTCCGGGGCCGTCGCCGCGGACTTCCGCGCCTTGCGGGGCGGGGGAGTCCACGCGCGTGTCGTGTATCCTGTGTGCGACGTCGCTGACGGCAGGCGAGTCAGACGGGGCGGCGTGCTCGCCCGACGGGCCCTCGTCGCGCCGGGCGCGCTTGGCGGGGCGTTCCCTGCGGAGAGCGGCGTCGGGGTGCCGCGATTCGTGGCGTGGAGGGCGGCGCAAGACTGACGGGCACTTGCGTTGTGCTCTTTGGCGGACCAGGGCCAAGATATGGCGGAAAAGGTGAAGTAATGTCGTCTTTACGCATCAGCTGCTGCTTCTCCGTTCGATGTATGCGTCATTCGATCGTCGGGGCGACGCGGTGGCGCGGGCGGGGGGCGTACCGAGCCCGCCGGCGCTGCCGCTGCGGCAGCACCTCGTGCCCGACGGCGGGCTGGTCCGCACTGCCGTCCTTATCCATTCTCGCTCCCTCCGGCGCGCCCCCTAGCCCCAGGCGCGACCCCCACAACGCGCCCAGCAGCACGACAGCCTCCTTCCTATCTCAGAGCTCCACGAACTGAAGCCAGAGAGGAACTCACGGCCTCTTGGGCAGCGGACGGGCACTGTTCGCAGCTGTTCGATTCAGCCGGCGCTCGAAACCTCCAATTTACGAGGCGGGTGCGAAGCACTGGGCGGAAGCTGCTGCACAGGGCCGGCGGCACTCGTAGACGCTTGCTACCTCGACGCGCAGCGCACACCGTTCCTCCTGGCCACAACTCTGGCCGCCAGCCTCGCCGCAGCAGCGCAATGCGTCGCGAGCGCTGCGCACGACAGAGCCGGACACGGCATTGGGGGACTCTTCCGAACCCCCCCCTCCCCGGAGCGCCGCACCGCGCACCAGAGCCGCAGCCGGACGCGCACCGCGACAGCGAAGCTTCAGCACTGCGCGAACACCCCCACAGCATCACACCTGCAGGCAACACACCCCCCTCTCCCTCCACTGTGTGCATCAGCCCTCCGAACCGAGCCGACGCCCCACCGCCCGCGCAGCGCCACAACCAGCGCGATCCTCGCGCGGACAGCTTCCCCGCGGCCCGCTCTACCGCCCGCCAGCCACTGCCGCGTACCGCCCCTGGCCCGCCATCGACGTCCCCGGCACCTTTGCCTCCAGCCGCCCGCCCGGCCCGAGCGTCTTGTCCCCGCCCCTGCACAGAGCCGACGCCGGTGGATGCGCAGAGGTCGACACGGGCCGCCGAGGGCGCAGGCACCGGGATGCACGCGGCAGTGGACAGACGCGCGTGGTGGGCACGCCGCTTCGTTGTCGCGCTTTGTTTCGCCATTCATGCTTGGACGTGTAAGCATCAGACATATAAGACATGTAAAAAAGAATAGAAATGTGTGCATGGTTCGATCATTCGGCTCTCAAACATCCCCAGTGGCTGTCGGGCTGCGGTCTCGACGAGCACGCGGCGGCACAGCCAAGGCAGACGCGGGGTTGCTACGTACTTTTTGACGCGCATGCTGCCCTTCGGCGTCCGCTCTAGGTGCGCGCTGTTGTCGACTGATGTGCTGCCGTGGTTTGACGCCCCCGGCTCGGACGCCGGCGCCGCGCCCGGGGTCGCCGGAACGACCACCGCCGTGCCGTCCGTCGGGGCGTCCACTGCCGGCTCGCCGTCCTCCTGGCCCGGCGCTGTCGCGGGCGCAGCGGCGGCTGGAGCTGCTGCAGCGGCGCGGCGGGCCTCTTTCCGGGCCGTGGCGGGCCGCGACGCGGCCTCGGCCTCGCTCTGCTCCTTCGCGAGGGACTCCATCACCGCGGCGAGGTTCGTCGTCTGCGTGGGGGGCACCGGGCGCAGACATGAGGACGAACACGACTCTGAGAAGGATCTCTCACCGTCGCAGTTCGCATCCCCGGTTGCAGCTCCTGCCATCGACGCAGCGAATTATTCATTTTTTCCTCGCCCATTCCGATCGCAGTCCGCGTGACATTCGCCCCCAGCGCGACCGACACAGCAAGCAACACGAACGCGCTGCAGCGTCGCGAGCACGCGCGGCCGTCCCGCTCCGCCCAAGGCGCTCACCTGTTCCAGGACGTCGTCCATGCCGATCGTCTTCAGGAGCGGCTGCCTCGGATGCCGCAGCTTGTTGAGGGGGCTTTCTGGCGCTCCTCTCGCGGACACCCGCGCGGCCCCGCCCCCGTTCCCGTCCTCGCTCGACCGCCCCGGCACAGACGACCGCATCATCAGCAGCGCCCGCGAAAAGCTGTCGCGCACGACCACGTCCCCCGGGTCCATGTCGAGCGCCTCCCTGCACACCAACACCACGCGCGCAGCCCGGTCGGCCAGGCGCGCAGGACGCGGGGGGAGGCTGGGCGCACTGCGGCGGGGCCTGCGCACTTGTACGCCGCGGCTGCGTCAGCGCAGCGCTGCATTCGCATGTAGATGTGGCCCGAGAGGGTCGCGCCCTCGGGGTTTCCGGGCCGGAGCTCGCGGATGAGCTTCGCGTCTTCGAGGGCCATGGAGTAGAGGCCCGACGCCGCGGCGGAGATGCACCGCAGGCGGCGGCAGAGGACCACGGAGGGCTGGTAGTCCAGGGCCACGGTGAGAATGTTCACCGCGCGGGCGTATTCCTGCTTCGCGATCGCGTGCTTGGCGTCGTCCAGGAGCTTGTTCACTCTGCAAGCGCGGTGCGCACGTAAAGCGGCGATTTGGGGCGCCGGAGACGCCGTCAGCGCCGCCTCGAACGCTCAGCAAGGTGGCAGTGGGTGGGCGTTGCTGGCGCGGACAGAGGGGATTACCGCTGCCCGATCGCCTCCACGGAGTCGTCCTCGAGTTCCTCGGGCTCTGGAGAATCCCCCGCCCCCGCACGGCCCCCGGACCGGCTCTGCGCGGCCCAAGACATGACCCGGAGCTGTGCGACGCCGCTCCTGACTCAGGACGCTTGTTCGGGCCGCTAATCCACACGTGATGCCGTCTTCTACTCTACAACACCGCGGTACCGCCCGAAACGAGGGCTTCGAGCGCCCGGCGGGCCGCGTGCGGCGCTTCCTGCACACCGCCAGATGGCTGGGGGGCTCGGGTTGGTTGCGCACGGAAGCACGGGAGCTCACGCGCGGACGCGTCCTCTTCCTGATGCGTCTCGTCGCCGCGACGGTCCGTCCGCGGCCGAGCGCTCCCTCACGGACGAACGCGGGCACACTTGGTCCGGGCCCGGCCTCTCAGCGGCAGCCACGGCACTGCGGCCGTCCTTTGGTGCCGCCGCGGGCCCAGCACGCGCACATCAGCTGCTTCAACGTTCCAGACAGCGCGTATCCGATTGCACCGCGCGAACGACGCCGTGCAGCCCGATCTTTGTGCTGCGGGCATCCCGGGCCGCTGCCGCACCTGTGTCCGTGCCGCACGGGCAGCGAGGTCGTTCGTGGACGAATATTCAAGCGTGTACGACGCAAAGATGCCCGTCCGACGGAAAGCGACCGCGAAAGGCAGCCCCACAGCGCAACTTGACTCCCAACTGCTGCACGCGAACGACCCACCGCACACGCACCAGCGGCACCCGGTGCGTCGACCTCTGCGAGCGGCGACAGCGATGCACGGCCGGCGAGTGTCGCGGGGAGCGCCGCGCTCGCGCAATGGGCCCTGGAGGGAGGGTGTGCCGGGGGGGGGGGAGGTGCGTCGTGCGCGGGCTGGTGGGGCTCGGCCGGCCCCGTTGGCGCCATCGCGGCCTGCGCAGGTCACATTCGCACCTGCAGACGCATCGAACGCATCGTTTCAGGCGCGTCACGTCGCGACAGCGGCAGTAGACGTGTCACAGTGGCAGGCTCGCTGCGACGCGAGCACGGCGACTCGCACCTTCTGCGCCGAGTTCCAGCGAGCCCACCTTTCCTTTCCATCCGCGTGGGTCATCGAGAGCTCGGCGCTCGCGCCGTGGGTCCCCGCGCAGCGACGTTTGCACAGGGGCGCGCACGCGGGCTGGATCGCGGTCCCGCCGCCGCGAGGCTGGCGAGGGGGTGAATCATGGGGCTCGTGGCGTTCTTCGGCTACGGCCTCCTCGGCCTGGGCCCCCTCGCCGCGCTGTTCTCCCTGCACATAGCACACAAGAGCTTCTTGATCCTAGTGACGCTGTTCACCGCCACGTGGTTCCTCCTGCCGCTTCTCCTCGCCGCCGCGCTCACGCGCCCCGCGACGCCGCTCGAGCCCGAGGCCGGACCGTACGCCGGCGCCGTCATCTGCGCGGTGGCGTTACAAGAAGCCTTCAGGTACAGCGAAGTGCCCGGCACCGCGCCGCGTGATCGCGCCCCGCGGGGTCGCAATGCCGCCGTGCAGCTTCTTTGGTAGAAGGAGAGCGCTCTGCGTCCGAGAATGGAGCGATTTCGGGGGTGTTCGCCGCGGATTCTGCTACGTCTGTTCGTCTGCGCTTGCGTCACGGCGCGTGCGTGCGACCTGCCGCCGCAGGTTCCTCCTCGCGTGGGCGCACAGCAAGATGCTGCTCGCGCTGCAGCGTGTCGCGGTGGAGAGCCCCGCCGGCAAGCTCACCGAGCTCGAAACGCAGGAGCTTGCGCTGGCGGAAGGGGTCGGCCACGCGGCGACCACGGCCGTCTTCTTCTTCCTGGCGCCGCTCCAGATCGCGCTCTCGGACGCAACCTACGTCTCCCCCTCCTGCAGGCGCGTCCCCGCGCCGCACCCCCCCCGCGCGGGCCCCAACCCCGCCCACGGCACCCTCCGCACCCCACAGACGGCATCCCCACCCCGCCCCGCCCCCGCGCCGCGCCGCAGGAGCATGAACTACTTCCTCGCAGCCGCGCTGCAGACCCTGGGCTTCACGTTGCTGCACACGTTCTCGATGCCGCTTTTCATGGACGCGCTCCCGCCCGCCCCGCACGGCGCCGCGCTGCTCGGCGACGGCGCCCCGCGCGGCTTCCCGCGCATGAACTGGCTCCGCGCCGGCAGCGTGTCCGCCGTGCACCTCGCCGCGGGCCTCGTCACGGTGGGGGGCTTCTCCGGCGACGGCGAGAGCTGCCTGGCGACGATCCCGGTCGTGCTCGCGATCGGGCTCGCGGTCGCGGCCGGGGGCTCGCTGGTGATCGTGCGGCGCGTGCGGGGCTCGGCGGCGCGCGTCTCGGCCGGGGAGGTGGGGGGAGTGTCGCAGGAGCGGCGGCACCCGGCGCGGAGGGATGCCGCGCGAGCGGGAGGGCGGGCCCGTGCGCAGGCGCGGGCGCGACTGAGGCGGGCGGGCGTGCGCTGCGCTGCGCAGGGCCGTGCCGGTGCTGCGTGCGCGGGCGTAGCAGTGCGCGTCGCAGGAGCGGGCGTTTGTGGGCGCGGCCGGCGCGCGGGCCTGCTGTGGACGCGCGGGATCGTGGGCGGGACGGCGACAGAGGGCGGGCAGGTGTGCGGGGCGTGGGGGGGGTGTATAATTCACTGGAATTATACCACCGGCGCTGGCTGGCAGCTTCGGGGCTCGTTGGGCCGCCGGGGGGCGGTGCGCGCGATACGGTGGAGCGCTTGTCGTCTGTGACAGTGTCAGAGGTGCGAGCATCTTGTCGTTGGCGGCGCTCACTGGCGGAAGAGACGGTACTGCTGTTGACCAGATCGGGATCCAGAGGGCCCTGCTGCGTATCCGCTCATCATGATGCAGCGTGTTTGCGTGACTGCTAGCAAGCCCGCAGGTGCGCCGCTGAAACAGGCCGCACCGGCGTCGACGAGCGCGCCCGGCCGATGCACAGCCGTCGACCGAGGAGCGACGACCCCGCCTGCGCCGGCCCGGCCATCATATGGGAATGCGTGCTCGTATATAACTTTGACCACGATGAGACATTCCATCTCGGGCGCACAAGCCCCCACGACTGCCTCCTAGCCGTCGGAAACGGCCTCTGCGTCCTCGCCTCATCTCCCCCCCGCCCGCCGCTTTGTAGGGTGCTGCGAGCCGCCCCGGACCAAGCCGCGGCAGGTCCGGTGTAGAGCGGAGTCGTTCTCGGGCCGCAGAGAGGACACCACCGTCCACAAGCTGATCCTGGAGCAGGTGCGCTCTCCTTGCAGTCGGTTGCCCGCACCGCCGGCGTACCACGCCGTCCGCCCCGGCCACGGCACCCGGAAATCGACGCTCACATGCCAAGCCATGCACGATGCTGCGAGTTCGGGCATACCACCGCGTGGACACCGCATGGGACGCGCTACATCACCAGCCATGCCATCACTGCGCCCCGCGCACGTCGTCGCCTCGGTCGCGAGCGATTTCCGCCGCTCCGGATCCGCGAGACTACGGATACCTCGATCCTGCTCCAACGTTTGCGTCGCCTCCTGCCCTCGCTGCTGCACACGACGATCGTTGCCTCGAGGTGTTCTCCCGCTCGCAGGGCGCGATCCTGGACCTCCCGGGCGTGTACGACGCGCTCACCGCCATGATCTGCGCCAAGAGCGGCTTCAAGGCCAGCTTCGTCTCGGGCTACGCCGTCAGCGCAGGTGCGCCGCACCTCACCTTCCTCCCAGCACGCAACCAGCAGGCGCGGTCGCGTGCCGACCGCGCAGCGCCCCTCCTCCGTCCGCAGCGCTGTTGGGCGAGCCGGACGTCGGCCTCCTGACGCCGCCCGAGATGGCGCGCAAGACCGGGCAGATCACCGGCGCGGTGCCAAACGTCGCTGTCATCGCGGACGCCGACACGGGCGGCGGCGGCGTGCTCAACGTGCAGCGGACGATCAAGTCGCTCATCCGCGCCGGCGCGAAGGGCTGCTTCCTCGAGGACCAGGTGCAACACAACACACCCCCCCCCGCCGCTCCGCAACTCCTCCCTGCCCGCCGGTCGCCGCGCCCTGCGTTCTGTTGCGGTGCTGGGCGCCGCGCGGCTCGCACGACCTCCCGCGATCGCGCTCCGGCGGGGCGTGTCGCGCATCGAACCCACGTGGGGTGCGTTCATCGTGTGTGTGTGTGTGTGCAGCAATGGCCGAAGAAGTGCGGCCACATGCGCGGCAAGCAGTGCATCGACATGGAGGAGTTCGCGATCAAGGTCTGCGCGGCCCGCGAGGCCATCGGCGACTCGGACTTCTTCCTCGTGGCGCGCACCGACGCGCGCGCGCTCTCGGCCAAGCACGGCCTCGACGACGCGATCGCCCGCGCGAACCTGTACTACGACGCCGGCGCGGACGCGACGTTCGTCGAGGCCCCGCGGTCCAAGTACGAGATGCAGGAGATCTGCGAGCGCACGCGCGGGCTGCGTGTGGTGAACATGCTCGAGGGCGGGCTCACTCCGCTGATGACCAAGGCGGACCTGCACGACATGGGGTACCACCTCGTCGTGCACCCGCTCACTGCGCTGTACGCGGCGACCAAGGCGCTGAAGTGGACGTACGGCACGCTGCGGGAGAAGAGCACGCTCAAGGACCGCCTGGACACGCTCGCGACGTTCGAGGAGTTCGGCGAGATCATCGGCGTCGAGAAGTGCTACGAGCAGGAGGTGCGGCGCCGAAATCGCCGGGACGTGCACAGCAGTGCGGCCAACAACAGCGAGCGCATGTTTTTGTGTCCGGCGTGCGTGTCGTGAACGCTGGGCGGTGCGCGGCTCACTTGTGCAGGAGCGGTTCAGCAAGGGCGGCTCGGAGGGCAAGAAGCTCGTCGCCAAGGTGCGCGCTCCGCACCGGAAGATCGACAGCGACAGCTGATGTGGCTGCGCGTGCGTGACGTTGATTTCCGGGGACGGGGCGCATCTCGTGGAAATGGATCCATTGCGGGGGACAGGCCCTCCAGGAAGCGGGAGCCTGTCAGAGGGGGGGCCTGCGCCGGGGCAGCGTGGCCTGCGTGTTGCCTGGTGACGCACCAGCACCTGGTGTGACCGAACAACCAGCCCTGCGCCTGACACACAGCGACAGCGAATCAGAATACGAGGGGTCGCACGACGCTACTGCGTCTTCAACGACGTCCCTGACGGACTCGGATGAGCCGGGCCAGCGGTCGCAGCCACGGAGCACCCGGGGACGGGGGCGAGGCGGACGACCACGGGGTCGCGGGCGGCGCGGGGGAGGCAGGGGCGGCGCTGGCCGACGGGGACTACGCACGACGTCGACAACTCGTACGAGCACAAGGCGCGCCGAATCCGCAGCCCACCGCCTCCGTAAACGCGAGCTACCGTGGGCAGCGCACATCGCGGCGGCCATCATTCAGATAGGCGGCACGCCAGGGACCCCGCAGCAGCCACACCCGGCACCTGCTGTGGGCAGGGTACGAAAGATCGCTCAGGTCGTGCTGCCGGACCACGAGCCCGCGGCAACCCCGGACCCCCGGACCGAGGTCACTCAGCACGGGCTTGGCCGCACACGGGCCAGGTACGCCTGGTGGTGCCAGCCACCACCGCGCACCATCCCTCCACATCTGCTCGACACCGCGATCTACCACGCGGACCGCCGTGCCCTGTCCCGCCTGCGTGTGGGAGCTACGAGGCTGCGCACCTCCACGATGGCCATGGCGGACCAGGAACAGCAGTGGCAACACACGCCGCTGTCGCACCCATCGAAAGTCTGCCGCTTCTGCGTGGACGTGGCGGCATCGCCCGCCCCGGAGGACCTCCGCCACCTGCTGTTGGACTGCTGCGCCCCGGCGGTACGCTCTCTCCGGGAACGAGCGGGCCTGGCCATGGACTCGCCTGGGCAGCCCACGCTGCCACTTCCGCCAGCTGCCGATGCGCCCCTGTCTTCCACGGCAACTGTTGGACAGCGCCGCCGCTTCGCTCTCAACCGCCGGCTACGCCAGCACCTCGAGGACCTGTACGGCGCTGCAACACTCGACTCGGAAGCCGCTGCCAACGCTGCAGTGCGTTATCTTCTGAACCTGCCGAATCAGCGAGGCATGGCGATCTTTGCTCGTGGCATCGAGGATCTGCTCCAGGCTGACTCTGTCACAGCTGCCGAACCTGTTGCTACCATAACGGTGGGGGGTTAGCATGACTCGCCACCTAGTCGAATGATCTTTTCAGGTCCCAAAGCCTTATGGCTGACGACGCGAAGAATGTGACACCTCACCTCAGCTCTGCATGCGGGACGACTCGTCCGCGTGTGCTGGCGGTACGCGGCGGGGACGTCCCATGACTTATCTTGCCTTGATTCCTTGTTCTACCGTCCATGTTGCAACAACTCCATTGCTGCATCCAGCCGACACTGGCCCCCGAGAGCGGTCCGCGAGCGCCGCACGCTGTCCTACTGCTGCGCTCACGGCCACCGTGGGCACTGAGTCGCGCTCGAAGCAGGGACTCGCCGGAGATGAAGAGTGGCAAGCGTAGCGTCATGCGAACGGCCATCCGTGGGGGCAGAAGTACAACGTTGGCGGTCGGGAGGCGGTGGCCGGCTCGCATGGCTCCGCCAGCGAGGACGTCGTTCTCGTCGGCGGGCCCCTGCGCGTGTGTCGGCCGGGCCGGTGGTGAGTCATCCAAAAAAACAAACGGACCCCCCCTGAGTGCGGCGTTCGCAGGTTCTGGGCGCTCCGTGGCTTGTCGGCCCCGCGCATCGACCGGGAGGGGCACCTCGCGGTCTTGTTTTGGCGCGAAGCCCGCGGTGCCCGCAGCACGGGCGAAATGGGTGCTTCCGGAGGAGCTTCCGAGGCGGGGGCGCCGGCGAAGGCCGAAAAAGGCCCCGTCCGGGATTTGGCGAAAGCACAGTACGCGTCCTTCCGCGTGCTCGCGTCATCGGCCCGTGTCCATGCGTACGACGAGCCCCCGTTGCGGGTCGCCTGCGTTCCGCTCCAGCCACCTCTCGCGCGGGCCGCGGATTCCTGTCAGCACGTCCGACCCAGCATGCCCAAAAACAAGCGTCCTCGCTCCGTCGCCGACTTCGCGGGCGGAGGCGCTGTCCGCGGCCAGGACGACCGTCGTGTTGTCGTGGTCGCTCTCAGCTCCACCTCAGGGGCCTCCCGCACGCGATGTTCCCGCCCAGAGCACCCGTCTCCCTCCACAGCAGCCCCACCACGTCGCGCCACGGCGGCGCCGCGCCCGAGCACGCGCAAGCACGCTGTTCCCCCCCCAAACCACCACCAGCCATCTCTCCCGACTCCGCCGCCCATTTCCCGCGGCCGACGCACCCGCCCGCTCCAACGCCCGGCTTACCCGCGTTCGAGGCGCAGCGGGCCGCCCAGCGGCTCGAAGCGCGCCCCCGCTGCACGCCCATGCTTCCAGCGTGCCCCCACTCCACCCTCCGCCCCGCAGGCCGCTGCCACGCCCGGCCGCCCTCCATCCGACGGCACGCCGCGCCTCCCTCCAGCCAACCAGCCCCCTCCCCCCCCGCCCTCCGCAGGCCGCTGACCGTGGCGTGCACCCCGACCAGCTCCATCCCGCTCACCGTCGCGGACCTCAATGCGCTGATTCGGCGGGAGCTGAGCGGCCAAGACGTCCAGTACTGGATCGACCTCGCCACCCTCTTCGAGGGCGTCCTCGGCTGGGAGCTGTCGTGCGCCAAGCGGGACCTCCTGCAGAAGCTCGAGCTCCTCCTTTCCGCGGGGAACGACCGCCCCATTTTCACCACGGGGGAGTTCGACTACCACGACAGCGCCTTCATGGACAAGGTAGGAGATGTTCCCACCTCCCACGCCCTGTGCTCCACCGACCTCGCACGGCCGTCCCGGCCCACAAGTTGGATTGCCACAACGCAATGTCACAGCGCCAGCCGGCCTTTTGGCCCCCAAAGCGACACCCCCAGCTACACCCCCGTGTCCGTTGCGAAGACACCGCTCCGCCCCCGCGATCGGCGCCACCAGCGCACCCACAACCTCGCTCGCGCTCGCGCCTCTCCCACCATCCGCGCCAGCCCCGGCACCGCGCATGCGGGGCACGGAAACCCGCCCCCGCCGGCGGCGCGCCCCGCGCCGACGCGTCTCCACCGCAGAGCCCGCGGCCTCCTCCGCAGGCGCCCACCCGGGTCCGCGTGCGGTCCGTTTTTGTGCCTTGTGTTCTGCAGCTCGAACAGGACTTTCTGGAGGAGCTGGTCGGGGTGCTCGACATCTGCGGGTACCGCGGGGTGACGCAGCGGGCGTGGGAGCTCGCGGGCGAGGAGGAGTTCCTCTTCGCGCTCCCGCTCAAGGTCGAGTACAGCACCCTGGACGACAGGCTGCTGTCGACGTTCTGGAACCGCAGGTGCGCCGGTCGCGCCGCCGCCCCCCGCGCAGCGCGCGCACGCGTCTTCCGCACGCGCGGCCGCGGCCCCTCGCCGCCCCCACCGCCGCGCGTCATCGTCCGTTCCGCCGCGCGCTGCAGGCCCAAGGAGCGGGCGCAGCTGGCCGAGTTCTTCGACCGCGTGATGGTGTTCTACCGCGGCGTCGGCGAGCTGCGCACGACGGGGCGCTTCATCCCCGAGAAGACGGAGCTGCTGCTGGACTACATCGTCTGGAGCCCGCTGCGCGCCATCGGGCGCGTGCTCACGCTGCGCTGGGGCGCCGACGACGAGCCGAACCTCGCGCACCTCGAGCCGCACTCGACGGCGGTGCGGTACGTGGTCCGCCGGACGCTGCGCCGCACCCTGACGTCAGCGGGCCAGGTCCTCAAGCACCTCTTCCGAGAGGTGGAAATCACGGAGCCCGCGTTCGAGTCCGTGGTGACGGTGTACCGCCGGAAGTTCCCGACGGAGGACCAGGCGGTCACCGGGGCGTTCACGCCCGCGGTGTTCATATCGGGCGAGAAGCCCCCGCAGCCCAAGGGGCCCAGCGAGAAGGCCACGTACGGCCGGCTGGGCGAGAAGTCGTACCGCGGGGGGGAGGCCGCGGCGCAGGCGGCCGCGACGAAGATCCAGGCGGCGTACCGCGGGACGGTCGCGCGGCGCGACACGCTCAAGCTGAAGCGCGCGAAGCTCAAGGGCGAGCGCGTGACGCACCTCCCGTTCACGCGCAACCTGTACGTGAAGCGCTTCCGCGAGATCCCGATGGCGGACCTCGAGATGGTCATGCCGGACAAGAAGGTCACGGTCTCGAAGCTGCGGCTCCTGCAGTTCGTCGTCACGACGCTCGTGGCTGTCGGCGGCGCGGCGTGGACGCTGCTCAACACGGACGTGGACCGGAGCGTCGTGCTGACGGTGCTCGGGGCCGTCCTCGGGCGCGTGTACATGCAGTACACGCTCGTGCAGCGCGAGATCCGCGACTCGACGCACGTGATGTCCACCCTCATGTACACGCACACCATGGACTCCGGGAAGGGCACGCTGCACGCGCTCATGGAGGAGAACCAGTCGCAGATGATGAAGGAGATCCTCCTGACGTACCACGCGCTCCGCACCGCGCGCCGCCCGCTCACGGAGAAGGAGCTCGACCTGCGCGTCGAGGAGTTTGCCAGCACCACGCTCGGGATGGACATCGACTTCCAGCCCGAGCGCGCGATCGCGTTCCTGGAGAGCGAGAACCTCGTGGCGCGCACGGCCGACAAGCTCGCCGTCACCGGCGAACTCCTGGACGCCTGCCACACCATGGACAAGCGAATGGACGGCATCTTCGATTTCAGCGGGGAGGTCGAGGCGCGCGAAAGGACCGAGGCCGGCGGCGCGCAGGGCCCCTCGGCGAGCAAGGGCGGGTCCAAGGAGAAGGCCATGTCGCGGAACGGCACGGCGAACTACGAGCGGAGTCGCCTGCTCAGCGAGTCGTCGTCGCCGTCGCGCGGGACGGGGCTGAGGCGGTGGGACTTGTCGGCGAGGCCGTCGAACCGGATGCGGTTCGAGAGCGAGGCCGGGGCGGTCGAGGGGTCGCAGATGAGCGCTGAGAACTCGATGAAGCTGCGCCGCGTCGCGGGGTCGCAGCTGCACACGATCGACGACGGCAGCGGCAACTTGGCGGCGCCGAGCCCGCGGAAGCGCCGGGGGTTCTTCCGCGCCAAGTCGAAGGCGGAGTGACGGACGGGCGCTGTCGCGCGCGTGCCGTGGTGGGGACCCTGGCGTTGATGGTCAGGGGGGTCGTTGGGGGGCGAAAAGAAGACAGGCCGTCGGTGGTGCGCGTGACGCTGCTGTGGCAGTACATCGGGTAGCGGCTGGAAGATGATGCTCCACGTGGGGCGCGCAGGACGTCGCGAAAGGCCCCGCTGTCTGCTGCGCGCATGAGCTGCGTCCTGGGGGGCGCGCGGATGGGTCCGACGCCGTAGCAGTGCAGTGGGCTCGAACGTGTCGATGTGACCTGCCTTGCAACCGCGGTGGCGCTGGACGAGCCGTGACTATAGCAATGACCGCCCAGATCCTGACTGCGCACATAGTGAAAGAGTTGGAGACGCCGCAGCCTGGCAAAACCGCCACTGCTGCGCTCGTCCGTTGCTTGCCGCGCAAGCTTGTATCTGACGCCGCATGCCCTCAACCGACTCGACCAGTATCGCCGCTGCCAGTCCGTCGTGTCTCGGAAAGTTCTTTGCTGACCTACGAGCACCCTCACCGCGAGGATAGTTCTTCGCTATAGTACTTTGCTGACCTACAAGCACCCTCGCCGCGAGGACGCTTGAGCGACCGAAATGGTGCGCCACGCGCGCGCGACTCCGCGATCACCGACGCAACTGAACAACTTTTCACATTCCTGCGGCCAGACCTGCTCGCGCGGCGAGAGGGCGCGGGCGCACCTTGCTCGCAGCGCGACTGCTGATGCCCGTGGGCTGCAGCGGAGCCAAGCCGCATGCGCGGTGGGCGGGTGCTGGCAAGAGCGGTGCTCGAGAGCGCGGCCGCAAATAGAGCAAGTGGTTGGGATAGAGGGCCGAGCGCGCTGCCCGTGGCATGGCACCAGGCGGCTCCACCCCGCACTGCCACCAGACCCCCCTCCTGCCCACCGCCACCACGCGCGCACGTCGAGTGCACGCAGCGGAGGGGGCGCAAGGGGGCGTGGCAGCCCGGGGCGCGGCGTGTGGCGTTTCCAGCTGGAAAGTCCTGTAGCGTTGTTGGCGAGGCCAACCTGGGCGTGCAGGTGGTTGAGAGCTCCCTCAAACGGTGTGGCGGAGGCCCGACGCGGTGCCCGGACGACTTGTGCGCGTACGTGACGAGCACGGGGGCGGTGGCGGCCTTCTCGGGCCTGCGGTGCGCGCCCGAGTGCGAGAGCGTGGCCCGACGAGGCGACACGCGGGCAGAGATGGCTGGCGCCGTCCGCTGCCGCCGTGGCGACGTCGCGGCTGCACGCGGCACGGCCCGGCGCGGGCGCGTGGCGCGGCAGCGGGCGTCGAGGCGGTGGGCAAACTGTGCCGCGAGGGGCAGGCAGGACGGGGCCACTACTCTACAATGCTTCAATCGATTGGGGTTGCATGTCTTGACGGGGGGAGGGGGAGTTGGACATGGAGGTGCAAGGGGGGGGGGGTAGAGAGAGGGGTGGGGGTTGCAATGACGGGGGTGAAAGCGCACCGCGCAATCAGGTGTGTTGCAGATGCGAGGATGCAGAGACAACGGTGCGGAGATAGGGTGTCCTTCATCGTTGCAGGTCTCCAACGACAGCAACTCGCACGACACCCCCCCCGCGCCGCACACGCAGCGCTCGACCCGCGGCGAAACAACGCGGGCGCGAACGGGGCGCGGCAGCGGCAGGCGGGGCGCGGCGAGGCACATCGACGTCGGCGAGCGGTGCGGCTCCTCGAGAGGTAGCGCGCACAGCCGCTCACGCGTCGCTCTTCGCGGGCGCCTCCCGGTCCGGGAGCGACCCGAGCAGCGGCTTCCAGTCGAGCAGGTCCATAATGTACAGCTCCGCGCGCGGGATCGCCGAGGTGCCGCGGACGCCGACGAGCTGCGCCAGCGCGGCGCCCTTGATCTGGTGTTTGCGGGGCTCCTCGAGCTTGCACGCCGTCCAGAAGCACGCCGCGAGCACGGCGACGACGGGCTGCTCCGGGTCGATCTCGACGCAGCGCTGGAGCGACAGCTTCGGCAGCACTTCGCGCCAGAGCCGCACGGCGCGCGTGACCGTCGCGCGGGCCGTGACGCGCGCGAGGACCGCCCACGACGCGACGAGCGACTGCACGTGGCGCGTGTAGTTCGGCGTCACGAGCAGCAGGTTCTTCTCCGTGTTCAGGTGGTACGCGCGGATGCCGCTGCGCGAGGGCGTCGCAGCAGCGGCGGCGGCGGCGTCGCTGGCGGCCGAGGTGGCCACGGCCGGCGCGGGCGGCGCGGGCGGTTGCTGCACGGACACCGCGGGCGCGGCGCACGACGGCTCGAGGAGCTGGCTGCCCTGGAGCAGCCGCCCGGCGGCCGGCGCGGGCACGTGCGGGCGGTACCACATGGCGTTCGCGGGCGGCCACGCGGCGCCGGGCTGCGCGGCCTGCCACAGCTGCTGCGCCGGGAGGTGCTGCGGGGCGCCCCCGGCGGCCTGCTGCGGCTGCAGGTGCAGGCACTTGAGCGCCGACATCATGGTGAGGCCCGTCGCCGTCGCCGCGGCGTCCGCCGGCGCGTTCCCGCACGCGGTGAGGTCGTTCTGCGACCCTGCGCATCGAACCGAGGCGGCCGGGCACGCAGGACGTGAGGACGAGGGCGCGGAGCGGGGCGCCGCGCGGGTCGTGGGCTGTGCGCGCTGCAGGGGCCTACTACAGCGGCGGTGGGGCGCGTGGGGGTGCGCGGGGCGGGGCGCGTACCGTCGTGGAGCTGCGTGGAGTGCTCGGAGTGCTGCTGCTGCGCCTGCTCGTAGCAGAGGCCCGTGGAGGAGCCGACGGCGTGGAGGCTGGGCACGTGCTGCTGCTGCTGCTGGTGCTGCTGGGGCCACGCGTGGGCGGCCGGGGGCGCCCCGGGGTAGCTGTGGGGCGCCCCGGCCGGCGCGAGGGAAGCGAGGTAGTTCTGGGGCGCGGGGGCCTGGGCGTGAGCCGAGGCCGCTGCGAGGTGCGCCAGCTGCGGGGCAGTGCAGAGCGGTGCGTCCACGGCGGAGCCGGTGCTGTCCGGGGAGGGGTCCTGGATGCTGAGGATGGAGTCGCTCGACGGGTTGGCGAAGTAGCTGGTCGACGCGGCGGACGCCGGGCGCGTGAACGCGTCGGAGAAGGCCGCTGCCGGGGGGAAGCCGCACCGCGCGGGCGAGGTGACGTTGGTTTCGGCGAGTGCGCCGTTGGAGTACTTGCCCCCGATGAAGGAGAGGTCGCAGGCGATCCGGCCGGGGGCCTGGTCGTCCGCGTGGGCGGCGTAGGGCGCAGGGAGGTGGGCAGCGGTGTGGTCCGGGAGGTCCTGGTTGGCCACGGGAACTTGCCATGCTTGTGCTGCCTGAACTCCTTGCCTGGTCAGGACGTGCCTGTGAAGGCCGTCGCCGTGACCGTGCTGGCTCTGCGCCCCGGCCGAGTGGTGGGAGTGGCCAGCGGAAGGCTGCAGCCCGTAGTCGGGCTGCGGCATCACGGCCGGTTTGCTCGCCGGTCTCTGGTCGATGAAAGCGTCATTTCTGCGTTTGCGTCCATGGTTGGCGCCCGTCGTCGTCGACCCCTCGTTCCCCAGGCGCATGGCCGGAAACGGGGCCGAGAACTGGTGGCCGACGGTCGCGCACGCCGGCGCCATGAAGGCGGTCGCGGGGTTGGCGCTCATTCGCGAAGAGAGACGGAGCGCGAGGCGGAGGACGGTGCTCCTGCGGGGAGAGAGACGTCTGTGTGTGGCTTGCCCACGGGGCAGCGAGTGCGCGGCAACCCTGTCCCGGGGCTTAAGCGCAGACGGACATCCTTCCTCGCACCAAAAACGCACTGGCGACAACCTGCGTCGGCGCGGGAGCGACGCGAGCGACTCAGCCAGCTGGACGTGCACCTCGGAGCCCGAGCTCCGCCCCAGCAGCGCGCGAGAGCCGTCGCACGCCGACCGCGAGCAACGAGCCTGGCCCGCGACGTCCTGCGCCGCCGCGGGGCGCCCCGAAGGCGCCCGCGCGAGGGCTGCCGCGGCCGTCCGGGACACCACTGCGACGAGGAAACGCGTGCCCGCGGCCTCCGGCGCCCCGCGCGCGGCCGCACGAGACGACGGAGAACGCCGCGTGCGCGGCGGGCGCGGCGGCGGCGGCGGGCCCGCGCGGCGGGACGCAACTCACCGAGGCGGAGCTTCAGCTCCCGGCGAACAGCCGACAAGCCGCTATTCCTGGGCCTGTGGGTGGTTCCTGGTGCACGTTCGAGCTGGTCGGGTGGCGGAGAAGGCGCCGCGGGGCCCCGGCGCGCGCCGCATTGACGGACCAGCTCGGGTCACTGACTGCTCAGTCCTCCAGAGGGGTGTGCGCGCGCGGCGCCTCGCGGGGGCTCGAGGGGCGCGGCGCGGCGCGCGGCGGGGCGCGACGCAACGAGACAAGGCGCGAGGCGGGGAAATGCTGAGGCAGATCGGGAGGCAGCTCCGCGGGCGCGGAGGACTGGTAAGTAGCCCCGCACACCCGGCTCGCGCATTCGCGGCGACACGCGCCTTCCCCGGCCGCCCGCATGCATATTGTTCGACGTCCGCGCGGCGTCGCATCGCGCGGGGGGAGCCTCGGGCGCGCGTGCTGCCCGCCCACCAGGGCGTTCCAGAACAGCGTCCGACCGCGGTCCGCGCGGGTGATACATCGATGCGCCCGCCCGCGCGCCCGCCTCGCAGGTTTCGCCGTTCCTCCAGACCCGCGACTTCGCCGCTAAGGAGGTCCGGTTCGGCGTGGAGTGCCGAGCTGCTGTGTTGGGAGGTGTCGAGAAGCTCGCGGATGCTGTCCAGGTCACCCTCGGGCCCAAGGTGACCCCCCCACCCTGCACCACCGCTCCCTCGTCCCCCCGCGGCGCCGCGCGCGCGGCAATATACCCGCGCGACGCACCACGGCAGCCTTCCCTGCCTCTCCTCCGGCACCGACCCTAGCCCCTCGCCCGCCGCCGCACCGCGGATCCCGCCGCGCCCGGCGCCCACGCACCGCCGCGACCTCGCCATCCGCGCCGCCGCAACGCACCGCGCCCGCGGCCCGCTGCGCCATCGCCCCCCCCCACCCTGGACTGGTGGATGCTACCTTCCAGCGCGCCGCACCGCCGCTCGGACGCGCCGCAGCCCCGCCGCCGCACCGTCCGTCACGGGGCTGACCCCGATGCACCGCGTGGGGCCGCCTTGCGCCGAAACGACGCCGCGGCGCCCGCCCACGCGGCGTGCTAAGTCTTTGTGTGTTTGTTGCTGCGCAGGGCCGGCAAGTGCTGATCGAGCAGCCGTACGGGTCGCCGAAGATCACCAAGGACGGCGTGACGGTGGCGAAGTCGATCGAGTTCAAGGACAAGTTCCAGAACGTCGGCGCGTCGCTGGTGAAGCAGGTGGCGTCGACCACGAACGACACGGCGGGCGACGGCACGACGACCGCGACGGTGCTCACGCGCGCCATCCTCGTCGAGGGCTGCAAGTCGGTCGCGGCCGGCATGAACGCCATGGACCTGCGCCGCGGCATCTCCGCGGCCGTCGACCGCGTGGTTCAGGAGCTCAAGAGCATGGCGCGGCAGGTCGAGTCCGACACGGAGATCGCGCAGGTGGGCACGATCTCCGCGAACGGGGACCGCGAGATCGGCGAGCTCATCGCGCAGGCGATGCGGCAGGTCGGGAAGGAGGGCGTCATCACCGTCGCCGACGGCAACACGCTGGAAAACGAGCTCGAGGTGGTCGAGGGCATGAAGGTGCGAACACCCCCCAATACACCCAATACACCCGCCTGCAGGCTCGTGGGGTCGCGCGTGCGAGCGCGCCGCCGGGGTTGGTGCGGCTGCTGCTGCCCGTGTGCTGACGCGGGGGGTGTTTGCGTCGTTCGTCCGCAGTTCGACCGCGGGTACATCTCGCCGTACTTCGCGGACCCGAAGACGCTGAAGTGCGAGCTCGACGACCCGATGATCCTGATCGTCGAGAAGAAGGTGTCAGTCCTGCAGTCAATCCTGCCCATCCTCGAGGCCGCCGTGAAGCAGCAGCGGCCGCTGCTGATCGTCGCCGAGGACGTCGAGTCCGAGGCGCTCACGACGCTCATCGTGAACAAGCTCCGCGCGGGCCTCAAGGTGTGCGCCGTCAAGGCGCCGGGCTTTGGCGACAACCGCAAGGCCAACCTGCAGGACCTCGCCGTGCTGACGGGCGGGCAGGTCGTGTCCGAGGAGCTCGGGCTCAAGCTCGAGAGCGTGCAGCCGGAGCACCTCGGGCGCGCGCGCAAGGTCACGGTGACGAAGGACGACACGCTCGTGATGGACGGCGCGGGGACGCGCGACGCCATCATGGAGCGGTGCGCGAGCATCGAGGAGCAGCACGAGCGCGCCACGTCGGACTACGACAAGGAGAAGCTCAAGGAGCGCCTCGCGAAGCTCTCGGGCGGCGTCGCGCTGCTCAAGGTCGGCGGCGCGAGCGAGGTGGAGGTTGGGGAGAAGAAGGACCGCGTGGTCGACGCGCTGAACGCGACCAAGGCCGCGGTCGAGGAGGGCATCGTCCCGGGCGGCGGCTGCGCGCTGCTGTACGCGTCGCGGGCGCTGGACGCCCTGAAGGCCGAGCTGACGTCGTTCGACCAGCGCGTGGGCGTCGACATCATCGCCAACGCCCTGCGCGTGCCGGCGCGGACGATCGTGGAGAACGCGGGCGGCGAGGGCGCGGTGGTGGTCGGGAAGCTCCTCGAGCAGGACAACAAGGAGTTTGGGTACAACTCGAGCACGGGGGAGTACTGCAACCTGGTGCAGGCCGGCGTGATCGACCCGCTCAAGGTGGTGCGGACGGCGCTGATGGACGCGGCGTCGGTGGCGTCGCTGATCGCGACGACGGAGGCGATCGTGGTGGAGGAGAAGGACGACAAGCCCGCGGGGCCGCCGCCGGGCATGGGCGGCATGGGCATGGACTACTAGATAGGAAATGAAGACTCTGAAGTGAAGCTCCCTGCTTGGGAGGGTGCTCGGTGTTGTGACGCGAGCGCTGCGAGCACGGCGGTGCGTCCGGGGGCGCCTGTGCGCAGCGCGGGTGTGCCCATGTCTCAGTTTGCGGGGGAGCGTGGCGCCGAATTGCGCCACGTTGCGGCCCTGGTCGTTGCGCGAGGGACGCCGCCCGGTCGTGAATTCGCAATCTTCGGGAGCGCTTTCGTGAGACGGATTCGGGAGGTTCGAGGGGCGAACAATCGCGAAGGTCGTCGAGGTCCCGATTGGCGCAGCGCGGCAGGCGCTCGGTCGTGACCGACCGAGGCCTCGGGGACTCGTGTCCTGCCTCGCGTGGTCCGGTCACGCCCTTTTCGCGGCACTGCACGGGCGGGCACCGATCAGTCTGCGTCAGATTCGCCGCAAAGTTCCCTGAAACGGCACCGACTCTTCCGTTCAGGCACGCTCCTGTTGCTGCAGCGAAGCGCACATTCCGCCCCCGCCCGTCCGTGCGTCCGCGTGCTACGGCGCCCTCCAGCTGCAGACTCGTCGCGCCTCCGACCTCGGCGTCTTCCGCCCGTCGTTCGGCCCTCCAGCCCCCCGTAACCTCAGGCATTGACAGCACTCACGATGGCTGACAGCGTGCCCGGCTCGCCGGTCGCCGACGGCGCCGAATTCCAGGAGCAGCTCCTCCAGTCGCTGAACGCGAGCGAGTTCGCCCCCTCCAAGCAATCCCTCGGCCCGCACGGACGCCAGAAGTACGTGTACAACAAGCAGGGCCTCCGCCTCGCGACGTACTGGTGGTACGCACCCCTCCGGCCGTTCCCGCCCCCTTCCGCGCCACCCCTCCCCGGCGCCGAGCCCTCCGCGGCCGTGCACGCGCCTACACGCCCCGGCGCCCCCTCTCCCTTCACCGCCACGCTCATGTCCAAACGACGCGGCATTGCCTCGCGGACGGACGCGGGCCCCCGATGCGCGCCCCGCTCGGTCGATCCAAGCACTCCCGCCGCCCACGCGCGCGGATTGCCCGCGAGCGTCGCGGAGCAGCGCGTGCCGTCGCCCCACGCCCCCTGAATCTTCCGCACCCGTCGCATCGCGTCGCAGGCCCGCGCAGAAGCCCAAGGGCACGGTCCTGATCGTCCACGGCCACGGCAGCTACGTCGACTACGAGTACCTGAAGGACCAGGGCCTCGGGAAGCCCCCCGTGTACGAGGGCTCCTGGGTCGAGCGCCTGAACCAAGCGGGCTACTCCTGCGCCGCGTGCGACTTCCAAAGCCACGGCCGCTCCGAGGTGCGCCCGGCGCGACCTCGCGCATTCCCCCCGCAGGTCCCATCGCGCGGCCAACGCGCGTCCGCGGCGGCCCCTCGCCGCCGCTCGACCCCCCCGTAGCCCCCGTGGTGCCAGTGCGCGATTCCGGCCGGATCCGCGCGCGCGCAGGGAAGGGACGGGCTCCGGTGCTACATCAAGAGCTTCAAGGACTACGTCAACGACCTGGAGGTCGTCAAGGACTGCTGCGCGTCGGAGCCTGGTTTTGACGCGCCCGGGCAGCCCAAGTTCCTCCTCGCGATCTCCCTCGGCGGCTGCGTCGCCGTGCACTTCATGCACGACAACCCGGGGGCCGTCAACGGCGCCGGTGCGCGCCCGCTCCCCGCCGCGCCACGCCACGCACACCCCCCGCCTGCTCCGCGCACTGCCACTCACGCGCTCGCCGCGCGCGCTCCCCCGCCCGCGCAGTGCTCCTCGCGCCGATGCTGTCCCTCGAGAAGATCGCCAAGTCCGGCCTGAACCCCTACCTCCGCCCCGTCGCGTCCACGATCTCCGCCATCGCGCCGTGGCTCGCCGTCGCCGCGACGAACAAGAACACCATGTACCCGGAGCTCCAGGACCTGTGGGACGCGGACCCGATCGTGTACCGCGGCATGACGCGCGCGCGCAACGCGTCCGAGTACCTCTCCGCCAGCGAGTTTGCCGTCAGTGACATCATGGACAAGGTGTCCACGCCCTTCATGACCGTGCACTCGGAGCGCGACACGATGACGGACCCGGACAGCTCCAAGGTGCGCGCGTGCGCTCTGCGACGCCGGCCCCGCATGCGCGAGGTCTGGGAGGGGGGGTGTTGATCTTTGGCCCGCGGGCGGCTTTGACGCGGGCTGCGTTGTGGGCGGTTGAGGGCGGAGGAGCGGCGTGCGGTGCTGATATCGGTTCGCGTCGCGTCCGTGTTGCTGTTGTCGCAGATGCTCTACCACCGCGCGGCGACCAAGGACAAGACGCTGCGGCTGATGAACAACATGTGGCACGTGCTGACGAAGGAGGAGGGCAGCACGATGCTGCTCGAGAGCGTCGTCAGGTGGTACGACGACCGCGTGCGCCCCGCCGGCATGATCGCTGCGGGCAAGGGCGGCGCTGCTGCCGGCATGGAGGTCGAGGCCGTGGAGGGCGAGGCCAAGACGTACGACATCGCCGTTGGCGCCGCGTGAGCGACGCGCTGCGCCGAAGACGATTTTTTCCACACCTCGACTTTCACTCCTGCACTCTGCCACATTTTGTCCCCTCTCGTCGCGTCCCCGCGCCGACGGACGGCCGGACGCTGCGCCTCTCGGGAGCGTCCCTGCATGCGCACGCGCGCCGACCCGGACCGCAGCGCCTCCAGGCCTCCTCTTGTGACCCAACCCAATCAGTCTCACACGTTCACGCGCGCCGCGACATCCAGCCACGATCGCCGCGTCACGACGACGACCCCACGGTCTGCTGCGCCGGCGCCGGCGTCGGCGCTCTGCGCAGCCGCGCAGCCTCCTCCTCCGTCGCGAGTCGCTTGCCAATGCGCGGGGGCGCTGCACGCTCGCTGCCGTCCTCCGGGAGCTGCACGTCCACGTCGGTCCCGGGCTTGGCGCCCGCGACGGGCACGTACCCCTTGCGCTCGAGCTCGACGTAGTTCTGGGGCGGGGGGGAGTCTAGAACCTCGTCCGACATACACGCCATGGCCTCCTCGACAATGTCCGTGCACGACAGCCCGGGCTTGTGGAACAGGTCCTCGAGGCGGCGGCGCCACTCGCGCGCCCCGCGCTCGGCGTGGAACACGTTGAGCGTGTGCTTCAGGATCATGCGCGCATCAGGCTTCTTGTCACCTGCGCGCACGAGCACAGCCGGCGCGGGGCGCGTCGGGGCTCGAACCGAGCCGAATCTGCGCCGTGAGCTCCGCATACGGAGCAAGAACTCGGCGCTGTGGCGTGTTGCGGAGCCGCGCGGCGCCGCAGCGCCAATAGTCGTCTTCCAGGCGTCGAGCTGCGACAGCGCGGGAGGAGCACGCACCTTTGCGGTCGGTGCCGAAGCGGCCGATCATTTCGTCGCCGTACTTGGCGTACTCGCGCAGGAGCCACCGGCGGTTCGGCGCGGGGTTGTCCGCCTCGCCGTACACGGCGCGGTCGGCGTCGGCCAGGCAGTGCCACGGGTAGTTGTACGCCGCGCGGCCGATCATCACGCCGTTCAAGCCGCGGTCGACCCCGGGCGCGCGGTACGCGAGGGCGTCGCGGGCCTCGTGGCACCCCCCGACGCCCCCATTGAGTGAGAATTCGATGTGGGGGAAGTCCCGCATGAGAGCGAACACCCACTCGTGCTTGAGGGGCGGGATCGTGCGGTTGAGGTGCGGGTTGAGGCCCTGGAGCCAGGCCTTGCGCGCGTGCACGATGAAGTGCCGGCAGTTGGTCCGCGAGGACACCGTCGCCACGAAGTGCTTCATTTCGTCGTACGTGTCGTTGTCGTCGACGCCGATGCGGCACTTGACCGTGACCGGCCGTGTCTGCCCCTCCTCGAGCGCCCTGCGGGAGCACCGGGCGCGCCCTCGATCGCACGGTCGCGCAACGCACGACACAGCGCAAAACACTGGACGCCGTCCGCGGACGTGCGCGGGGGGAACTCACTTGACGCAGTCCGCCACGTCCTCGGGGCTGAACATGAGGCACACGCCGAAGCGCCCCTTCCCCGCCACGCGGTCCGACGGGCACCCACAGTTGATGTTTATCTCATCATACTCATACCGCGCCGCGATGGCCGCGGCCTTCCGGAGCTGCTCCGGCTCGGACCCGCCGACCTGCAGGACGAGCGGGCGCTGCTCGGGGGGGAACCAGAGGTGCCTGTCGAGCTCCGTCATACCGTCGAACCCCTCCCCGTTGCCACTGGCGACGCAGGCGAGGGGCTTTCCGTCCGTGTAGACGATCGTGCTGTCGACGACCATCTCCGTCCAGAGCGTCGTGCGCTTCGTCATGAGGCGGCAGAGCTGCCGGAAATGCACGTCGGTCCAGTCCATCATCGGGGCGACCGCGAGAAGCGGGCGGGAGTGGGGCGCATCGGTAGCACCAGGGTGTGCGCCCGCGGACGCGCAGACGGCGCGGCGTGGGCTCTCCGCGCCCACGCGCGGGTTGGGGACCATTCGTCTGACTGCGTGCGCGGGGGGCGGGGACCTGACTCGGCTTGGTTACTCGAGGCAGCCCGGAGGGAGGTCGGCGTGTGAGAGGGCGGGGCGAGGCGGCGCGCGGGCCCGTGGGCGTGTGAGGCGGATGCGGCGGTGCTCCGTGCTCGTGCAGGGCGGTGGCGGCGCAGAAGCGCGCCGCGGCTGCGTGGCGGGAGCGGGGCCGGCAGCGGGGCGGGGAGCGGTGCGTGCCTGGTCGGCGGACGGCCCAGCCTCGGGCGGCGAGCAGCAGCGGTGCCCTCTGCACGGCGCAGAGTGTGAGGGAGGGAACGCTGCAGGACGAAATGCGCAGCGCTCCGCGCATGCTTCGGGCCGCAGGGGCGCCACGGCACGGCTGCGTGTGGCCTCGCAGCTGGCGGCGCGTGCGCACGTGAGGATGCGGTTCGCGCGCGCAATTCGGCGAGCTGCTCGGCGCGTCGATGGCTCTGCGGCGCGAACGCGCGCGCCCGAGCCCTTGCGCGCGGTACAGGCACATGAGTGTGTTCATGACTTCTACTTCGTATTTCCGCGTGCGTGGATCGCCCGGGCGCAAGGCCGTGATCGCCGGGACGCGCGCACGCCCCCGGCAAGACTCGGCTGCCGCCTGCGACCGTGAGGCCGGAGCCTGACGACGGAGTGCTGGCCTAGGAGGTCACTCAAGGCCCGCTGTGCCGGGACACCTGGAACCCGGGGAGGTTCCGGCGCCGGGTCGTCAGAAACATCGCGAGTGGTGCAGAGGATGCGTTCGTAGGGGCTGCCTCGCACGCACGAGAGCGACTGCCGCAGCGCGCCTTCGCGAGGCGCGCGCGCGAGCGTCCTCGCTGGACCTCGCCGGGCGTTTCCGCCCGCGTGTCGGAGGACACAATGGACGAGTCCAAACAAGCCGGGCGCGTCAATGTGTGGCGGGCCCAGGACGCCCTCTGCCTCGGCAATGTCGTTTTCCAGCAAGTCGTCGATCAGCTGCACCTGTTTCCGCGCTGGGAGCCGCACGCGCGCGCCCCAGACACGTTCGACGACGCGTTCGAGTTCATGCGCCTGCGCGAAGAGGAGCAGAAGAAGGCCACGAAGCAGGCAAGCCCCTCTGCACACCGTCCAAACGCACCGCCCCGACGCGCCCACGCACCAGCACGCGCGCGCCCGGCACGGTCCTCGCCGCCTCCCCCGCCCACACGTATCTCACGCAGCCTCCGCGACCGCCCACGCCGCGCCGCAACCCCCCCCCACCCCCCCGCGCGCACCACTAGCGCTTTTTGCGCCCAACGCGGTAGCCGATCGCCGCCGGCGCGCGCCGCGGCCCGCGGCCCACGACGCGCGCCCCGGCCGCCGCTCCTCCGCGGCCGCGCCCACACCCACGCGTCGGCGCTCCGACCCCGCCCAGACGCCGACCTACCTCCAACCACCGCGCGGCACCCCGCAGAACACGGCCAAGGGCAAGGCCGCGGGCCGCGTCCAGGTGGTCCGCGACCCCGTGAAGAGCTCCGCGCCGGGCGCGAGCGTCGGGTACGAGCACGACACGACCGCGTTCTGGATGGTGGCGCGCGACTACTTCCGTCCCATCACGCGAGAGGACTTCGCATCGCTGCTGCCGGCGCCCGCGGACCCCCTGCGCGACCCGGACCTCCGCATGGCGCCCCTCGGGCGGCCGTACACCGAGATCTGGGCGGAGGAGGACGAGCAGTTGCAGCTGTTGCAGGCGGCGGCGCGCGCGGCGCAGCTGCAGAAGGACGAGAAGAGCAAGAAGAAGGGCGGGGGCGGCGGGTCCAGCAAGGGCGGAGCGGGGGGCAGCTCCGGGACTGCGACGGCGGCGCAGAAGCGGCGGATGAGCGCGGGCGCGGCGCGCAACGGAGGCGGCGGGAAGCAGGTTTTCGTCGTGGGGCCGCTGCAGGCCGTCCTGAACGGCGCGCCGGTGCCGCCGCCGACGGACGACAAGGACGACGTCGTGTGCGACGTGTGCATGGACGGCGACTCCATCGCGGGGAACGTCATCCTCCTGTGCGACGGGTGCGAGTGCGCCGTGCACCAGGGGTGCTACGGGCACGCGGGGGCGAAGATCGAGGTCCCCGAGGGCCCGTGGTTCTGCGACGCGTGCAAGTACACGCGCGAGAAGGGCGGCGAGCCGCGCCAGTGCTGCCTGTGCACCGTGCCCGGCGGCGCCATGCGCGAGGCTCTGGGCCCAGACGGGCAGCTCTGCGGGAAGTTCGCGCACACGTTCTGCGTGCAGTGGATCCCCGAGGTCCGCATCGAGACGGGCCCGGACGGCCGCGACGTCGTCGCGGGCCTCGACCAGATCGTCAAGGCCCGGCAGAAGCTCCTGTGTCAGGTCTGCCAGAAGGGGGGCGTCGGGGCGTGCATCCAGTGCCAGAAGGCCGCGTGCCGGGCGTCGTTCCACCCGAAGTGCGCCGTCAAGGACGGCCTGTGGTTCGAGTACGTCTGCGAGCAGCCCGGGGCGGACGACTTTGAGATGAAACAGTACTGCCGGAAACACACCGACATGAAGATCCAGGAGAGCACGGAGGGGCCGCCGGAGGCGGAGGGGGCGCGGCCGGAGGCGGTCGCGCTGGGCGAGGGCGCGGGGGCGGCGGGGGCGGCGACGACGCCGACGGCGGGGGCGGGTGGGAGGGCGCTGGAGGTCATGACGCCGCCGGGGCTGCTGACGCCGGGGGGCGCGGCGGGGGACCGGGTGCGTGGCGTGCTGCGCGTCGTGCGCGACCTGGTTGCCTCCTTTCGGCCGGCTCGCGTTCAATCGAGGATTCGTGTCTGTTTGTACGCCGCTCGCAGGAGGATCTGTTGGCGACGATCGCGCACGACGACCTCGCGCGGTGGCTGCGCACGGCGCTCCAGCTCGGCCTCGTCGCCCCCGCCGCCGTCGCGGACGGCGCGCAGGTCACGGAGTCGGCCATCGACTCGTGGCTGGTCGCGTGCTGCGGTGCAGGCGCGGCGTCGGCAGCGCCCCACCGCGGCGCCGCGTCGCGCACGCGCAGCCACGACCCCGACGGCGGCCGTGCGAGCGCGCTCTCGAAGCAGGACCAGGCCACGGGCAAAGCGGTGTTCCGATGGGTCCGCGAGGTCGCGTCATCGGCCGTTGCCGCCGACGTGCCGGAGAGCACGGCCGCGACGCCCACGGCGGGCGCGAACGCCGGCGCGGCGGCCGGGGCGCTGGCCGTCAGGGGCGCGGGCGTGCAGGGCGCGGCGGGGGCCGCGGGCGGCGGGTCCGGGAACAATGCCAGTTTGGCAAGCGTGTCGAAAGGCATCAGTCCGTCCCTTCTGCAACTGATGAACTACGTGGAGTCTTCGAACCCGCACTTCCGGCGCACGGTGCTGGGCATGGGCGCGCCGGACGCCGCGGAGCAGCTCGGCGCGAAGGTCCACGGCGGCGCGCTGCTTGCGGGAGACGAGTACCTGCACCCGCACACGGCGCTGCTCTTGACGTCCGACCTGGGCATGCCCGTCGCGGTCGAGAAGGCCACGGTGCCGGACAGCGACGCGGAGGACGAGGACATGGCCGGGGACGGCGGCGCAGCGCGCGTGCAGGCCGCCCAGGCGTGTCCGCGCGTGACGGCCGACGGCGACGGCGGAGGCCGCGGCGCCCCTGCGTCGGCGCACGGCGCCGACCAGCCCGGACGACGCGGGCGTCGCGGCGGCGCGCGCGCGCGGGGTTCACGGCCGCCGCGACGCCCGAGGAGGCCGCGCTCGGCTGCGCGCCCGCCGACGAGGTCGAGGCGGAGATCCTGGCCCTGCAGGGCGAGCTGCTGCAGGTGTCGGCCATGAACCGCGTCCGGCTGGCGCGGCTCTTCAACGCCGCGCTCGAGGAGGCCCCGCGCGTGCACGCCAAGCTCGAGTCGGACAAGGCGGACAGCGACGCGATCGCGTCCTTTATTGCGACGATGCGGGAGATCAAGCGCAACCAGAAGCGCGAGGCGCGGGAGCGGGCGCAGCGCGAGGCGTTCCAGGCCGCGGAGGCCGCGACGAAGAAGTCCCGGCGCGGCGGCGACGGGGGGGAGTCGGGGGGGGGGTCTCTGGGGCTCGTGGACCTGCTGGCGGTCAAGCGCGAGGAGGACCACCGCCCCGACGGCGACTGCGAGGCCGACAAGTGCTGCGTGTGCGGCGACGGCCGCAGCGAGGCGCCGAATCAGATCGTGTACTGCGAGCGATGCGACCTCGGCGTGCACCAGGCGTGCTACGGCGTGCACGAGCTGCCGCACGGGGCGTGGCTGTGCTGGCCGTGCCGGAAGCACGAGGCCGTGCTGGCCTCGAACGGCGTGCCGGAGTCGCAGCTGCGGCCGCCGCGGTGGCTGCGCGAGCCCGGCGGGGAGGTTCCCGGCGGGGCGCACACCGTCAAGTGCGCCCTGTGCCCCAACCGGCGCGGGGCGTACCTCCAGGACATGGCGGGCGACCAGTGGGTGCACGTCGTGTGCGCGCAGTACCACCCGACGGTCACGATCAACGACACGGTGCTGTCGGGGCTCGCCGGCGTGATGCCGTGCGCCGTCGAGGGGCTGCCGGTCGGGCGCGCGAACAGGGGGTCGCCGCCGTGCGTGGTGTGCCAGCTGTCGGATGGCGCGCCGGTGCCCTGCGCGGCGCCGAACTGCGAGACGGTGTTCCACCCGATGTGCGGGCGGAACCTCGGATTCAACCTCCAGGCAAAGGCGCTCCCGGGAGGCAAAATGGTGCGCGCGTGACGCGACGCAAGCGCATGCTGCTGCCGCCGCTCGACGCGTGCGCCCGCGCGCGGACCCGCACGTCCCGCACGCCGCGTGAGGCTGCTCGGGCGCTGATTGGTAGTTGTGTTTTCTTCTTATGCCTGTGCAGGCTTACAAGGCCTTCTGCGACCGGCACAGCAAGCAGGGCCAGCAGCGCGGGCGCCCGAACGCGGACGCCGAGGCCCGCGCCGCGCAGGAGGCGCAGCTGAAGGAGCGTCAGACTGAGCTGATTTTCCTGACAGACATACGGTTCGAGCTCGAGAATGTGCGCCAGCTCATGTCCTTCGTCACCAAGCGCGAGAAGTGCAAGAAACAGGTCGTCCGCCACGTCCGCGAGATCCACAAGGCGCGCAGCAGCGACCCGGCGCTCGCGGCACAGGCCGCGCAGGCCATCGAGCAAGCCGCCGCCGCGGACAAGCAGGTCGCCGGCGCCGGCGACGCGGGCAACAGGCGGGCGCTGCTGGAGCAGATGGGCCTGCCCCTGAACGTCGCGGCGCAGGCCGCCGCGGCGCAGCAGGCCACGCACGCTGACATTGCTGCGGCACAGGCCGCCGTGGCCGCCGCGCAGGCCGCCGCCGCGGCGGGCGCGGCTGGGAAGTCCGCGCCGAGCACGCCGTCGGGGCGGAAGCGCGCCGCCGAGGGCGGCGCGGACAACGGCCCCCGGCAGAAGCGCGGGCGCGGCGGCGGCGGCGGGAACAGCCGGCTGCCGTCGTCGTACCAGTTCCTGCCCCTGGACAAGGCGTTCGCGCGCAACGGCAACGGACAGTGAGCTGACGGGACATTCCCGGACTCCCCGGGCGAGGCGCCGGGCGGCCCGTGCGGGGCGGGAGGCGGCGAGGCGCTGTCTGCGCCGCACAGCGCGCCGTGTGCCGAGAACGCGCCGAACACGAGCACTGACGCGGCGCCCTGGACGATCTGAGCCGCGGGAGGGCGCATGGTGCGGCCGCGCAGGGCCTCCTCCTGTCATGCACGCGTACGCAGCGTAGAAGCTCTTAGAAACATATGACAGGGAAAAACAATGTGAAGGGAAACATGATACGATATCTCGAAGGGGAAACGCGGCGTGCGAGCGGAGCGTGTCGAACAGTGCGGCGCCGTCCTCGTACACCACGCGGGCTCAGCACTGAGCCCCAGCCTGCGCACGCGACGGCTGTGCCCTCTAGGTACAAGCTGGAGCGAGTACTCCTAGCACGTTGCCGCCTTGATCAGGACGATCCCAGCCCGCATTTCGTTTCTCGCGCGGGCGGTCAATGACTACAACATCGCGTCACAGCCTCTACTTTCGCGGCCGCGACTGCGCGCGCACCGCCTCCGTCAGCTTATCTCGCCCCGGCGCCTTCGTCTGCGACCGCACCACGAACGAGCTCACGCCGCGTCGCGGCAATATCCCCAGCAGCCCTCCGTCGTCGCCGTCGCCCGTGCCGTCCCCCCACGGCACAACCTTGCCCTTCCAGTCCGCAAACGCAGCCTTCGCCGCCCCGACGTCCCACGTCGACCGCTTGCGCGCCACCCGCACCGCCAGCACCGTGTCCGCCCTCCTCACGCTCGCCGCATACAGCACGTGCTGCGGCCGCGGCAGCCGCCCCGCCAGCGGCCCGACCAGCGTCGGCGTCACCGCGGCCTTCTCGTGGCCGTGCCCGAGCCGCCCGCCCCCGCCCGACCCCCACGTGAACACATCCCCGGAGAGCGTCGTTGCCGCGGTGTGATACCCCCCCGCGGCGACCCACGCAAAGTGCCGCCCGTCCGCCATCCACCCGCCCTGCAGCAGCATCGGCAGCAGCCGGTCGCCGGCCCCTTCCTGACGCAGGTGACCCAGGCTGTTGTACCCCAGGCGCAGCGCCTCGCCGTTGGGGCCGACCTCCACGCCCGCCAGCTCCCGCGCGTCCGCCTCCGTGATGAAGTTGAGGATGCCGTACCCGTCCCTCTTCGCCTCCGCGGGCATGTCGGGGCTCTGCGGCCGCAGGAGACCGTCGAAGTCGTCGTCCTTGGACCCGTGCGCCTTCCCCTGCTCCCTCTGCGAACGACCCAAACGCGAAACAACAAACATATATCCATATCCATATTCATTTATTTATTCCCTTTCAAGAATCATGTCAATCGGCCGAGACGAGTGCGCTCGGACAGCGCTTGCGCGAAGTCCCCCCCGCTCCGAAACCCCCCCGAACACGTCGCTCGTGTCCAGGGGGAGGCCCAGCACCGATCTGCACCCCAGGCACGCACCTGCACCTCCCTGTCGAGGATGTCCGTGGGCCTCGCCTTCGCCAGCGCCTCCGGCGACGGCGCCGCCTCCCTGCTCGGCCCCGCCGCGCCCCACGTCACCGGGTCCCCCGCGTGCGTCACCGCCGCAGAGTGGTATGCGCCCGCAGCGATCGACACCGCCCCGAGGCGCCGGAACTGCTTGCCCTCCGCCGTCGCCTCCGGCCCCGCGAGCGGCACATGCGTGAACGTCGCGCGGGTCTCCCTGTCCCCGACCCCGAGCTGGCCGTGCGCGTTCTCGCCCGCCGCGAACACCGCGCTGTGCTGCGTCAGCACGAGCGAGTGCCGCGCCCCGGCCGCCAGCGCGATGCACTTCTGCCCCACGACGGCGCCCTGCACGGGGCACGGCACGCACGCGGCTGCGGCGTCCGGGGCGGCCGCCTTTGCGCCGAGGCCGGTCGCGGGGCCGGCACCGCATGCCATTACGGCGCCGGCGTCGTCCAGGAGGAGCGTGTGGCGCGCGCCGCACGCGACCTGCGTGACGTGCGTGCCCGCGATGCTCCGGACGCGCACGGGCGTCGGCTGGTCGGACTCGTCGCCCAGTCCGAGACGCCCGCCCGCGCCGCAGCCCCACACAAAGAGCTGGCCGTCGTCGGTGACGACGGCCGAGTGCTGGTCGCCGCAGGAGACCTGGAGAGCCTTGACGCCGGCTGGGAGGTGCAGAATGCGCGGGGAGGGCAGGTTCGGGGCGTGTTCTGGCACCCGGAAGTCCCCGTGTCCGAGAAAGGCGCGCGCGTAGCCCCACGTGGCGACCTGCCCGCTCGCGAGAACCACCGCGGAGTGCAGCCTACCGCACGACACCTGCGGTGGCGCCACGAAAGCCACGGTTCAGGCGCGTACCGGGCGTGATTCGGCAAGACGCCAACCATGCCGTGCGGGTGAACGCAACGTCGTCGCCTCCCGACGCGCCGGCGCGGTCGCCGCCGGGTCCGAGCGCGAGGGAGACGGACCTGCGTAGCGCGCTCGTCGCCTGGCATCGCGACCCAGCGTGGTTCCCGACAGGCCGCCCGGGCCCCGTCTCCATGCCCGCACTGGCCGTAGCCATTCGACCCCCAGGCGTACACCGAGCCCGACGCGGTCACGCACGCGGTGTGGAAGGCTCCGCACGCGATCCAGCGGCACGGCGCCGCGCCCAAAGGCTCGTACGACTGCCCGGCTGGCCCGAAATCGTCCGGCAGGTGGGCTTCAGTGTCCCAGTCCACCTCGGCCTGCTCCTGCGCCGGCTCTGGCGCAGGTCCCGGCACGTCTGCCTCCGAGGGCTCTCTGGCCGCGGCAGGCTCAGATGGCGGGGCTGGAGGCGCTTCTGGCGGCGAAGGCGCAGCGTCCGGCTCCCCCTCGTCTGGGAGGTTGGGCAGAGCTTCCACGGAACGTTGCGGGCGCAAGGGTTCCAAGGGTTCGGCCTCCACGGAAGCCATGGGCATGATGTACTCCTGCGCGCCGCCCTGCTCGTTCAGCGGCGGCTCCACGTCGCTGAAGACGGGCTGAGGGGGCAGGGTGCTCTCCTCAGTTGGCTCTTCCGGGGCGTGGAAGCGCTGCGAGCCGAAGCGCGGGCCCCCCAACGAACGCCCCATGGTTCCCGAGAGCATGAAGCCCGGCGACGAGAACGCGTCGGCCATGATGCTCCCGGCGTCGGGGCTCAGAGGCTCCACGCGCGGCGCTGGCGCCTGCGGAGGCGGCGGAGTGGCCGCGGCCGCCTCCATCGTCAACCGCGTCACAGTACCCGGCCGCGCAGTGGCGAAGTCTGTCGCATGCACGGCGCGCCGCGACAACGAAGCATTCAACACCCCCCCCGCGACGCAGTCAGTCGGCGCAATAAAATGTTCTACCGCGTTCCAAACGGAAAGCGCCTGCTGGTGTGCGCGGGCGCGCAGAGGCCGTCATCCGCACTCGTCTGCGTCGCCGTCCGCCGGCAGGAACTGCCGCAGAAACGCGGTGACGCGTCGCAGAGTGGCGGCGTCCGCAGGAATGATGTGCCCCTTCGAATGCACGTACGACGTGACGCAGTCGGGCCGAAACGCCCCCATGAGCTCCTCGGACATCTCCCGCGGCACCTGCCTGCGCGCGGCGGCGGGGGGGGACACGCAAGTCGATCGTCCCCTGCCACAAGTAGACTTTCGTGTAGATAGATATAGATACTCGTTCGCTGGCGCACCTGTCGTTCGATCCGTAGAGATGAAGGGACGGCACGTCCACTCCCCCGCTCCCACTCCCCCCCACGGCCCGGCGGACCTCCGCGCACCCCGGCAGATACCCCGACGCGCAGATGCAGAACCGCAGCGGCGCGGTGCCGCCCCGCGACGCCGCCGCCAGCGCCGCCGCGACACCCCCCCCCTGCGAGAACCCCAGCACGCCGTCGTACGCCGGCCCGGCCGCCAGCGCCTCCTCGAGCACGCGCACGGACTCCGCCCAGCCCTCCGTCTGCTCCAACAGCTGCGCGGCGCCCTCCGTGCGCGCAGGCGCCGGCACCGGCGCCGGCCCATGCTTAGCGAACGCCTCAGCGTCCGCCCTGCTACGCAGCCACGCCCGTCGCGGCGCCGGGCCGTGCCCCGCGCCGTTGCCGCTGCTTCGGGGCGGGCTGTCGCCCGCGCGCTCCGCCGCCCCGGCCCGGGTGCTTGCGCGCATGAAGACAGGCAGGTGGTGCGGCGCGTCGACGAAATCGAGCTCCGCGACGTCCCGCAGCTTCTTCGCGAGGGCGTGCGTGCGACCGCGGAGCCCTGACGCGGTCTGACGGAAGCCATGCAGGCAGAGGACGCGCAGTCGGCGCGACACCGGTCGGCCGCCGCCGCCACGGCAAAGCTCGCACGTCACGGCGCGTCGCCGGTCGCTCTCGGCCCGCGCGCAGGCGTCGCAGCACAGGACGAGCATGCGGCAGCGCGTGCACCGCACCCGCGCCGCGTACCCTGCCGCCCCGCCAGCATCCGCGTCGCAGACTGCGCACACACCCAGCGGCCGCAGCGGCTCCGCCGGGACGGCGCCGCGGCCGTCGAACACGAAGTTCTGCCCGCGGAAGAGGCCGTCAGGGAACTCCTCCAGGTACCTTTGGACTCCCCCCCTCAGCTGAACCACGTCGGCAAACCCCTCCCCGCGTGCACGGACGAGCGCGGACGCCCGCTCGCAGCGCACGCCGCCCGTGCAGTACATCGCGACGGTCTTCCCGCGCAGCTGCTCTGCGTGCGCGTCCAGCCACGCGGGGAGGTCGCTGAAGCACCGCGTGCGGGGGTCTATTGTGGGCACAACTGAGTCAGGGGCCTCGAACCGCCCCACGCGCGTCTCGTAGAGGTTCCGCGCGTCCACGAGCACCAGCCCGTGCGCGGGGGGGTGTAGAATGAGGTCGTGGAACTCCTGAGGGGACACGTGGCGACCTGCGAGGGTCGCTGCATCGCGACCACCGAACGCGGCTGCCGCCCGCGGGCCCAGGGAGACGACCTCCTTGCAGACCGTCACGGTGAGGCTGCGGCGCGGACGGCACGGCGGAGCGGGCTGCGTCTTGCCGTGGGCTCGCGCTGCAAGGGAGGGAGTGTATACAAGGAGGAGGGGGGGTCCGCCGCACCGGTCGAGCTTGCTCTCTCGCAGCACCGCGGGGCTGAGCGGGCCGGTGTCGCGCGCGAACTTGAAGTCGATGTCGACGCCGCGGATGACGTCGTGGGCGACCAGCGCGTCGACGTGGGCTTGCAAGTCGCCCGCGTTCCCCCCCAGCGTGGCGTTGACGCCATCCGGAGCGACCCTGTGGAGCAGGTCGCGCGCAGGGGAGGGGGCTCAGGGGCGGGGCGATCCGCGGGGGCGTCGCGGTGGTGGCCCTTGTGACACGCACCTCACTCTGCCGGTGAGTTTTGCGCAGCTGGCGCGGTACCATTCCGCCAGCGAGGCTGTTTCGGGTACATCGACATATTTGTAGTATAGGAGGATTGCCGGGTCGTCCTGTTCGAGCCCGGCCGCGTCGATGGAGCACATGGGCTGGCTGGACTTGAGCAGCCAGGACTGTTGCTATTGACGCATTCGGACGTCGCGTTCAGTTGATCATTCCGTGCTCTGAGTATACAGGTATCGCGTCGCTCCGCTGCAAGCCTGGAAATCCGTAATGCGTCACTGAGCGCAGCGAGCTGTTGGACGCAAAAGGCTTTCGCGGTTCCTGTGCCGCTGCCTTGCAAATCTGGCTCTGTTCGCTCGTATCAGAGTGGTCTCAAGCTATGTCCGTGGTCTGAGAGCCTCGGCGGCCGGTCCCGGGCAATGGGGCGCCCGCAAAACGCCTCGCGGGGAGTCTGGGACCTCAGCTGGTGCGGCTGCGCGGCCCTGGACAGCACGCCACGGCCACGCACAGCGGGAGCAGTCGCGTCCAGCACGATCCCTACATCAGAGAGCGCATCATCGCGCAGTTGCGCACGCGAAAGGTAGCACACGTGACGCGCCCAGGGCGTAGGTGAGGCACCAGAGCAGGCACCTCGACCGTTGTGACAGTTGTAGCGGCCGGGCGCGAGACATGAGCGACAGCCCGCCCTCGGGCAACAAGCGGGCGGCCGCGAGCCCGCCCGTCGCGGAACCGGAAGCCGACACGCCCGACGCGAAGAAGACCAAGCAGGTGAACACTGCACGGGACGGCCCGCGCACCTCCCTGGTCCTTCTTCCACGAAATTCCGTTACGGAGGAAGCAGAGAGCCTATACATTCCGGCGGGGGTGCTGAACCACGTCGTTGTGCTCCGGGTGCCCCGACAGCGCCGTCAGCAGCCAACGGACCCACTGCGCGCGCGGGTGCGCTTCCGTCCGCAGGGATCCGAGCCCGTCGCCCTAGGATACAAGACATTCAAGAACGGCCGCGAGGCCACCGTTTACTTCCACAAATTGGTCCAGGTCAGCCCCGCAGCCCCGCATGCCCACGCGCGCGCACACCGCGACCCCCACGCGCCTCGGCCGCCCGTGCGCACGGCACCGGCGACGCCCCCGCACGCCGACATGCACAGCCGCGCCTCGCGCGCCGCACCCGGGCGTGACCACGCACACATTCGCGCCGCAATGCGTTGTCTTACAACCCTGCCACGCTTCCTGCGGCCGCGTCGCGCGCGGTGGCCGTGAATACCGCCCGCACTGACGCCGTCTTGGTCCGCTCGTCGCAGCCGCGGCCCCTGCTTCCATCGAACTGCGCACCCGTACCTGCCAAGGCCACAAGCAAGCATCGCAACGTGCTGCACCGAAACGCTGCGTCGCGCTCCGCCCCCGCGCAGGACTGGCCCGCGAACGTCGACCTGAATCCGTACGAGCTCAACGTGGTCGAGTCGCTCCTGACGTCCGGGCACCCTGACTCGGCCAAGAAGGTCGGCGACGGCCTGCGCGCCATCCAGGTCCGCGTGAACCACGCATTCGACCCTCCGTCGCGCTGCTTCTTCGTCGTGCGCAAGGACGGCACGATGGAGGATTTCTCGTACCGCAAGTGCCTCGCGGGGGTCTTTCCGGACCTGGAGCACGGGGGGGGGGCTGGCAAGCAGAAGGGGGGGGGTAGGGGCGGCAAGGGCGGACGCGGGGGACGGGGGCGCGGTCGGGGACGGGGCCGGCGCTAGGTGCGCGCGTTGTGAGCCGCATCCATGGTTGAGAAAAGTCACACGCTATCTCTATTCAGTGTTTGTAGGTTTGCTCGACAGCCCTAGCAGGACCTGCCCGCACAGCGTGTGGATCGACGGCAGGCCGTGGCTCGGGACGCCGCGCACCACCCGCAGCGCCCGAACGTCCGCCCGCTCCCCCGCGTCCCCGCCGCCCGCCGCCGCGCCCATCTCGACGTCGCCCGCACCACGTGCCGGCGCCAGCAGGCCCTCAAGCGGCACCTGCCGCGCCTCGGCGTCCTTGTTCGCCTCTTCGTCTGCTGCAGCGCCGTCCGCGGGCGCCCCGGCGCCCGCCGTGGTCGCGATCTCGCCGCCGCGCGTCACGACGACAACGGACCGCGGCGCCCCAGCCTTGCCGCCGCCGACGCACACGAGACCGACGGGGGCGCCGTCGGCGTCGCTCCGAGCGACCTCGAACACCTCGGGCTCGGCGCTCGTCCCGTCCGACACGAGCAGCAGCGGCCGGGACCCCCCCGCGACACCCCCCCCCTCCTTCTTGCGCTGCGCGCCGTCGTTCGCGCTGACGACCGCCGCGAAGGGCGGCAACCCGCCGTACGCCGCGGCGGCGTCCTGCCCCGCCCCGGGCCACACGGCGAACGCCGACACGTTCGCCTTGACGTCGCGCACGACGTGTCCAGTCAGGGCGTCCCACGCCACCACGCCCGCGCCGCCCCCCGTGACGCGCGCGACCACCGTGGCCCCGCGCGGCACGTCCGCGATCGCCAGGGACGCCACCAGCGCGGACCTCTTGCACGACGGCGGCAGCGCCAGCACGTCCACGGGGCTCGAGTTGTCGACTCCCTGCGCGACGTCGCTGGTGAAGAGCCCCACGCGCCGCCCCGCCGCGACCGCGCAGAGCGACGCGTCGCTGCTGAGCGCCGCGGCCGTGATCGCGCGCCCGCCGAGGCCCCCGACCGACCGGCACACCCAGTACCCCCCCTCCGGCCCCGCCGCGGCCGGGGACCCCCCCGCGGGGCGTCGCGCCCTCCAGCACCACGACTTCAGACGGCCGTCCGCGCCCGCGGTGACGCACAGGCGGCCGTCGGTGCTCACGGCGAGCGCGGTCACCCCGCCCTCGTGCGGGTCCGGCACCTCCGTCGCCACGTCGTACCGAACACTCCCCCCCTGACTCGACCGCAGGAGAAGCCGCAACGTGTAGCGCCGCTCGCCGTGCACGCCGGCGTCGGGGCGCACGTCGACGACCGCCATCACGCTGCGGTCCGCGCTCGTCGCCACGCGGCACACGTGCGGCTCCACGCGCTGCGCGAACCCCTTCCCGTACGCCGCTGTCAGGTTGTCGATGTCAGACGGCGTGGCGGCGCTCTTCGCGCCGACCTGCAGCACCGACAGCGCGCGGTCGCTCGCGACGCTGTACGCCTGGATCGCGCTGTGCTCCGCGGGGAGCAGGACCGCGCCGTGGCCGAGGTCCGACATGGCGGGCGTGGCGTCGACGAGGGCGCGCGGCAACGGGCGGGCGCCGGCGACCGTGGAGACGACCGCCATGGCGGCGGCGTCGACGAGGAGGACGGCGTTGCTCCGGAGCGAGACGAGGTAGCGGCCCGGGTGCGCGGGGACGGCGGCGACGTGCGCGACGGCGCCGCCGAGTCGAGGCAGGTACGTGCGCGTGCCAGTCTTGGTTTGCCAAATGACGAGGACTTCTTCCTGGCCGCCGGAAAGGAGGTACTCGCCGTCCGTGCTGAAGCACAGCGTCGCGACGGCCGCGGGGTGCCAGTGCCACGTCGTCACGACGGGTTTCACGCGCACCCCGCGGCGCTGCTTTCTCACTGCGCGCACCCCACCCTCGCCGTCGCTGTCGCCGTCGCTCGCGCTCTCGGGCCCCCCGCCGCGCGCGAGGAACTCCGGCACGTGCGCGAGGAGCTTCGGGACGTCGTGGATGAGCAGAATCCTCCCGGACGAGTCGCCCACCGCGGCTACTGTGCCGGAAGGTGATAGCGCGACGGCGGTGAGTGGCCGGGTGTGGTGGACGCGCGCCGGCCCGGCGGAGAACCCCGCGGCCGCGTCGAAGATGCACGCGGTCGCGCGGTCCACGGCGGCGGCGCAGCGGGACGCCGGGAGCACCGTTTGCGTGTCGGCGCCGGTCTCCGTGTTCGCGTGGTCGCAGGCCGACGCGGAGATCGTGCGCGGCTGCGTGGTGCGCATGCGGTGCGTGCCGAGCAGCTTGGAGTCCTCCAGGGAGTACCGCATCACGCGTCCCGCGCCGCCGTCGCGCAAAGTAGCTGTAAGGAGTGCCTCACGCCCCGATATTTCCATGCTCTGGAGGCGCGCCCCGACATTCCACTTCTGCGAGGATCAGAGCGCATGCAGCGTGCGTGTTGCGGCTCGGTGCCGCGGAGGGGCGCCGCGAGGGCCCGCCGGGGCGAGGTGGGCGCTGCGCGAGGCAGGACGGCGGCGTTGCGGGCGCGCGGGCGCGCACCTTGACGATCGTTTGGTCCGTCAGGTCCCAGAACTTGATGAACCCGTCGAGCGAGCAGGTGTACGCGTGCGTCTTGATCTTCGGGTGCGGCACGACGGCCGTGACGGCCGCGCCGTGCCCACTAAGTGTGAACGCGTGGGTCCCCGTCGCGCTGTGATACGCCCGCACGGTATATCCTGCACACGCGCGTAGTACCGGTCTCGTTGAGCGATCTGGGCGCCGAACCGCGGCCCCGGTGCCGCCACAGGCCGCAAGCGCGTCTGCCGGCTGCACATGGCAGCGAACGGCCCACGGCGCGCCATACGCGCGGGCATTGTTCCGCTCCGACACCGCTGCAGAACAACCAGCACTGTGCCATCCAGGGGGGCGCGCGGGAGCCGCGGTGACCGCGTTCCGAGGTCGCGGCAGCGCCTCCAGTCACACCAAAACACTGCGGGGCCGCACCCGTAGGAACGAGAATGAGCTCCCCGTCCAGGGACGTAGCGGGAGGATACTGGTGGAGGTTCCCGCTGAGCGACGCCATCGTGCCGCCCGACCCTCTCGGCCCCCACAGCGCACACTCGCACCGCTGCCGCAGCCAACCAGACGCTCCAGCGTCGCGCCGCCGAGCTCGGAACCCGCCCCTGCCGTCCGAGACGCAGCAGGCTTCTGCCGCCAAGCCCGCGCACGCACGCCCGGTGTCCCCCGCGCACCCGCGACGTGCGACCGGAGCCGCCGCGTCGCACCGCGCGCGTCCGCAGGTCCGACCGGCGCGGTGCCGCATGTCACGCGCGTTGCCGCCACAAATAGATGCGCCACAGTCTAGTCCTGCACAGTCCGAGCGCGCCAGCCGGTCATCAACGTAGCTCGATCACGCCGCTGGACGTGACGCGCGATGCAGGCTGCCCGGCTCCCCACCCCGTCCGCGTCCCTGGGCGCTCGGCTCTCGGCGCGTGCGTCCCGCGCGACGTCGGCCGCGGGCCGGCCTGCGCCTCGCCGCTCCCTCGTGGCCCGCGCCGAGGCCTCGCGGGCCCCCGGCGAGCCAGCGCCGTGGTCGGAGCCTGGGTACCTTGATGCTGTAGTCTCCGCGCTACCCGACGCGCAGCAGCAGGCCGTCGTGGCGGGGATCTTCGCGGGGCTCGGGCTCGGCACGTACGTCACGCTCACGCAGGTCGTGCCGGTGCTCGAGCAGGCGTTTGGCGGGAACACGCTGTACCAGCTGAACGCTGCCAGCCAGCCTTGGATCCTTGGGCTGACGTTCATGGCCGCAGGTGAGGCGTGACGTCACGAACTCCACGCTCTGCAGCACGAATAGCCAGCATACTTTGCACGTCGGTGAAAATCAACACTCGATCGCGGCACAAGGCTCGCAATTTCGCCGTGTGAGGCCCGCGCTCCGTCCACGGGAGCACGCGTCCGACCGCGCCGCTGCGTTGCGCTGCAGGCTACGCCCACTTCGGTCTCCAGCAGGGCTTCCTCGACATGATGCCCCACCAGGGCGCGTTCGGCGGCCTCTGGCAGCTCCCGGGGAGCGACAAGTTTCACGTGGAGTGGACGGGCGTTGCCGAGCTGGTCGGCGGCGCCGGACTGCTGCTGGGAGCGATCGACCGCACCTTCTCGCTCGGGCTGCTGCCGACGTGGGTCGAGCCCGCGGCGGCGCTGGGGCTCTTTTTCCTAGTCATCGCTGTTTCGCCGGCAAACATCTACATGTACACAAACAACGCGCCAGGGCCGGTGCCGGAGGTGATTCCGCCGGCGGGGCACTTCGTGCGGTTCCTCCTGCAGATCGCGCTGCTGAGCGTGCTGTGGGGCCTCGCGAAGTTCTAGCAACAGAGTCTGCTGGCCCATCGCGGCGCGGGTGGTGTCTGGAGGAGTGGAAAGGGAGTGAAACGCGCGCGTGGACCTGTGACGAGTGATCGGCGTGTCAGCGCGTTTGTTGCTGCGGGCCGCGTTGACCATGAAAGCAGACGGCGGAGGAAAACAACGGCGGCGCGGAGCACCTGTCCGGGTTGCTCCGGCGGGCTTCCGGGCGGTGGCGCAGCGGGGCGAGCAGAGGGGTGAGGCCGTTGCGCACGCCGCCTCATGTCCACGCAATCGACGCGATGTGAACACGGGTGCTGCGCCCCAGCGTAATGCACATCCGTGTGCAGCCTCCGGCGCCGAACGTGCAGGCGGGGCTGAGGAAGCGACGACCTTGCCGCGGCGAGTGTGCGCAGTCGATGCAGTACTTCCGCGCGCACGCCTTGCCCCATGCGATCTGCCACGTGGGGCGACTAAGCGGTCAGGGGGAGGTGTCCTCGACTGAGCCCGTGAGAGCCGATCTGAGCTCCTCGCCGCGCCGGCCGCGTACACTAGAGATCGTCCAGCGTCACGGTCGTACGAAACCGCGACACCTGCACCGCGCGTCGGCCAACACGCCAGAGCACGGCATATCAAGAGTCGTGCTCGTGCGTTTGCGGACAGTGAACGGGTGTGTGTGCGTGCATACCTCCTCAACGTGCGTGATATGCGTTTGTGGCAGTGTGGCGCCGCGTTTGCGTCGGGAACGCGCCTGCATGCAGCACCGCTGGCGATGCAGCGCAGCCTGGGTGCTTGCCGCGCTGCCGCGAGCGGTTGCCGCGTTCGAGGCGGATGTCAAGCAGCGCGCTACGACGTACAGTATTAGCAGAGCATGGCTCGATGTCGGCCGCGCGCCGCTGTCGTCGTGCAACGCCGTTGCGCCCCCAGTGGATGTGACCCCTCACCCTCGTTGTCTCCGTGGGCGCGCATGAGGCGGAATACGGGCGCGAGAACGCGGCACGGCAGCTTCAGGCGGTCATATCATCATGCCACGGGGACGGCGCAGCGATGCGGGCGCGTCCAAGCGCTTGAGACGCGCACGGCTCAAGCAGCATCAGCTGGAGGACATTCAGTGCGGGCGGGACGGTCCCCTGGCCAGCGTGATCCGTGAGCTGCCGCGCGAGTCGCGCGTCGCGTTGGCGGCGACGTCGTCGGCAATGATGGCCGCGGTGCTGGAGAGCTGCGACGGCGCGAGTTGGCGGTCCGGGGACACACACAGCCATTGTGCGGAGTGGCGGGTGGCGCAGACGGTGGCGCGGCGGCTGGAGGGGCGGATGTCGGAGGGCACGAGGTCGCTGGTCGGGTGGGCGACGGGGCGCGGGGAGTGGGTGGTGTATCAACGCGCAGGCAGTTCCGACATGGGCGTGCCGTCCGCGGTGGTGCGCTTGGAGGCGGGAGATCGGGATCTGCTGCGGATCCTGCCCCTAACGGATGCCGGCTGGCGTGAGCTGGCCTCGGCGCCGGCGGTGACGGCGGAGATGACGGGCCTGCAGTACGTAGACGTGGCAGTGTATGGGCTGGACGTGGAGGGTGTGTGGGGGCGGGATTGGCTGCCTGCGGGCGTGGCAGCGGGCATCACGGAGCTGCGGGTGGGCAAGACGAGGTTGACGCGCGTGCCGGAGGGCATGGTCTCGCTCGAGGTCCTCGACGTCAGCGGGTGCAAAAGGCTCAAGGGTGACTCGTTCCTGCCGGCGTCGAGCGCTGGGCGGGTCCGGGTGCTGACGGCCGAGGACAGCAGCCTGCGCAGGGTCCCCGAGGGGATGTGCGCGCTTGAGGAGCTCAGAGTGCACCGGTGCGAGAGCCTGGACGAGGCGTGCCTGCCGGCGTCGTCCGCCGCGGGGCTGCGCGTGCTGGTGGCCGACTCCAGCAATCTCCACGGGCTGCCCGCGGGCATGCGGGCGCTGCGCAAGCTCTGCTTGTACGGGTGCAAGGATCTGCAGCCCGAGCTTGCGCTGACGGGCGCTGCGGAGCTGCGGGTGCTGGATGCTGCGCACACGCGGATGCGGGTGGTGCCGGAGGGGCTGCCGGCGCTGCAGGTGCTCGATGTGCAGTACTGCAAGTCGCTGGACGTCGGGTCGCTGCGCAACGCTCCCACGGTGCGCGTGCTGAGGGTGAACAGGGCTGGGCTGCGGAGGGTGCCGGAGGAGCTGACGGCGCTTGAGGAGCTTGACCTGAGCGACTTCCCGGGAGAAATCACGGAGGCCCTCTTCCCGGCGCCGGTCGCTGCGAGGCTGCGTGGGCTGAGTGTCTGCTGGTGCCCTGGAATCAGGAGAGTGCCGGAGGGACTGACGGCGCTGGAGGAGCTCGACGTGACACAGTGCCGCCATCTGGACGGCGAGTTGTTTCTGCCCGCGTCGTCCTCTGCGACGCTGCGGGTGCTGAGAGCCACAGATTCTGTGGTGCTGTCAGACAGCAACGTGCGGAAGCTACCGACGGGCCTGGACGCGCTCGAGGAGCTGGACGCGAGCTGCTGCGAAGAGCTAGACTGGGAGGACGCAAGGGAGGCGCTAGGCGGCGCGGCGAGGCTGCGGGTGCTGGGAGCCTCAAGCAGCAGCATGCGGAAGCTACCGAGGGGCCTGGACGCGCTCGAGGAGCTGGACGTAACGAACTGCAAATTCCTGGACTGGGAGGACGCAGCGGAGGTGCTGGGCGGCGCTGCGAGGCTGCAGGTGCTGAGAGTCGCGTGCAACGACGTGCGGAAGCTACCGAGGGGCATGGACGCGCTCGAGGAGCTGTACGTGGAGGAGTGCAAATTCCTGGACTGGGAGGACGCAGCGGAGGTGCTGGGCGGCGCTGCGAGTCTGCGGGTGCTCCAGGCATTCTGTAGCGGCATGCGGAGCCTGACAATAGACAAACTGCAGGCACCGGAAGCGCTCTTCGTGCAAGATTGCGAGCCGTTCACCGTGCTGGAGCAGAGCGTCGCGAATCGTCTGCATCAGTGGGACGTCCGGGGGGCTGCACTGGTCCTGCCGGCGGGGATGCGGGCGTGGAACTGCAAGTGTTCGCAGCGTTGCAGCCGGTGCAGGGCCGGCTACGAGCTGTGAGCTTGGGACATCATGGCTGCCCGCGGCGCTTCTCGCGGCTGTTCCGTTCCCGGCCAGATAGCTCGCTCCCGCTGTCAGCGAATGTTGTTGCAGTTGAGCGAACATGGGGGTGTCTCCGACGCTGCGTCCGCGGCACACATGTCGTCGCGCGTCCTGATGCGTGACCGGGTGAGCGAGCGACCGCCTGCTGCGTCCTGCGCACAACCGTCACAACCCGCTCGGCAAGCACACCACTTCATTACGTCATGCAATGCGCGCAACTGGCACTACAGCAACATGCACCCACACAGCGGCCACCACATGTGCGTCACCAGCACCGCGCCCCTCATGTGCTTGTACGTCTGTCCCGCGTCGTTCGCGCCCAGTCGAGGCGGCGCAGAAGACCGTATGGCCGCCCATGGCGCCGGTGGCCGACGCGATGCCCGGCCTCGGACGCCCAGCGGGCCCCCCCGACGGGTTCGAGCGCGGCTAGGACATGAGTCACGGCTCACGCGGTGTGTCGCTGGCGCGCAGATACTTTGCTACGGAACGTTCGTTACACCGCCGCGTTCGATCGCGGCGACCTAGAAGAACGACTTGTCGTCCACGATCTGCTTGGGCGTCCACGCGCCGCTGCTCACGGCCGCCTCGCACTCCGCGAGCGCGCCCTCCGGCAGCCGCAGCGCCGCCACCAGGTCCCCCCGCTTCTCCGCATCCTCCACGCGCGACACGTAGAAGCACACAATGTCCTTGCGGTCGTCCTCGCTCTGCGTGCCGTACTCCGCGTCCGGGTTCGCCCGCTGGCAGCTCACCACGTTGTTCAGCGCCGCCTCCGCGTCCGCCGCGCGGCCCTGCCGGTAGTCCGACATGGCCTGCGTCACCGCCAGCTTCTTCCGCGTCCCGGCCTCCTTCGTCACCTGCCACTTGAGCTTGTCCGCCTCGAGCCCGAGCTTCGTCGGCACGTTCACGAACACCTCCTCCGCCGAGAACTCCCCCTTGCCGTTCTGCATCGTGCCCTCGTAGTAGTCGCGGTACAGCCCCTTGCGGACGTCCTCCGGCAGCGACGTCTTGAGCCCCTCGGGGTCGCCCGACGCCTCGACCACCTCCATGACCTTGTCCAGCGTCAGCTGCCCCGCGGCCCGCAGCGACGACAGCTCCTCGACGCGCTTCTTGTTCATGATGCCGTTCACGATCTTCTCGCGGGACGAGTCCGGGAGCCCGAGCTGCGTCTGCAGGTCCTTCAGCCGCGCCTCGCGGTCCTCCGTCACGCGGCCGTCCGCGACGAGCCCCTCGGCCTGCGCCCGGAACGCCTGCTCCGCCATGCCCTGGTGGATCTCCACCGTGTCCTGCTGCCCGAGGCCGAGCACCTTGCCCAGCGAGCTCAGGCGCTCGAACTCCTTCGGGTCGCGCTCCGTCTGCATGACCGTCCCCATCGGGCCCGTCACCACGTCGCCCGTGATCGCGTACTGCAGGTAGTTCTTGTAAATGTCCTTCCGGTCGCGAATGTCGAGCTCCTCCGACAGGTTGATGTCCGCGGGGCCCGCCATCATCATCGCCATCGCCGGGTCGTCCTCGTCCTCCTCGTCCTCCTCGTCCTCCTCGGCCTCCGCAGCCTCGGGCTTCGGCTCTTCCTCCTCCTTCTTCTCAGCGGTCGGCGTGGCCTCCTCGGCCTCGATCGTGATCGTGCCCTCCTCCTCGTCGTCCTCCTTCTTCTTCTCGGCGGCCGGCGCGGCCTCCGCGGCCACCTCGGGCTCCACGACCTCCGCCTCCGCGGCGGGGGACTCCGCCGACTCCCCCTCCCCCTCCTCCTCCTCCTTCTTCGCCTTCTCCTGGGCCTCCTTCATGATCTTCTGGATCTCCTTCATCTGCTTGCGCTTCTCCTTGGCCTCCTGCTTGTCGCGCTCCAGCCACTCCTCGCCCTTGGCGTCCTCGAGGAGGGGGGCCACCACCGACTCGCTGAAAAACACCAGCCGCTTGAGCTCGCGCGCGCGCTCCAGCGGCGTGCCCTTCGTGCGCGACTGGTTGATGAACGTCATGTACGCCGCGCGCGCCGACTCCTTGAGCAGGTCCACCGCCGTCTCGTGCGCAATGCGGTAGTCCGACATCACCTGGGGGGGGTGTTGGGGGGAGTGGCTTTCGATTGAGAACTCGCGCGCGCAGGGCCTCGGCGGGGTTCGTTTGTGCTTCGGATTCGTTTGTGCGAGGGGGGGGGTGTATTGGGGGTGTAATACCTTCTTGACCATGTTGCGTTCGGGCAGCCCGAAGCCGTCCGCGCCGGCCTCGAACGCCTCCCCGAGCGCGCGCGTGTAGAACTTGCCGGTCTTGTCCTTCCGGATCTGCGCCGCGATCTCGTCCGTGATGCACAGCACGCGCCGCAGCGACGTCAGCTCCGCCTCGCCCTCCTCCGTCAGCTTCTTGCCCTCGAGCAGCTGGTCCCAGCGCAGCTCGAACACCTCGCGGTTGATCTTCATCGCCACGTCGCCGTCCATGTGCAGGTCCTCGACCAGCGTGTTCAACACCCCCGCGGGGGACTCGGCCGCCTCGAGGCGGCCCGACCGGTACTCCTCCCGCAGCTTGCGCCGGTACGCGTCCGACTTGACCGCCAGCGAGATCGCGTCCGCGTCCTTCGGGCCCATCGCGAGGAGCTTCTGGAGCGGCCCGAGCGACGCCTCCGCGGCGTCGCTCATCTTGTCGCGGGTGTTGTGCTCCACGTACGCCCGGAACAGCGCGCGCAGGTTCGAGCCCCACGAACCGACCTTGTCCGACTCGAGCATCGTCACGGGCCGCAGGCCCGGAATGCCGGCGTCCCCCGCGGCGCCGAGCGCGGCGAGGCGCTCGTTGAAGCCCAGCGCGAAGGTGAGCTCCTTCATGATGGCAGCGTCGTCGCGCTCCCGGGTGCGCGCCTTGACGACGTTCACGGCGCGGTCGAGCGCGCCCTCGACCTGCTTGCGCGCGAGCTCGTTCACGACCTCGCCCGTGACGGCCTCCTGCAGCCCCAGGTCGGCGGCGCGCGCCTTGATGGCCGACACCGAGGCGTCGTCCAGCGTGATCTCCGAGCCGCCGAGGGTGTCCTGGAGGAGCTGCTTCGCGCAGTCGCGCTTCGCGATGACGACCAGCTCGGGCGAGATGTCGAACAGGCGCGCCCAGGGCAGCAGGAAGGCCGACTTCTGCTCCCCGAGGGTGCGGGTGGCGACGTAGATGCAGCGCTTGAACGACTGCGCCTCGTCGCGGCTGGCGGCGCGCGAGGACGTCTCGAACCGCGAGCGGTTGATCTGGCGGCCGTAGTCGATGAACGCGGCCGCGAGGTCCTCGTCCTGGACGCCGATCGTCGCCGCGAAGGCGCGGATGGTGGCGGGCTCGCTGCCGGTGAGCTTGCCGCCGGTGCCGGGCATGACGGCGTCGATGAACGCGAACAGGATCGGGCGGAGCTCGAAGCCCATCTCGGTCGGGAGGTCCACGCCGAACTTGGCCGCGACGGCCGCGACCATGTCGGGCGTCAGCTCGCGCGGGTCGTCGAGGCCCGACAGCACCTCCTGGAGCTCGCCGACCGAGAGCTTCTTGCGGCGGTCCGCGAGGGGCTTCGCGCCCGCGACGACGGCAGCGGCCGCGGCCGCGCCGCCGATCACCTGCGGGGCAGAGCGCGGGGGGCGGAGGGGTCGGCGCGACCGAGGTGCATCCGACGAGAACGGCGTGGATACGGCGGGACGCGCGCGTGCGGGGGGCGCGGCGATGCGACAGAGATGCTGCGGAGCGCGAGGCGGGAGGTGATCGCGCTCGGCGCGGAGGATCGCGGCGGGATGCGCGTGCGAGGCGACTCTGCGCGGGTGGTTTCTGGGCGTGCGCGCAGCCCCGGGCGCTGCGTCGGGGTCTCTTGCGCGTGGCGCGTAGAGTGAGCGGCGAGGGTGGGGGTGGGGGGCTCGTGCCTGTCCTGGCTTGCCCGCAGCGGAACCGCCGACCTTGACACCTGCTGCCGCCGCAGCGGCAGTGAGCAGGCCGGCGACGCCCATAGCCACGGGCGTCGGCATGGACGCCAGCGCGCCGTCGATGCCATCACGCTGTGGCGGGAAGTACGGGTTCTGCAGCACGGGGGCCGAGGCGGCGCAGGTGAGGGCGGAGCACGACGTCAGTGGCCTCGCGGATTTCACGGCAGCTGTGGAGAAATGCACGACGCCCCGCGGCGGCGGCGGGATGATGAAATGCTCTGGGTCTCGCTGCCGCGGGGATGTCGGCGTTCGTGCGCTAGCGACCCCATACAGCCGGTGCGCCCGCAGCTGGATGATACGGCGCGCGTGGGGCGCCGCGAGGCCGCTGAACGTGCGCGTCGGCGACACGGCGCTGGAGGTACATTCTTCGGATCGGTTCGGTATGGATTCGGTGCGGTGAATCCAGCCACGCAGCGAGGTTCGGGGCCTGGGCTAGAAGCTGTGGCCTGGCGACGCTCACCCGCACTCGTTCGCCCTCCGCGGCCACGACGACTGGCCGTGTCGTCCGCGACTTCACGCGCCTTCCGTCCCGGCGGAGCTGCGGGAGCCCCGCCGGCGCGAGAGAGCCCGCACGCTGCATCATCTACGTCTGGCGCGCGCTCCCGTGCAGAGCAGGCCCCGTGGACGACGTCACAGCTTAAGGGGAGCAGCAAGTGCCCCCGGCGGCCACACACGCCGCGCAACGGGGCCCGACGCCGCACCAAGAGCCCTCTGTTGCAGTAGAAGAAACCACCGAGGGGAAAGGCAAAGTGCGGCGTATATGCGGCATCAACCGGGAGAACCGGCGACCAAACACGACAAACATATCGTGTTCGTTGTCCGAGGCACAGTCACAGCTCGAATTCGCCGCGTTGCGGCACGCCCGGCCCGTCACAGTCCCCCTGTGCCCCACGAGGCGCCGCCGCGCTCGTTGCGGGCCCGCGCCCGCCCGCCCGGCACACCCAAACGACCATGGACGCCGTAATCAAGAGCATCACGGAGGGCCCCCTCCCGGCCTCGGCCGTTCTCGGCCTGCTCATCTTCTGCGGAATCGTTGCCGTCTTCCACGTGCGCAACACCCCCCCGCCGCCTCCGCCCCGACGCGCACGGACTCTCCCGCCCGCGAACGTTCCCCCGCGCCGCTCCGTCGCCCCCGCAGCTCTTCCAGGTCCTCACGGGCGGGGCGAAGAAGGTGGAGCCAGCTGGGACGCGGATGGTGGTCAAGGACGGCGTCTCGGTGCGCCGGACCGCGCGCTCCCCCAAGAAACGTAAGTGGCGCGCCCGCCACCGCGCCTTCCTTGCATTCTCACGGCCGCACGAGCAAGCACGCGCGAGGTCCTTGCTGCTGGCATTTGCATGGAACACTGGGCGTGCAGCGCGGCCTGGCCGCGTAGCTGGCCGGAAGTGCGTCCAGCGGTGTGGTATGTTCGTGTGGGGTGCTGGTAGGGCCGCCGGAGCGGCACGCCGCGGTCTCGCTGGGCCGTGGTGCGCTGTTGGTGCGTTTCTGGGGGGCGCTGGGCAAGCTCAGGCGCCTCTGCCGTTCCGTGCGCGCAGAGGCTGCGGCGGGCTCGCCGCCGGTCAAGAGCCCAGGCAAGAAGAAGGCTGCCGCGAGGACCGCGAAGAGCCCGGTCCGAAGCCCCGCCAAGAAGGCGAAGGAGGTGTGCAAGCTCTGTTGCCCAGGAGCCTCGCTCGGCCGCGCGCGCTCGCCGACCGCCGCAGCGGCCGCGCGACCCCGCGGATGCCCTGGAATTTTGAATTCATGGCCATACCGTGGTATCCTGAGCGTTGGAAAGGGCCGTCGAGGGTGCATTTCGCGCCAGCGCGGGCGAGCTGGAAACGGCTCTCACGGCCACGCACGCGCAGCACGCGGCGTATTTCTCGCCGCGCGCGCAGCCACGCGGCTCCACACACTCTCAGATCCCCTCACCGGCAGAGAATTCCCGCGCTCCAAGCGCACACGCAGCAGCGTTCGCCTCCTGCCCCCCGCGGCACCCCCCCTGCTCCGCCCACAATACGTCCGCGTGCCGCCACTATCACGGCCGCACGGCGCTACCTGGTGCATCCTCGAGCGCGGACCCGCGCGTGGGTCGCGCGTTCAGGCCCAACCACGGCCCACACAGCCGTCCGCGCGCCTAGACAGCCCCACCTGCCACTGCCGCATCTCACGCGCCCGCGTGTGTTCGCCCTGCAGCCCGCGTCGGCGGCCAAGCGGGCCGTGAGCCCTCGCAAGAACGTCAAGTCTCCGGCCCGCAAGTGAGGCGCCCTCCCACGCCCTCAGCTGTCCCGATGTCGCGCGCCGGCAGCACTGCGATTTGCCGCTGCGTTCGCGCGAGGATCGACCGACGACGAGCGTGAGCGCGTGCAGAGAGTCCGCCTCGCGCTGCTCGGCGGCAACACGCTTCCGACGGCACCGCAGTCGAGGAAACACAACTGCTGTTGTTGTGTCGCACCTTGAAGGCTGTCCGCCGCGCCCCGCAACCGCGCAGGGTGACCTCGCCGGCCAAGGGCCGCGCGCTCGCTCGCACGCCGGAGATGAAGTCTCCCCGGCGGTCCACCCGCCGCACCTCGACTGCGACTGCGGGCCGCAGCTAAGAGTGCGCGCGCCAGCCTCATGCCAGCGAGCTGCACCCTGGCCGCTGCGACGCGCTGGCGGGCCGCAGCTAGACGGACAGGCTGCTCGATCTGGCGTGCCGGTCGAAGCTGCGCTGTTGCGGGGAGCGCAGAGCAACGCGTCGGAGACGTTGGGGGGGGAGTTGGCACTGCAGCCACAGGCCGAGAGATGGCGCCCGCGCGCAGGCGGCGCCCCGATGTGAATTGTGTGCTGAAGCACCGGGCGTCCGGGCGGACAGAGAGCACGTCCTGGCTGCGCGGGGGCTGGGGGTGTTCTGGGGGCGTTTCCAGGGCCGCTGTCAGCGTGGGCAGCTTCCTTCGCGTCGGTCGAGGGACGGACAGGGCGCGGGCGGCGCGCAGCTTCGCTGCGAGGAGCGGCCGGGCGCTGGGAGGCACCGCCATGGTCGGCCAGCGCGACGCCGTGCGGCTCCTTCTGGAGAGCCCGCCGGCCAGTTTGGTGCACAAGGTCCAGGGGAGGCTCCCGCTGGACGACGTTTGCGAGAAGTGGGCGCGGGCGGGGCTGATCCACGACGATGTGAACGTCCAGGCGAGCGCCAGGAAGCTGCAGATGCTGCTGTCGGCGTGCCTGGAGCACGGCCTGGGGTCGTACGTCCTGGACTACGTGCGCGAGGTGTCCCTGGACGACCGCGCCGTCTCGAGGTGCGTGGCCGAGAGCTCTCCACGGTGACTGGCGCGTCGCGATCGCGTGCTGCGACCCGCGCACCGCCGCAGCAGCCTTTCCGCTTCGCCTCGGCAACGACAGCTCCCCTTCCTGCCGCGACCCCGCTCCCGTCCGCGCATGATTCCCGCAGCGACCCCGAGGAGCACATACTCATGGGCATCGACGTCGTCGCACGGTGGGCCCGCGAGGTCGCCGCGGACGTATACGAGCGGTGCAGGCGCTGCGCGGAGGACCCATCGCCAGCGCAGCTCCGCAGCGCGCTCTCCGCCGGGGAAACCGCGCGCGGGCTCCACCCCGTAGCGACCTCGCTCGCTGCTGCCGAGACCTCCTCCCCGCCGCCGCAGACGCGCGCGCGGAGGCCCGCGGCGGCCCCGCAGGCGAGGGAGACCCTCGCGCACGCAGCGCGGCGCACGCTGCAGGCCTCGCAGTTCCTCGAGGTGCTCCGGTGGGCCGACGCGCACAAGCTGACGGGCGACAGGTTCCTCGCGGAGTGGGGGTCCGTGCCGAGCTGGAAGGCGAAAGTTTTGGAGCGGGAAGCTGGCGGCAAACGCAGTCCAGGCCTCGCGCGCCTGAAGCAAGCGTGCGCAGCCAGGGCTCTCGCACGCGAGCAGGACGCGCAGCCAGGCGCGGCCGACGCGGACGCGGCGCGGGACGGTCCGGGGCAGGGCGCGAGCGCGGCAGCGGAGGACGACTCCGTCGCGGTCAGGGACGCGGCGTACCCGCCGAGCAGCCTCGCGAGCTTCGCGGGCGCTGCGATGCTCGGCGGCGACACGGCGCCTGCGGTCCGGCAGGCCAAGTTGTCGTTGGTGCTCTACGCGCTCGTGGACGCAGGGCACGAGGCGCTCGCTGGGTCGTTCTGCGCAGCGCTGGGCCTCGGCGAGGACGCGTACGCGCACGTGCACGCCGCGGTGCTGCTGGACCAGGCGCGGGGCGCAGGCGAGGCGGAGAGAGCGCAGCTGGCTGCGCGCGCCGGGCGACTGCTGCTGGACCGAGGCGCGAGCGATTTGCCGTTCGCGTTCGTTGCCGACTTGAAGGTGAGCTCGGCGGCGCCAGCTGCGCGGATGGCGTGCGTTGCGGACCAGCTGCGGCGTCGCGGAGCGCCCTTGACGCACACACTCTGATTGTCTGCGCTCTGACGCGAGGGCGCAGTTCCCACCCCCTGGATCTCTCTCTGTGTTTGTGTGACGCGCAGGACCTCGGCCTGTCGGACGTGGCCGCGCAGCTGCTGCGCGTGCTTGGCATGGACTGGGTGGCGGGGCCGGAGGGCGCAGCAGACGAGCAGGACGTCGCTATGGCGGTGCGGCTCGACTGCGGGCTTCTGCACGAGGCCTTCGCGGGTCTGCGGGCGGCGTGCAAGCGGGGGCTGCCGCGGGAGGCTGCGGGGCGGTTGGTGCAGAAGATGTGCGCGTGGGGGCACGCGAACGGCAAGATCGACGTCGTGTTCGCGCTGCCGTGGGAGAAGGGCAGCGTGGAGGAGCGGGCGCTGCGGGAGTGGGCGACTGCGCAGGGACGGGGCGCGAAGCTGGAAGCTCTGTACTTGCTGTCACGCGGACGCGCAGCTGAGGTCTGGCGGCCGCCGACAGGTGCGAGAGCTGGCCCAGGCCTCGCAGCTTCGGCAGTCACGGCCTGCGACGGATGCGAAACACATCGCAAACCTCGGCCGCCCGCACTTGCGTTGCGCGCTGTGCTTCAAGTTGGCTTGACGCGATGGGGCACGGTGCGCGTGGGGTCGGCGCAGGCACGGGCGCAGCGGACACAGGCGGCGAGGACGCGGACATGGACGTGGACGGCTCGGACGCGCAGATGGATCGGGCGTTCGCTGCGCTGCTGACGACGTCTAGGTGCGAGGCTCCGACAACCGTCGCACGGAGCAGCCACGGCCGCAGCTACGACGTGGCTGACACGTCCACTGTATGTCCATGCTAGCTGCGCACGTGCGATGCGTCGCAGGTCGTTGGTGACGCAAGCTACGCAGCAAGCTGTTGTGGAGAGCGCTGCGGAGGCGGTGGAGGCGCAGGCGGGGCGCAACACGGGCGGCACGGCGCCGCCGCGGCAGAAGGTCAGGCTGAACTTGTTCTCGCGGCCGCCGACGACCGTCGGCGGGTCGCGGTAGCAGCGCAGGCGACGGCGCACAATGTGAGAGCTGCAGTACCGACACGATACGCAGTGTCGACGGTGCGGCCTAGGCGCGGGGCTGACTGGCCGGTGCGAGGCCAGAGCTGCGCGAGCTCTTAGCCAGGCGGAAGCGCCGCCGCCTTGTGGGGAGGGGTTATTGGTTCTTCACTGGGGGTCTTTTGGTGCCACTGCAAGTCCGACCGGCATCCGCGGCACGTTGCCGGCCAACGGGGCGGCGAGTGGGCATTGTCGCGGCTCAGCTGGTGCGGTTGAGGCTGCGCAGTCGCGGCGCACCGTGCAGCGCAGCAGCACAGCCCGCGGCCACAGCCGCGCCACATTCATCTCTGATCGATTATTTGGCACGAACCAGCCACACTGATAGCTAGGCGCAAGGACCTGCCAGACAGAGGTCGCTGCATGCCACGATGACGACGCTTCGTGCGTCCGTGGCCCCTCCGGCGTCGCGCTGCCTCATGGCCCCTCGCGTCGCGGCGGCTGCCCGCCCGCTCTCAGGGGCGCTCCCCCACCACATAGAAGCGCGGATACCTCCGCACGTGACCGCACGGAGCATCTTCAGGCTGCAGCCGCGGTGTCGGGACGCCTGTGTAGCGCGTGCAGCTCGTCACCGCGCTGGCACGACGCTGCACGGCGCGCGCCTCGACCTGGTCACGCTGTCGAACCTCTGCGTTGACATCATACAGCAGGTGCCAGTCCTGCCGCCGGGCGACGAGCAGGCGCGACGGAAACTGCTGCATGACCTCACCAAAAACCCACCGCCGCTCCACCAGTGGGAGGTCGGCGGGTCCACGAATACGCTCCTGGCAGGTCGGTCATCCATATATCTTGCATGATCGCGCATCTGCGGAGCGCAAGCCATCGCGTGCGCGCCCTCGCAGGCGGCCTTTTGCGCTCAGCGCGGTGGCTCACAACATGCCTCGCAGGCGCGCGGATCGGTCTCAGGTGCGGATCGATCGGCCACATCGGAGACGACATCTACGGAAAGTTCATGCTCGACGTGTTCCGCGCCGAAGGCGTGCACACATTTCACGAGGTGTGCACCTAGCCCCACGCCGCTCCCTCTGGCGCCCCTGCCGGCTCCACGCGCCGCGCATTGCGGCCGCCCCCACCCTACCTGCCGGCCAGTCACACAGCGAGCTGTCAGGGCGAAGCGTTCCCCCGGGACGAAGGTGAATTACTGCGTGGTCGGTGCAGGTCATGCCGGAGTCGCGCGGGAGCGACCAGGACCGCACGCTGCTGTGCTTCGTCCTCGTGGACCCGAACGGCGGCCACGCGTTCTGCTCGGAGTACGACTTCGGCCCGTGGCCGCTCCTGCAAGGCGTGGGCGACCACCTCCCTGACGCAGCAGTGCAGTGCCTGCAGTCCACGCGCGCCCTGTTCATCAACGGCTTCACGTTCGACGAGCTCGCGCCGGAGGTGGTCTTGCAGGCCGCGCAGGTGCGGGCGCTACCTCGCCGCGATGGCACACCAATCGAGAATCCTCGAATGTTTTTTTTTTCCTTGTCAGACTGGTTTCACGTGTGGGCTGGTGCTGCGGTGTGCAGGTGGCCAAGGCGGCCGGCGCGGCGGTGCTGTTCGACCCGGGACCGCGCGCGTGGACCATGGCGGACGGGGCGCGGGGGGATGTTTTGGATTCACTCCTCCACCTGACCGACATCGTGCTGCTCACGTCCGACGAGGCCCGCGCCCTGACCGGCCACGCGGACCCCGTCGAGGCTGGGCGCGCAGTCTCGCATCGCGGCGGCGGCCAGATCGACTGGACCATTGTCAAGCTCGGCCCCGAGGGGAGTATCGTTCTGCACCCCGACGACACCCCCGACACGCGCCGCGTGCACCGGGCCGCGCCGCTCACCGTCGAGGTCGCTGACACCGTCGGCTGCGGCGACTCCTTCGCCGCCGCGGTCGCGCTCGGCTACACACGCGGCCGGTCGGTCGCAGGCACCGTGGCGCTGGCGAACGCGGTGGGCGCCGCGACCGCGACCGGCCGCGGCGCTGGCCGCAACGTGGCGCGCGCGGACGTGGTCGCGGGGCTGCTCGGAACGCAGGAGACGGACACGGAGGGTGCGGAGGAGGCGCTGGAGCTGCTGACGTCGTCCTGCGATGCGCTGGGGCTGCCGTGGAGGGAGACGGCGGTTTGAAGTGGAGGGAAAAGGCTGGCGAGTGGCGTGTCCTCGTGATGTACATTGACTGGGTGGGATGCGGAGGAAAGGGGGGAGGGCGCTGCATGGGAGAGGGAGGGATGTGTCGAAATGACTCAGGGGGCGGAATAGCCCTGTCGCGGGCGGCGTCTGTGACGACATGTGGAGTGTCAAAGGTCGGAGCGAGGTGCCGCGGTGCTCCGCGCCCTCAACAAAGTAGTAATTGACCACCCGCGCAGATGCTGCCCCCTCAGGTGCAACGTTGTCGTCGAGGGCGCGCAGCCGCGAATTTCCCCGCATCGACGAACTGCGACGCACCGTCACGTCACAACACGTGTCTCGTCACATCTTCGGCCGCCCCTCCCTCCACACACGCGGAGGGGGGGGGAATGATCACTTTCGTGGTAAACTGCACATCTGTTCGCCGTTGCTGCGGGACCACGAGCGCCGCCCTGGCTCACTTCTTGCCTAGCTTGGCGATCTGCTCCTGCATGGCCTGTAGCTGCTCGACGATGCCCTCGCAGGCGTCCGCGGGCGGCTGCCCGCTCAGCGCTGGCGTCTCCGCGTGGGGCACCCCGAGCAGGCTCCCCGCAGCGCTGAACCCGGGGATGCGCACGACGTTGTTGGAGTGGAACACCCACAGCACGGTCAGCGTGTGGAACAGGAAGAGCGCCTGCATGAGCGAGCTCGCGATCACCACCAGCGTGCGCCGCGAGATGACCACGCACTCGTCGCCGCTGCGCATCAGCAGCGTGCTCACGATGCGGTTCAGGATCTTCACGAAGCCCTCGACCACGTTCACGAAGATCGCGCCGAGCCCGCCCGCCGTGTTTACCGCGTCGTTGCTGCCGCTGCTGGCGCCAGCCAGCACCAGCATCTGCCGCACCGTCGCCTGGTGCTCCTTCGGAATCGACTTCAGCAGCGCGCGCACCGCCGGCGACAAGCTCTCGTCCTCCTCCTCGTCCTCGTCCGCGGCGCCGCCCTTGCGGCGGCCGGCCTTGAGGCGCTTGTCGGCGTTGGCGGCCCACTTGGCCATGACCTCGCGCGTCTCCGCGAAGGTCGTCTTCTGGATCATGCCCTTGAACATCGTGCTCTTCGTGAACGGGATCCACACCCAGATCTTGAGCGACGTGTTGCCCCCGGACGACTCCGTGATCTCCCAGCGCTGCTGCACGCTGAAGGAGTCGCCGAAGGGGATGTCGGGCATGATCTGGGAGCACTCGAGCAGCACGACGTCGTCCTCGCCGTCCTTGAAGAGCTGCAGCTGCTGCGACTGCTGGCACATGGTCTTGGAGGGCGCGCCGGGGGCCTTGACCTTGAGGGCCTTCATGAACGAGAAGTCGCGGACGTACTTCGGCACCCCCTCCTTGACCTGCTTCCAGTCCGTGATCGCGATGTCCCAGTCCTTCTGCGCCGCGCACGACACCACGAAACACGCCCGCACGTCGAACAACAACAACATCAAAGGTGCGCCGCAGCTGGGCCTCAGAGGCCGCGCAGCTCCACACCGCCCGGTCCGCCCCATGTACCCGCTTGCGCACGCCCCCAGCAGCACAGAAAACATGCGCACGTACGATGTACGCAGCAACTACAACGACAACAGTCATGCGCCGCAGCCAGGCCTCTCGCGGCCTCAGGGGCCGCGCAGCTCGGCAGCGCTCGCGGCAGCACGGCAGAATGAGTCGCGCGTGCCCCTAGCTGCGCGCCATCGCCCGAAGGCGGGGGTTGTATCGCACCAGTACATCCGCAGAGAAGGACTGCTGGAAGTTGGACTCGTCCGACAGCAGGACGTTGAAGAAGCGCATCGCGGAGCAGCGGAAGTTCTTCTCCACGACGACCTGCGCGTCCTTGACGACCGCGGCGTCCATCGCCGGGAGGGGCTCCGCAAGGGGCTCCCAATCGATGCCGTGCGCGTCCGCCTCGTCGTCGTAATCGCCGTCGTCGCCCGAGTCGTCGCCGTCCTTCCTGTCGAGGCCGGAGGACTCCGCGGCCCGCATGAGGTCGCGCTTGCTCATCTGCGGTGGACGGTGCAGTGCAGGGGTGGGCGGCTCGCCGAGCGGGACAGCCGACCGGCCAGAGACGGATAGGTGGTAGGAGGGACGGAGGTGAGGGGTGGCAACAGGGAAACGCGCGGGTGCGCACCGAGCCCAGGAGGTACTTGCGTCCCAGCTCCGAGTTCGTGCTCCACGCGCGAGCGAGGATGTCGTACGCGGCGTCGCGCTTGATGAACGACGTGAAGGCACGCTGCTTGCCATTGTACTGTATCTTGATCGTGTTTGGCAGGCCTGCGTGGCGGAGGCGCGGGTTCGCTGCAGTGAAAACGTGTGCGCCGCTCCTGGCGCTGCGGCGACCGCGGTGCGCCGCTGCCCGGCGAGTGTGGATCGCTGCAGATCTGTACGTGTTGCGCGGGCGCTCTGGCGTGGTGCATGCGGCGCAGCAGGCCGCAGGGCGGCGGATGGGGGCTCAGCGGTGGTTGGGACCCGTACCGACGTTCTTGGCCTTGTCGATGCCGACAATCTTCGCGAACTCGAACACGATGATCTTCGTGTTGCCGAAGAGGCTCGAGTGGAAGCACGCGTGCTTCGAGAAGACGTACAGCCGCCCCTGCACGAGCACGGCGGTTGCCCGGGCGCCTCCGTTTACCGTCACCAGCGGCAATGCGCGCAGCGCAGCGACGCCACACGGACGACAACGATCATCCCTATCTGTCCCGATCGCCCTCCGCGATCGACGCGCGTCTACGGCCCCGCCAGCGCCCGCTGGCCACGACTGGGCAGTTTGAGGGCCACGGCGGCGCACGCCGGCCTACCTGCTGCAGAAAGCGCGCCTTGAGCGCGCAGGCGAAGTCGTCCAGGTACACTTCGTCCTCCGGGAGCCCGAATTCCTCGGTAAAGAGCTTGTGCTTCCGGTGGTCCATGACGCTCTTTCCGCCCTCGAGAGCGCCCTCGTCGGGCCTCGTGGACCCGTTCCCCTCCGAGGACACCTCCTCCGTCGCGCTGGCGGGGCTGCCCGCGTCGCCGCTCATCGCGCTGGTCGCCGTGACGCCCTCGGGCGTCGCAGGCGCCTCGGCCTCCTTGCGGCCCTGCGTGAAGAGACGCTGCATGCCGCCGAGACGAACGCGTGGCACCGCGCGGACGATCCGTGCGCGGCCTGCGTGGCTTGCTGCGCGCGTTGGACCATTCAGCCCGGCCTGCCCGGCGGTCCCGCGGACGCGCCGCGGACCACGTTCCACCTGTCAGCAAGACCGCCGTCCGACACGCGGGAGCGCGCGATGCGAGCGAACGTGGCCGGTTCCAGTCGTGTATCGGTCTGAGCTCGGTCGATCCGCGACGCAATTCAATCTCACAACGGCGCAGCTGTGCGCGGCACCACGTCCTGCGGCGCACGCCACCACGACGCAGCGCCCGGCCCGTCGCCCCGGCCGAATCAAAGCGGCTTCATGTGGCAGCCCAGGAGCCCCCTGCCGCCCCACCGCCGCGGCACGAGCGCGAGCGTCACCAGCCGACCTTCCCGCTCCACCACCAAGGCAACCTTCACGCCCTCCGCAGTCGGCAGCCACGCCGCCACGCGCTCGAACGCCTCGGCCTGCACGCACGCACAGTGCGCACCCCGTTTCGGCGGACCGCGCGACCGCATTCGCGGGTAAACGCAACCTTTTGACAACATGCGTTTTTGGCGTGCTCCGGCGCGGGATCGGCGGCGGCGGAGCTGCGCACCGGCGGTCCGCGGATGTCGCCGACAGCCACGACTCTGTCACCGAGCTGCACCCCCGCAGCTTGCGCCGGGCTGTCCGCGGCCACCTGGTCGATGACGGCGAAAGGCGCCGTCGCGGGGGCGGCCGGCGCGTCCGGCGGCGCGGCGCCGGTCTGCGCTGCGTCCGCTGCGGACGGACGCGGGACCTCGTGCTTCACGGCGGCGTGGAGCTGGGTCAGCAGTTCGCCAAGCTGTTTCATGATCCCCTTGTGGTCGTTGCGGAGCTCGATGACACTGCACGGCCCAGAAACGCGGCGTGGAGCGGACTTGAGGGCAGGTAACACCGCGTCGCAGCGGTATTTGAGACGTGCGGGTCGTGTTCGGCGCGGGAGGCGCGAGGGGCCTTTCGCGTCAGTTGCGCAGGGCGGATTTGCGTGGGTACGGTCGTCTGACAGGGCGAGTCGTACCGCTTTCGGTCGGTTCGGATCTGGGGGATGTCGACGTCGTCGCGTGGGAAGCCCTCGCGGTCCACGAGGGGCTCGGTCTCGCCGGGCTGCCCTGGAGCGTTCAGGCGCGCCAGGCAGGCGTCCATTTCCGCCTCGACCGTGTCCTTCTGGGCCTGAATCTCGAAGATCCGCTTCTTCAGCTCGGAGACGTCGACGCTCGCTGCCACCATGGCGAATATCTCCACCGCTGGTCGCGTTGTCGATGCAGCCTAGGCAACGCAGCCTCAGCACTGGAGCCTCAGCGGTGCCGGAGGCCTTCGATCGGCGGAGGCGTGAACAAGATAGTCACAAGCTGCGCAGCGATCCTGGGGCCACGTCACCACCGGCGGCGGCGCGTTTCCGTGACGTGGGGCTGACAGCGCTAGAAGTCTTCCAAAACACCCCAAAGGCACCGAAAGAAACATGATCTGCACTTGCATCCAATCGCAGGCAGTTCTCCGTATGTGCGGGGCGGGATCAGCAGCGCGATGAGCCGCAGGTCTTCCGCAATCAGCTCCCTGTCGCGCGCTCTCCTACGCGCCCTGCTGCATCGCCCGGAGGCGTCAGCTGCGTGCGACGCCCGGCAGTTCTGTGCCGCGGCGCTGGGCCCGTCGCAAGGAGCGACTCGCGGAGCTGCACGAGGCGCAGCGGCAGCGTCGCATGAGCTCGCTGGAGGGCGGGAGCGCAGCGCTGCCGCGCTCGCGCTCACGCTCGCGGCCGTGGGAGCGGCGTCTGCCGCGGCGGCGCGTCCGCCGGCCAAGTCGGCGGAGGAGGAGGCTGTTCTCGATTCCCTGCGTCCGCTGGCGAACGAAATATCCACGGAGGTCGACCGGTGGCTCGTCCAGGACGGCCCGCACACGCAGGCGACGCGCGACGCCTGGACCAAGTACCTGACGACCGTCACGCGCGTCGCGACGCAGCTCGCCACCAACGCCGACACCGGGGAACAGGTCCGCTCCCTCCCCACCTCCATCCGGCAACACCCCCCCCCAAACTCCCAACACACCTCGGGCAGACTGAAGCGCGCTCAACGCGTGCCATACCCACCTCCACCGCTGCCGTGTGCGCGCTCGTGCAGGTGGTGCGCGTCACCATCCCGCTGTCGCCCACCGCGGACCCGCGCGCGGTGATCGACGCGGCGGCGGGAAGCGGTGCGGGCATGCGGTCCATCGTTGTGACGGAGGGCGACGACGGCGCGCTGACGTTCGTCGCGACGGCGGAGCTGCACGGGGGCTCCGTGCGGGGGCGGATCGCTGCGGCCGGCGACGGCGAGGCGGCGCGCGCCGTCGAGGTTGACGTGCCGCTGTCGCTGCTGCGCTCGCAGCGCGCGGCGGCCACGCACGATACGCTCCGCGGCGTGCTGTTCGCGTCGTCGGGCCTGAACGAGCCGACGGGGGCCGCTGGGCTCGTGTGGCCGTGGGGGGTGGGCCGCGGGGGGGACCCTTTTGATGACGCGGAATTAGACCCCTGGGGCCTGCTGGGGCCGATGTTCGGAGGAGGTGCGCTGGGGGGCCTCCCGCACGGTCGCGGGTCCAACGGCCAAGACGGCCCGGGGGGGCCACGGATGCGCCGGGAGGGTCCTGGGAGCCCACATCAGGGGGGGGGTGTTGCTGAGTCCTCCGGGGACCCCAAGGAGGCCGCGGTGGCGGAGCTCGAGCGCATGGGCGTGACAGTGGTGATGCCGAAGCAGGACGGCGACGGCGCGCGCAACGACTTCGACGTCGACTGGGGGAGTCTGGCCGGGTACAACAATCAAAAAGCGGCCATCGTCGAGGCCCTGCTGCTCCCGCTGATCCGGCCGGACGTCTACGACGCCGTCTCGGCGGGCACGCGGCGCCAGAAGGGCGCCGCGGGCAGCAGCCGGCCGCGCGCGATCCTCTTCGAAGGCCCCCCGGGGACTGGCAAAACAGCGTCAGCCCGCGCCATCGCGGGGCAGGCCGGCGTCCCGCTGGTGTACGTGCCGCTCGAGACGATCGTGAGCAAGTGGTTCGGCGAGAGCGAGAAGACGCTCGGGAAGGTCTTCGACGCCGCAGAGACGCTCGGGGGCGCGCTGATCTTCCTGGACGAGGTGGACGCGCTGGCGGTGGCGCGCGGGGACGAAACGCACGAGGTGTCGCGGCGGCTGCTCGGCGTGCTGCTGCGGCGGATGGACGGGTTCGATCAGGGCTCGAAGGTCGTGGTGGTTGCTGCGACGAACCGGCAGTCTGACCTGGACCCCGCGCTGCTGTCGCGGTTCGCGCTGACGGTGCCGTTCGGGCTCCCGGACGCGGAGACGCGCGTGGCGATCGTGGGGGAGTACGCCGCGCAGCTCTCCGCCGGCGACAGGTGCGGCGCGAAGCGGCGCAACCCCAATCCAGAGAACAGAACTCTTTTTTGCTTTTATTCCATCACGGTATGGAGACACATCGAGGCTGGCTTGCGGCCCAGATGCGTGGTGCAGGAAGGTGGTCGCGGAGGAGTGCGAGGGGTTCGCGGGGCGCGACATCAAGTCGGTTTGCGAGGACGCAGAGCGGCGCTGGGCGGCAGCGATCGTGCGGGGCAAGCAGAAGGCGGGGTCGCTGCCCGGGCGGCAGGAGTACGTGGACGCGGCGCGGCGGCGGCAGGACGCGCGCGGGCACCCCGCGGGATGGTGAGACGCGCGGGCGGCCTGACGTCAGTGGCGCCCCAGTCAGTCAGCTCGAACGCGCTGTACGGACGGGCCGTGAAGCTGCCTTCGGGGCGCGAACCGGAAGCGTATGGCATACATATTCAGCGCAGGCTGCTTGTGTTCGTTGATAGATTCGTGTGAGGACAGCACAGGTCCTGCTTCCCCCCCGCCGCACCCTCGGTACGTGTTCGCGAGCGGTTTCGCCGGCGTGTTGCGAATCTCGGTCCGTCGCACCGTGGCCTTTGCTTCGCGTCGAAGCCGAACCGCAATGCGCCGCTGTGAACGCGCCGCGCCGGGCCCGCCCTCGCTCGCGCACAGCGGATGAGCCGCTGCACCGCAGAATCCTGCCGCAGCTGCGCACGTTCGGCATGCTGCTGAACTCTCACATTAGTCATCCTTGCATCGCGTCACTTATGGAGCGCAGGGATTGAGGACATTCGTGTTCTTTCGGCCACAATGCCTATGAAGTATCACTCCATCGCTGGCATCGACCAGAAGGTCTGCGAGGTCAACCTCGGGACCATGACCTGGGGAGAGCAGAACACCGAGGAGGAGGCCTTCGCGCAGCTCGACATGTGCGTGACGGGGGACGCACGCACCCTCTCCCTCCGCCACCCTTGCTACCGTGCCCCGCCCGCATCGACCCTCCCACGCGACGTGGCTTTTCTTGATCCCTCATGGGACACACTCTTCGTCATATTCCAACGAACCAGTCCGATTGCGACGCCAAGTCCGTCCCTTTCCGCACTCCAAGCCCTGTGTTGCTGCTCACGTTGCCCCACGCCCGCCATCCTCGCATCGCAGGGCGCTCGAGATGGGCGTGAACTTCATCGACACCGCTGAACGTGCGTCCGCGCCGCCTGTCCTCGCACATCCCACGCCCCGCAGCTGCCACGCTCGGCCACCCCCCGCCCACTGATGCCGTCCTCGCCGCGGCGCGTGCTCGCAGTGTACCCCGTGCCGCCGAACGGCACGACCTGCGGCCGCACGGAGCGCTACATCGGCAACTGGCTCAAGGCGCGCAACAACCGCGACAAGGTCGTCATTGCCACCAAGGTGGCCGGCCCCGGCGCCGCACACGTCAAGGCGCACCGCACGGAGCCCCCGGCGCCCGTGGGCGACCCGTGCGAGCTCACCGCGGAGCAGATCCACACCGCCTGCGACGCGTCGCTCAAGTACGCACGAAGCCGCCGTGTTTCCACGCCCACACGCAAACCAGAATGCACAGAAGTACCCGTCTTCAAGAAAACACCCCCGTGGTCCCCCCACGGTGGTTGACCGACGTTGCCGCGCTACGTGCACACCGTCCGCTATTTTTCCTAGCGCTTCCGGGCGCGCTTCGACTCTCCCGGGCGGCCAGTCGCGCGCAACGACCATGAGCGACGCAGTCGCCTTCACGACTCGTGCAGGCGGCTCCAGACGTCGTACATCGACATCTACCAGCTCCACTGGCCGAGCCGGTACGCTCCGCTCTGGGGCTTCAGCCAGTTCGACCCCAGCAAGTACAAGGCGGGCGTGTCGTTCGAGGAGCAGGTCCAGGCCATGGGCGACCTCATCAAGGCCGGCAAGATCAAGGCCTGGGGCCTGTCCAACGAAACGGCGTACGGCGTGACGATGATGTGCGAGACGGCGAAGAAGCTCGGCGTTCCGCTGCCCGTGACCATCCAGAACGACTACTCGCTGGTCGACAGGAAGTTCGAGGTCGACACCGCCGAGGTGCGCGCCGCTCCTGGCACGACGTTCGCCGGAATCGCCACGTAGAAATTCACGGAACACGTTGACGTGCAAGCAGCGTGGCGAACGGGCCCGAGGACGCGTCACGGCCGCAGTTGGTTGCCTTATCCGCAGGCTTGCTACCACTACGGAGTGAAGCTGCTGGCGTACGGCCCGCTCGCGGGCGGCACGCTGTCCGGCAAGCACCTCGCGGGGAAGGCCGACCCGGGCTCCCGGCACGTCAAGTTCCCCAACTTCCAGGTGCGCACCATCGGGCCTGTGCGGCGCTGTTCGCCTCGTTCTGGCGTGAGGCCGCGCGTCTGTTCGAGCGAGGATCCGCCGGACAGCATGATGGCGGACCAGGAAGCGATGACGCCTTCCGAGTCTGTGGTAGCACAGCCCCATACTCGAAAAGCGTCATATCTCCTGGCCTCCAGCATGATGTTCCGGAGGATCAAAGTTCCGACAGGGCTTGCCCGCGGACTCCCGCCAGATCGACGCGCACGGCGCCACAGCCCATCTCCAGACACGACGGTGGCACCGAGCGCACGCACCGGCTGCGTTGGGCCCATGCAGCTCAGTGCAGCAAACGCAGTCCTGCTTTCCCGCTCTGGATGCTCTTCCGCGTCGTCGACGAGGTCTATGTCTCGGGGCACGCCGCATTCGAATGGTCCCCTGGGGCGACAGACGCGGAAGAGCATCCGGAGTAGCGGGAACGCAGGACTGCGGCCACGCACTGAGCTGCATCTGCACTCGCGGCCTGTTCGCGCGTTCGGTGCCGAGGTCGTGTCTGGAGACGGGCTGTGGCTGTGTACGCTTACAGCGGGCAGGTCGCCTCGGCCAGCGTGTGTCCGGACAATCAGCTAGCACGCGCTCCACAGCTTGCCGCGCCAGGGCGCGCTCTTCGACACCGATGCGCGAACCTGGCGCGGCCGGCTGCGAGGGTGTGCAAGCTGGACGCCCGGACACACATGAGCTGCGGTGACCTGCCCGTGTGTGCACAACACCATCGCGCAGACGATCCCAGGTAGAATGCCGATCTCGTCTGCACCTCGATCGCGTGCGGCTGACCCCGTTCGGTGGAACGTCAGCCGCATGCGATCGCATAGGTGGACAGGTCCGCCTTCTACCTGGGATCGTTTGTGTGGCGCAGCGGGCAGGTCACTGCAGCAGTATGCGCGCTCGCTGCATGCGGCGCGCACTGCCACGAAATCCGCCGGTTACTTCTTCCATCGATAACACGCTGGCGTCCTCTTACGCTCATATTCTGCCAGCCTCGCAGCGATCACCACCCTGCACAGCGCAACACGCAACGTCCTTTGTATCATACGAATAGCTCATCCTCATTCCCCCGCCCCTCTCCCCCCGTCCCCGCAGGCGCGCTACCACGACACCCCGACGATGAAGGCCGCGGAGAAGTACGCCGCGGTTGCCAAGAAGCACGGCATCTCCCCCACGAAGCTCGCGCTGGGCTTCTGCAAGAGCAAGTGGTTCATGGGCGCGACGATCATCGGCGCCACCACGCTCGAGCAGCTCAAGGAGAACATCCAGGCGTTCGACGAGGAGCTCCCGCAGGCCGTCCTCGACGACATCGCGGCCGTGCACATGGAGTGCCGCAACCCCAACTGCCGCGATTGAACAGAATCGGATGCTTGTGGCCGCCGCAGGGGTGGCTGAACATGCGGCGGTGCCTAGGCGCCGTGTGAGAGCTACAAGATCCCGATGCGTCGTGATCGGGCACCGTCGTCGGGACGAAAGGACCCCGAAATCTCCGGTTTCTTGTTTCACAGTTTGAACTTTCTTCTAATTAGACTTCAAGACAGCCACCCGCACCGGGCGCACGGTTCCTCGCTGCCGGAAGCTTCGCGTCCTTGCACCGCTCACGGCCCGCTCGGACCGGCCTCCCCGGGCACGTCCTGCGCAGCGCCGCCCTCGCCAACGTTGCCGATCCTGCGGCCGTTGATGGCCCGCATCACTCCCGCAATGCTGCTCGTCGTCGCCGACCGCATCCTGTGCAGCGCACCCGACCTCTGCGTCTGCGCCACAGGGGTCCCGGGGCTCGAGGGGGGGTCGTCGGGCACCACCGCCGCGTCTTCGAACCTGTTGTCCGCGCGCTCCCCCATCGGGGTGGCCGCAGGCACAGGCGGGGCCGGAATCGGCAGCGCCGCGACGTTCGACGCCGTCGGAGGGATGTGCTGCTTCAGCGTTCCGACCCGGACCGGCGGGGGCCGTCCGGCACGCCCGCGGCGCACTTTCGGCGACGTCGCGTGCGCCCGCTGCCACCACCGCGAGGCAGGGGGGGTGTCCGAGTCGCGCCGCGGCGGCTGAGACGAGACCGGGAGCGCACACGCCGCCGCACTGCCTCCCGCGGCGACGGCGTCTTTCACGCCACCGGAGGGGTCTTGTTGCATTGCTGACAGCTGTTGAGCGCTGAGGGGCGCCACGTCGTGCAGCTTGAGCTGCCCCATCTCGTCCTGGCCCCACGTGAGCCCATACACCGTCCCGTCGGGCCCGCGCACGCGCTCCTCCCCGACACGCACCCTGACGCGCGTCCCGGGCACCGCAGCTCCCCCGGGGGTGTCACCAGACACCCCCTCCACGGCTGGGAGCCACGCGTCGGCCATGTCGCCCGCGTCCTGCGCTGCCTCGAGCTCTGCACGCCGCGTGACCGCCAAAAAGACGTCCTCCAGCGGCGCCATCGAGATTTGAACATCGTTGACTTGCGGCTGTTCCTCCAGGACTCGGACGAGCTCGTGCAGGTCGCTCTGCATCCCTGCGGGCACGTGGTACCGCACGAGCCGCGCGCTCGACTCGGTCGGCTTCAGGCCGCCCATCGCCCGCGCCACCACGGCGCCCACGTCAGCGGCAACGTTGCCTCCGCCCCCTGACTCGCCGGGGGGCTTCAGAACCACGGAGACGGCGAACCCGGAGCCATACGCGCCCTTCAGCTCCAGCGACGACCCGAGCGCGCGGATCCGTCCGCGCGCCATGATGGCAATCGTGTCGCCAAGCACATCAGCTTCCTCCATCGAGTGTGTCGTCAAGATGACGACCCGGCCCTTCTTGACGCGGTGAATCAGCTCCCACACGTGCCGCCGCGACACAGGATCCATCCCCGTCGTGCACTCGTCGAGATAGATCACCTTGGGCGACCCCAGCAGCGCCACGGCAACCGACAGACGCCGCCGCATGCCGCCAGAGTACCCGCCCGCGTACTGCCGCGCGGCGCGCTCGAGGCCGACGAGGGCCAGCAGGCGCGCGGCCTCCGTGGTCCAGAGGCGCCGCGGCACGCCTTTGATCGCTGAAAAGAGCTTTAGGTGCTCGTCGCCGGTGAGCGTGGCCCATAGCACGTCGAACTGGGGACACACGCCCATGGCGGAGCGGATGTGCGAGAGCGCAGGCGTGAGGATGGACTCCCCGTGGACGAGAGCGTCGCCGGACGACGGAGCGATGGCGCCGGTCAGACCTGCAGTATGTCAGTCAACGGTGGGGGGGTTGTGGCAGGGAGTGTCGTCGTGAGTGTTCGGCAGCAGTGGACCAGCGAGGAGGAGAGGGGGGGTCGTATTATTGCGCGACGTACATGAGATGGTTGTTGTTTTCCCTGCGCCGTTGTGGCCAAGGAGGCAGAAGCACGTGCCCGACTGGACGCCGAGCCAGGTGCCGTCGACGGCGCGCATCGTGGAACGCTGGCCCTGCGACGACGGGAGCTGGCGGCGCGAGTCAGCGACTGCGCGGACGAGACGGCTGCAACGGTGCACATGTTCAGGTATACACCGGAGTGTGCACAGCGGCGAAGTGTGCTGCCGCCGCTTGGTAGCCAGACCGCCGCCACAGATCGTTGCTGTCTTTATGGACCGGAAACGCGTCGACGAACAACACGGCCGCGGCCTCGGAACAGCGGTTCAAACACACTGCAGGCAACAGACGCGCAGCCGCAGGCGCATTCACGGAGTCCCACCTTTGCGCGCACGGAGTACTCCTTCGACAGTCCGAACAGCTCGATCACCGGCGCCTCGGCCGTGTTCCGCCCCGCGCCCGCGCTCGCATCATCAGCGCTCGGCGCCAGCGGGCCCCTGCAGTACGCACGGCACCGCGCCTGCATCCGCGCCTCCTCGCGCGCGACGGCCGCGTCCTTCGGAGCCTCGCGCTCCCCCGCGTCCCGCAGCGCCGCGCGGCCGGCCGCGCGGGAGCGCGCGGTCCCTTCCGGTTCACGCCAGTACGACGGTTGGAGAAAGTAGAACAGCCCCCGCCGCATGCCGAACTGGTCCGGCAGGACGTTGTCCAGGTACAGCGAGAGCACGAGGAACCCGACAGCTTGCACCGCGAGCACCCAGAGCGCGTCGCCGACCGGCAGGACGCATTGCGTCGACACGTATGTCCCCTGGGCGTCCATTCCGGCGAGCATGTCCACCGTGGGGGCGTCGGAGACGCAGTACGAGATGCGGTTGGCCCAGGTGAGGCCGCCGCTGGCGCCGGATCCCGAGGCTGCTTCGTCGAGGTCCACAAACGACTTGCCGAGCACCGTCCATGGGAAGGCGAACAGGACGCCGAGGGCGGCGCGCGGGAGGCTCGTGATGCCCGTGGTCGCGAAGAGGTTGACGACCTGCGGCGGCGGAGAACCCGGCGGGGGGGGTGTTTCAAAGGCCCTCTGCTGCCCGGCGCGGGTGAGGAGTCAGTCATGCGGTGCAGCGACTGCCAGTGGGAGGGAGCAGCTTGGACGCGAGGTAGCACGCGGACTAGCAGGACCTCAGCATGGTCCTCGGCGTTCGAGTGGCCGAGGATCCTGCTGAGGTGCTACGAGGCAGCGCACAACTTTGTTTTTTTGTGTGTGAGCGCCCATCGGCAGCCGCCGCAGCGCCACGGCGGCAGCGCGCGCGCGACACTTACCACGATCATGATCCAGCCGAGGAAGAACGCGACGAACCCGACGGGCACGGTGGCGCCCGGTTTGCGCAGCAGTGTCGCGAGCAGGAAGCCGAAGGCCACGACGGCCAGGTAGTACAGGACGACGAGCGGGAGCACGAGCGCGGTGGAGTTGCCGGTGAAGATGGAGAAGGAGAAGGCGTGGCCCAGCGCGACGATCAGGCACGCGGACAGGACCGCGTACGCGGACTCCGCAATCCACCACGACGCCCAGTAGGCGCTGTCGAGCAGGCCCATGTCCCGCATCGCTGCGCCACAGAAAAGGCAGGGAAGTAGCGGTGTTGGCGATTCTGTGGTGCGCGCGCCGTGCGTGGGCACGAAGCTCAATGAATAACATAGGCAGGAGGAAGGCATTGTTGAATGGAGGAAAGGGAGGAGATTCGGTGTTTCAGCGAGAAGGGGCGAGGCTTGCAAGCACCGACACGCTGCATCGAGTCGGCGGGCGCGCAGTGCTGCGGACCGCATGCGCGCTGCGCCGACAAGCGGCGGCCGTTGTTGAGAGGTTTGCGTGACGGTTGCGTACCCGAGCGCAGGCCGAGGTGGCGCTCCTGCACGACGCCGTACAGCACGATAACCAGGTTGAACATGGCGCTCGCGAACACGAAGATCGGCGCCGTTTGCCCCTCGATGTTCCCCGTCACCAACACCGGCGCCGGGAACTCCGCCAGAGCGATCTTGAACGGCTGGTGCGCCTCGCCGTCCGCCCCGTGCTGCCCCGTCATGGCGCGGTACAGCGCCGACTCCGCCGCGAGCTGCAGCGGCAGCTGCGCGTACGAGTTCGGGTGCTGAAACTGGCCCTTGAACCATTGAGTCGTGCTGTTCGTCTGCACGACGAAGCCGACGTCCTGGACGGCGGACGCGTTGTACGCGTCCCCGGGCTGCAGCCCCGCGAGGTCGTCCGGGAGGACGAAGTGCAGCCCCCCCAGAACAGTCCCCCAGTTGGCCAGTAGGAAGTCGTCCGCCGCCCACATGTCAGACACGCCGCGGACGCGCTCCTCGGGGATGGCGGCGCCGGGGTTGGCGCGCCGGATGTCGCGCACGAGGTCCTCGACGAAGGGGTGTCCGGCGGGGGAGTAAATGAAGTCCAGGCACGCGCGGTCGCGCCGCAGATACACGTTCGAGGTGCAGTCCGGTATCCCGCCGATCGGCTTGGCTGCGAGAGCGTGGAGGAAGGAACCAGCGGTCGGCGTGAGCCGGGCGATGCCATGAGGTAGCGTGACGGAAGCGGCCGTGGTATACGACGCGGGATGAGGCTGCCTTGTGTCGGGCTGGCAGCGGGGCTGGACCGGCGTGGGGGCACGGGAGGAATAGACAGGGTGGACCTTGTACGGCCGGGTGGCGTGGTGAGGTCGTGCGTGCATGTCTTGCCGCGTCGTCGGGGGTGTTTGTGTTTGTGCTCACCAGGAGGATTCGGGTTGTCCTGGATGCCCGGCGTGAGGCGGTTGGACTGCAGGATGCTCCTCACGATGACCCACACGACGAACATGAACAGCGGAGCCTGGATCAGCTGCAGCACGTTGACCTGCCGGGCGCGGGATCTGCACAGAGACGATGTGGGGCAAGTCGATCGGTGGTAGCGCGGCGCTCGCGGGTGGGGCGGCGTTTGTGTCTGGTGAGCATGTTGCTGGAATATTTCCCACCTCGTCAGCCAGTGTTTGCGCAGCAGGGCGCACAGCTGCTGCCAGAACGCCGCGGCCCACGATCGCTGGACCGCGGCCGCGTCCTCAGCGCCCGCAACGTCCCCATTCGGTCGTTCCTCCTTCTCGCCGTGCCCGTTCATAGCCACACGGTCCAGCCTGGCAGCCCGTGTCCAGGACGAGGGAAAGAACACGCGGTAAAACCAGCCGCGGCCTGAGACAGAGAGATACTGAGAAAGAGCGCGCGAACAATCAAGTCAACCAAGCTTCCGTTCACCCAGACTGCCGCAGCCGCTCCGCTCGAGCCCGTGTTGTCGCGCGAACGGCTCGTTCGGTGCCCGGGCGCCCCCTGACATCGTCGAAATCGATTCGACGTCCCCAAGGTTTCTACCGAGACCTGCTGGCCGGCGGCAGACGCCCGCGTGACGGCTGTTGGCCTGCAGCGCGCAGCGACATTGTAAGATAGAATTTGTCAAACGCGGAAGCGGGATTCAGAAGGCTTCCCGATCCCGTGGCGGTGAGAGAAGCGCGCTTGAGCTTGCAAGTCGTCCCCGCTCGCTGGTCCGACCGACGGCCGCGCCGTGGGCATCAGCAGTGTCGCGGGGGGCCGGAAGCAGGGCGGTCTCACCCCGCGGCGCGCGCCGTCGACCTCAAATCCCGTCGCTTGCCCGAGATCGCTCGTTCGTGCTCCTGCCGCCGCCTGCGCCGCATCGTCTCTCAGCCTGCGCTGCTTGGCAAGCCGCCATCCGCGCAGACGCTGCAGCCGATCTCCGGTGACGCCGCCCACCCGTGCAATCCTATCCATGTGCAGGAGATGAAGGTTGTGTGCCTCCGCAGGCCGCGATGGCGCTCACGGCCGCGACGCTTGGCACCAGCTGGGCGAGGTGAGCCTATTTTTGCTCTGTAGATGCGCAGTTCGCCTGGGCGGGCTTGCAGCATTGCAGTGCCGCAAATCTATCGAGCTAGAAGGGGCGCCACTCCGCTCCGCTGCTGCCGAGACCTACCTCCGGGGATTCGCTAATTCAGCAGCGCCGGGGCTAGTCGACGTCTTCGGCGGCTCGGCGAGGCCACACCGCGTGCCGCAACAGGCACCAAAACCAAAACCACTCCAACAGCCGCGCCTCCTTGCTTGATCGACCACGTCCGCCGCCGACCCCGGCGTGCCAACGACGGTGACAGCGAAGCGACCCCCACGCGTCACGTCCCAACCCTGCAAGCATCACAAGCACACGCGCTCGCGCAACCCCCTCACCGCGCCCCCTGACGCGAGTCCGCGCCCGCCCGCGCCTCCGCCGCCGGCGGCGTCGTCGTCTCCGGCAGCGGCGGGCAGTTGTCCCGCACGGCGTCGAACACAAACACCCGCGCCGCCGGCCAGTCGCACCGCACCAGCAGCCGGTCGCCCGACAGCGAAATGTCCTCGGTCGACAGCAGCGCCTGCGGCGTCGACACGAAGTTCGCCGTCTCCTGCCACCCCCCGGACCGGTCCAGCTCGAACGCGTACACGATCCCCTGCCCGTACAAGTCCTGCGCGCCCACCACCAGCGTCTGCGACCCCTGAATGGCCACGTCCTGCCCGAACCCGTCCATCGAGCCGGAACCGTGCGCGGAGTTCGCGTCCGCGGACACCACCGCCTGCACGAGCCACTTGCGGTAGCTCATCCCGCGCCCGCGCGCCCACACGACGACGCGGCCCGAGTCGGTGAAGGTGCCCGCGTCGCCCTCGGGCTCCCCGACGGCGATGAGGCCGTCCCCGATGGCCGCGTGGAGGTTGCCGCCGTAGTCGCGGGTCTTCGGGAGCAGCACTTGGTTCGGGCGCCACTTGTCGCCGTCCTTGAGGTATACTTGAACGTAGGAGCTGCACCATTGGGGCTGGATCTTCGGGCGCCCGCCGATGACGCCCCACGACTTGGGCTGCTCCTCGCTCTCGTGCACGCGGTACTGCTCGCACAGATCTGCGCCGCAGCCGCACGAACCACCACGCGGCCTCGGCCATCGAACGCAAACACACAACAACAATCCAAATCCAGTCGTCAAAACACATCTGTTTCCACCTCGCAACAGTCGTGGCTGCCCGCGACCGACCAGCCCGCGCTCGCGCAGCCCCCTCCGACCCAGCACACGCACCTGAGAGCTTCGAAAGCTTCAGCACGACCACCAGCACGTCCCTGTGTAGATCGGCGTCAATCACCTCGTGCGTGTCGTCGTGCAGGACCTCCTCCGTCACCTCCGGCGCGGAGCCGGCCTTGGGCCACTCCCACAGCTTGATGTTGCCGTCCTGCACCGTGATCATGCCCTCCTCGGACAGCCGCACCTGCACCGCGCCCTTGCTGTCAATCGGCCCACCATCCTGCGCCACGCTGTCCGACTGGTCCTCGTCCTCCCCCTGCTCGGCCAGGTTCTCCGACACCGCGAGCAGCACGTACTCGTTGCGCTTCTCCTGCCACTCGAACAGCACCACGCGCGACTCAACTGCACGCGCAAGAGCGTTCCCGCGATGCGTAGGGTCGACAACGCAATCCGCGTGTCAGATGCGCCGGCGTGCGGGCGAGCGTTCGCGGGGACACTCACTGAAGCAGGTGCTCGGCGCCTTCGCGCGCTCGGCGTCGTCGCCCTCCGCCCCGGGGAGATCGCGGCACCAGGAGATGCGGCTGGTCACCGCCAATCTGTTGCCGCCCGCAGCCATCGACTCGCCCCACCGGTGCCACCTCGGCGTGCCGTGCCCTGCGCGCACACGCGGAGCAAGCTCGCCGTGCCACTCGTGGGCGAAACGGGCCGGCACGAGCGCTTTGCGTGCCGGCGTGGAACGTGAACGATGCACATGAAATTACGTGCGCTGCGCACCGCGAAGGATCTGAACGTCCTCGAGCTGGGACTCCGTCCACGCTGCGACGTTCGGGTCCATCGCGTACACGTACACGGACGTCCTGCCTGCACAGCAACGACGCACGAGGGCGGCAGCAAAGTATGTGCGTGTGACCTGGCAAGATCGGCCCGGAGCGCGTCGCGTCCGCGCCGCGCGCGACCGCGGGGCCGCGGGCACCGTTCTCACGCGCCATTGCACGACGGCCGCGCTGGCAGCGGAGCGCACACCTGATCGCGCGTCCACGTGGGAGGTGACCACGCGCCCCTCGGCGGTGGTGATGTGCGACCGCGAGCCACCGCCCACGAACGCCGCGCTCTGGGCCCAGTGCATGCACTCGGGCCGCTCGTAGAAGCCCTTGAGCAGTCCTTCGTCCGGTTTCTCCATCGACCCCACCGTGAGGTGGCCGCTGCCGTCCTTGGGCGCCTTCGCCTTGCGTATCCGCGCAGGGTCCATGCGCGGGGCCTCCCGCGCCCACTTGAACGTGCTCGCGGCCCGGCGGACGCTCGCTTGGCCGTGGAAGGCCTCGTCGGAGCCCGGGGCGCCATCGTAGGCAGGGATCGGAGCGTTCCCTCCCGGGGGCGGTGGGCCCGCAAAGAACACCCAGCGCGCCACCGCGATACCGACGATGGCGAGCACGCCGTAGACCCACTTCGGGAGCCGCCGGAACGGGCCCTCGCCCAGGGCTCCGACCGGGCCCCAGTTGCTGGGCGGAGCCCGCGCGAACGTCCCCGGAGCGCGCCCTCCCAGCATCGCGAGACACTCTGTACCACCCAGTGCACACGCTGCCTATGTGCGGCGGCCGTCTGCCTCGCCAGTCCGACGAACGAGACACCAATGCCCTTCTGGGGGCCACTCCAAGCCCTCACAACGCTGCCCCGACGCCGACGAACATGCTTGAGATAGATGATGATGATGATGCACACGCCGGCGTCGCAGGGCCTCGTGCGCGCGGCTCGCCGGCGTGCGGGGACTCCTCCCAGGGGAGTGCACCAATGGGTCCGGCGTGTGCGTCAGTGAAGGGCGCTCCGGTGCGCCTGGGGTGCTCACTCGCATACCGTGATTGCGGTGCACGGCCAGCATCGTAGAAACCGTTGAATCATTGTTTCATGGGCGCCTGACGGAGGGAGCTTGGTGGGGCGCTCTCAGTGACCCTGCGAAGCAACCCGGTGCAGTATAGCTCCGTAATCTGGTCGCACCGCATCGCAGGTGATCCATACGGTCCTGCGTGCTCCCAGTCCGGGCCACAACTGCGCGGAAAAGCCCCAAAACAGTCGAGAAGGACTTCTTGTCACCTCCTGGCGGGAGACTCGTGCGCCTCCCGCGTCAACCATCGGCCCTGGTCGGCGACAGGTGTTTCTGGGGCGATCGGGGAGCGTCTCCCCGTCTCCATGGGCACTGCGTTGTCCAGGGGATCTGTTCGCATCGCTGCCTGCTGCTCTGGCAGCCTAGCACGGCCGACGGCGCGCCCCTGGGCACTGTTCCACGGTCCATTTCATCGCTCCGGCCAGAAGACGCTCTGGACACTCGCTGCCACGCGGATGTCTGCGCTGGGAATGAGCGCAAAGGAGGGCGACGAGAGTGCCGGCGGGCCCACCGGCGCGCCCGTGGCGCCAGGTGCGGCGGACGTCGCGGTTCCGACGACCGGCCCCGACGGCCAGCCGCTCTCGAAGAACGCGCAGAAGAAGCTGCGCAAGCAGCTGCTTTGGGAGCAGCGCAGGAAGGAGCGAAAACAGCATGACAGAGAAAAGAAGGCCCGGGCGAGGTGCGACGGATGCGCACCGAGCGCAGCGACCGTGCGTGGTTGCCGTGGCTGTGCGGGCCCGGGCGGGCGCTGGAGTCGAGAGCTTCCTTCGCGCGTGAGTCGTGAAATGATGTCTACCATTGTTGCGGCCGCGCAGGGAGGCGAAGCGCGCGGCGCGGGACGCGGAGTTCGCGGCGCTGACGGAGGAGGAGCGCGAGGAGCGGCGGAAGGCCGCGGCGGAGCACCGTCGGCAGCTGCGCGCGGAGGAGGACCAGCGGCGGGCCCGCGTCAGGCGCAGTCTGACCGACGGCATCGACGTGTGCATCGACCTCGACTGGCCGGGCCTGCACAACGACCGCGGCCTGCGCTCCCTCGCGCAGCAGGTGTCGTACTGCTACTCGGCCAACTCCCGCGCAGCCACGCCGCTGCACTTGCACCTTGCAGGCCTGGCGCCCGGGTCGGACGCGCAGAGCGTCGTGCAGCGGCTGTCCGGGGTGGACAACTGGTGCGTGACGAAGCACGAGGGCGGCGTGGGCGCGGCGTTCGCGGACCGCGCGGGCCAGGTGGTGTACCTGACCGCCGACGCAGAGGACACTCTGGAGACGCTGGAGAAGGGGAAAGTATATGTGATTGGGGGAATGGTGGACAGGAACAAGCACAAGGTGCGTGCGCGGCGGCGCGGAGAGCCCGGGCGGAACAGCACGGGCGTGGAGGTGAATCGATGATTTGCGTTTTGCGGCTGATGTTGGCAGCTTGGTTCCGTCGTGTTGCGCCGCGCAGGGCATCTGCCTGGAGCGGGCGAAGGAGCTGGGCGTGCAGGCGGCGAAGCTGCCCATCCGCGAGCACCTCGCGGAGATGAAGGGCACGCACGTGCTGACCGTCAACCACGTCATGGAAATGCTCATACGCTACCAGGTACGACACTCTCCCGACAAGGCGGGGCGCGGGGAGTCCGCGTTCCGCCCGCCTGTGCGCCACATGCGCGGCGCCGAGCGTCACCGCGCCGAGAGTTGCGCGACGCAGCACCTCGATGCTAGGGGGCGTCGACGCGGCTTCGATCGCTGTGCGATGCGCGGTGCAGGAGGCGGGCAGCTGGGCGGAGGCAGTGCAGGCGGTGGTGCCGACGCGGAAGCGCAAGTTGGACGACGAGGACGCGGGGAGTGCTGGCGAGGGGGACGACGACGGGGACGGCGCGGGGGAGGCCGAGCGGCGCAAGCGGGCCGCGCACGACACAGACTGATGGCGTCTGCGCGGCGGTGCGAGCTGTCGGCGGGGCCTGACGTGGCAAGCGGTTGTTCTACTTGATACTTGTTATACTTGATGAGTCAGTGACGTGGCTGCTGGCGTGGGATGGCAGGGCCGCGGCGGCGTGCGTGGCGGGTAGATGCGGACCTGCAGCATCGAGTCGGACGCGGGGCGCGCTGCTGAACGCACAGGCCTTGCTCTCGCGAAGCCCGCAGAGTGTGCATAGCAACAGCCACCGCTGCGCTGTCCTGTCGCCTCGGTCAGCCGCATGGTCGTCACGCTGCGGACGGGTAGCGGTGTATAGAAGGTCGTAGGCCATGGGAGGTCCGAATATTTTGATCACGGGCACGCCCGGCACCGGAAAGACCACGCTGGCCGAGCTCGTCGCCAGCATGACGGGCCTGCGCCACATCAACGTCGGACAGTGGGTCAAGGACAAGGAACTGCACCAGGTCCGCGCGCGCGCCGGGCATTCGGCCGGAACCCCCCTCCCGTGCGTGGCTTCCGGGCTCCTGCCGCTCGGCGCGACCGCCGCAGCCGTCCGACGGCTCCACGCGCGCTGCGCCGCCGCAGGGCTGGGACCAGGAGCACCAGAGCTTCATCATCGACGAAGACAAGGTCGTGGACGAACTCGAGCCTCTTTTGGGCGAGGGCGGCAACGTCGTGGACCACCACGGGTGCGACTTCTTCCCAGAAAGGTACGGCCACGTTTCGCACCACCACGAAGGCGACGTTCCTCGAAACACGCGTCCCGGGCCCACACATCCACAGAAGCCCCGATCTAGAGCAACGCCCACGCTCCCAAAGCCGCCCGTGCGCCGGGAATCGCGTCGAAGGGGCGGTGAGGCAACGTGAGAGCCGGGCAGCGCGCTTCGGGTCCGCAGGTGGTTCCAGCTGGTCGTGGTGCTCCAGACGGACAACACGGAGCTGTGGGGCCGCTTGGAGCGGCGCGGGTACCCGGAGGCGAAGGTCAAGGAGAACGTGGAGGCGGAGATCTTCATGGTTGTTGCAGAGGAGGCGTCCGACTCATACAAGCCGGAGATCGTCAAGTACCTCCGCAGCGACAAGGTGGAGGAGGTGGAGGCGAACGCGGAGTGGATCGCGGAGTGGGTCGCCGCGAACAGCTAGCAGCGCGACGCCTGTGAAGAGCAGCGCACGTGACGGTTGTTGTCGGGGTGATAGAGACGTGAAACACGGGAAACGGGACTCCGACCGTTCGCGACGCCGCGAGGCTCCGTCGCCGCACGGGCGCGAGAGCAGCCCTTCGGTCATCGCTGCATCAACACACCCCCACTCCCGCTGTCATGCATGTGTTCCGATCACGAGGCGCGCGCGCTTCGTTGTCAGTCACAATCACTTCGGGACCCCTGCTCGTGTCCGGGCCTCGGCATCCCTTGCTGTGCCGCGTTCGGGGACTCCCCCCCTGCCGTTCGGGGACTCGCCCCCTGCCGTTCGGGGACTCGCCCCCTGCCGTTCGGGGACTCCCCCCCTGCCGTTGCCCTTGGCCCTCCTGGTCACTGTGGCCGCAGGCAGACAGTGCTCCCAGGGAAAAAAAAACACCTCAGTCCTCCTCCTCGTCCTCCTCGTCCTCGTCCTCGTCCTCGTCCTCGTCCTCGTCCTTCGAAGACTTCTTCTTTTTCTTCGATTTTGACTTGGACTTCTTCGTCTTCTTCCCCTTCGGCTTCGGAGTCTCCTCCTCCTCCTCCTCCTCCTCCTCCTCCTCCTCCTCCTCCATGTCCGCCTCGTCCTCCTCCTCCGTCTCGCCCGCCGCGGCCTTCGCGGCAGCCGTGGCCTCCGCCGCAGCAGTGGCCTCGGCCGCCGCCGCGGCCTCCGCCGCGGCCGTCGCTTCCGCCGCGCCAGCGCGGCGGCCGTCGCCTCCGCCGCAGCGGTCTCGGCCGCGGCCGCGGCCTCCGCCGCCCTCGTCTCCGCGATCGCCGTCGCCCTGGCGGCCAGCGTCTCCGCCATGGCCGTGGCGCGCGCCGCGCGCGTGGCCACGTTCGCAGCGCGAATCACCTCCCACTCGCGCGCCCGCGCCGCCGCCTTCGCCGCCTTCGTCGCCAAGAACGGCTGCGCCATCACCGGCGCCGTGTTCCCGTCCGTCCCGTCCCGCTGCAGCTCGTGCCCCTCCGTCAGCGCCTGCGGACCGAACACGACCCCGGCCTCGTGGACCCCGCGCAGCGGCCAGCCCTCCGCGTGCACCGCGAGGCCCGTGAGGACCGTCGAGAGCGCCGCGAGCCCCCCCGCGGCGAGCGTGAGCTTCCGCGGGACATCGTGCGTCGCCTGCGACGCCAGCTTCTCCTGGACGAGGCCCTGCGACTCCTCGTCGTCGACGGCGCCCATCGCGATCGCGGCGGTCGCGGGGCGCTCGACCATGGTCTTCGCGAAGAAGCACAGGCACGCGACCGCCGACACGAGCGTCACGCAGGCGGAGGGCGACAGGAGCATGGTGTTCAGGAGCGGCCCGATGCCCGCGCAGATGTTGACCGCGACGGACGCCTCGGTCGCGGAGATCATCGCGCGGACGCGGTACCCCTGGACGAGCGCGGCCGCCGCGGCGAGCCCCCCCACGAGGGAGTATAGCATCAGAGGGCCGGCGGACAGCACCGACTGCCCGAACGCGGCCTGCGCGGGCCCCGCGAACTCCCCCGTGACCCAGCCCGACAGCGTCACGACGCCCCAGAGCGCCAGCGCCGTCAGGAAGGACTTCGCGGACTCGGCGCCGGGGACCGACACCGCCGTCAGGCGCATGTTGAAGTGCGTGGCCGCCTTCGCGGCGACCATCATGAGCGCGAGCTCCCAGTCGAGCGGCACGAACGCCGTGAGGACCCAGTACATCAGGCCGTTGACTCCCGCGAGGAAGAGCACGGCGAACGCAGCGCCCGAGGTCACGAGGCGGCGCGACCAGCCCGACTCGATGATGCACGTGGCGAGCGGCGCGAAGAACGACCAGGCGACGGCGGTGGCCGTGCCCTGGATGGCCGTGAGCGTCAGGACGAGGGCGTGCAGGACGGCGAAGAGCGCGCCAGAGGTGGCCGCCGACGCCGCGAGGCCCGCCGTCCATCGCGTGTTGCGGTTGATGATCACGGGCACCGCGAGGAAGACGCAGCACGCCGCGGCTTGCAGCGCCAGGATGGTGAACGGCATCTGCGGAGCGTGGGCGGCGCCGACGCGTTTGAGTGCGCGGAGCGCCGGTGCGTGCGCGGTTGGCCGCGCTGATTGGGGAGGAGGGGGCGCTCGGGCGCGGTGCGTACCGGGAACTTCTGCATGACGGTCTGCGTGATGACGAAGTGTGACAGCGTGAAGCAACCAAACCAGAGCACCGAAGAGAGGCGGTCCTGCACACGGGGGGAGCGCGCGGTGACTGCGTGAGGCGGCAGGGGAGCCTGTGACGCTCGGGTTCGCGCGCGTATCTTCGACGTGGGGTGCTTTGAGCCCGGGAGGAGGTCAGAGAGGGCAGCGCAGTGTGGGATTGAGCCGGGGGGGCGCTAGGAGGGCGGAGCTGGGCTCAATGACGGGACTGGAGCGACGGTGTGTGGATGAACGTGCTGCAGCGTCGCGGCCAGTGTCTGTGTCGGCCCCGAGGGCGTGGAACGCGGGGCGCCCGGGAGGCAGCTCGTCGTCGCGCGTACGGCCCGGGAACGGCGATCTGTACGCGGCGATTGAGACCCTGCGTGATATATTTCGCGTACGGTCGCTCGCGGGGGTCGTACCCACGCTATGGTCCCGCCCGGGCGCGCGCTGGCGCTGCTATGGGGCGCTGGGCTCTTCATGGGGCTTGGCTCGTTGGGTGGTGCGCGCGAAGGCCCTGTCGCGATGGTCTCCGACCTCACTCTGACCGGATGGAGGCGTGCAGGCGCCCGAATCGACCCGTGCCGCTCTCACGCCGCTTGCGCAGGCAGCAAGTATTGGTTGATGGGCTCGATGCCTCGCCCCGCTGGCCCACGACCCGCTCACGCGCACGCCACGGACAGAGGAAGTGCACACCCGCGCCCCCGTAGCGCGCACGACTCGCCGCCGCCGCCCCACCGGCCACTTGACGCACCTGACCACAGTCGCCTTCACACCCCGCGATCGCGCCCCCGCAGCGCCACACGGGCCCGTCCGCGGGACCCTCCACCCCCACTCGCGCGTCCACACACACTCAGCATCGAAATCCAGCTCGCAGCGCCGCGCAGCCCCAGCGCGAGCACCAAACCTGCTGTTGCACCTGTTGGACAGCGGCCTCGCGTGCACGCCGCCCACGGCGCCTAGCTACCGTCCTCCGTGCACTCGCGCCCCCCACCGTGATCTCAACTCGCTCCGTCTGCCCCGGAACGGAGCGGAGCGCCGCTGGCCAGCGCAAACGCGGCCCTCAGATAACCGCGGCGTGACGCTGCCTGTGTCCGCGGCGCAGCTCCGTTGAGCGGGCAGCCGCGAACCTCGAGGCGATGGGCAAGCTCAGGGAGATGCTGTCCCACCCGGACGAGATCGTCCCGCTGTTCAGGGTGCGCGCAACGCCCCCCACCGCCCTGGCGTGCGTCGCGGACGTCGCCCGCCCGCCCGTGCGCGCCGGTCGCGCGGCCTCCCGCCCCCGTGCGCGGCGCGGTGCATGGTACGATCTGCCCAAGCTCATCGCGGGCCTTCGATCCCCGTTTGTCGCGCCCGCAGATGTACCTGGCTGCGAGACGGGCTAAACAGCTGCCCAAGGACCCAAACTGGGCCTTCTGCTACGAGATGCTCAACCGCGTCTCGCGCTCCTTCGCCGTCGTCATCCAAGAACTCCCCCAGGTCCGCGGAACCCCTCCCCCCCGCGACGGCCGCAGCGCCCTTGCTCCCTGTGCTGCTGCCCTGCCCTGACGCAGGCGCCCCGCTCCGCCCGCAGCCCCTCCGCGACGCCGTGTGCATCTTCTACCTCGTCCTCCGCGCGCTCGACACCGTCGAGGACGACATGAAGATCCCCGCGGACGAGAAGCTGCCCCTCCTGCGGGAGTTCTACGCCCACACGTCGGACCCGGAGTTCCGCGTCCCGGGCGCCGGCGTGAAGCCGCACGAGCTCCTCCTGATGGACGAGTACCCCAAGGTCGTCGCGTGCTTCAACGACATGGACCGGGAGTTCCAGATGGTCATCCGCGACATCACCAAGCGCATGGGCGCGGGCATGGCCGAGTTCGTCGAGCGCGACGAGCGCGACGAGCGCGTCGTGTCGATCCAGGGTGAGTTGCCGCGAGCGCGCCTGCCGCGGCGCCAGGCGAGGTGACGACGAGCGGGGTGCGCGCTGTACGCAAGTTCCTGCGCGTGAGACGGGGCGGTGCCGCACGTGCGTGCTCGTGCAGACTGGGACCTGTACTGCCACTACGTCGCGGGCCTCGTGGGCGTCGGGCTGTCGAAGCTGTTCTCGTCCTCGGGCCTGGAGGCGCGCGTGTACGGCAGCAAGCAGTTCGAGGCGCTGAGCAACGACATGGGGCTCTTCCTGCAAAAGACCAACATCATCCGGGACTACCTCGAAGACATCAACGAGGAGCCCAAGCCCAGGATGTTCTGGCCCGAGGACGTCTGGCGTCAGTACGCCAAGAAGCTGGAGGACTTCAAGACCGCTGACGAGGTGTTTACACCCCCCCTCGCCCCCTGCCGCTCCCCCGGTGCCTCGCCGTGAGCTTGTGTCGCCGCGGACCGCGCTCGGCGGCGACGAGGCAGCGCGCCGTGGCCCGTGACGCGCGTGCCAGCGCTGCTGCGCCTTGCGCGCTCACTGCGTTGTCCCGGGCGGTGCATCGCAGAACGCGGTCATGTGCTTGAACGAGCTCATCAACAGCGCGCTTGGCCACGTGCCCAAGTGCTTCGAGTACATGGCGGGCCTGCGCAACCAGCGCGTCTTCCGCTTTTGCGCCATTCCGCAAATCATGGCCATCGGGACGCTCGCGCTCTGCTACAACAACAACGAGGTCTTCAAGGGCGTCGTCAAGCTCCGCAGGTGCGCCGCCCACCAGCCCCGCCACACCTCCACCTGCGCAGCGCGCTCCCCTGCGACGCGCGACGCTGTGCGGCGGTGTGCGGTGCTGCGCAGGGGCCGCACGGCGAAGCTCGTGGGGGAGTGCAACGGCATGTCTGACTTGTACCGCGTGTTCTACGAGTTCGCCGGCGAGATCGGTGCCAAGTGCCAGGGCTTCGGCGCGCAGCCCGACAGCAAGGTGCAGGCGGCGACGATCCGCATCGTCGAGGACATCCGCGCGCGGTGCCGCAAGGGGCTCGCCGCGGCGCCCGGCGGCGCGGACGCCAAGCTCGGCGACGCCGAGCAGCCCCCGCCGGAGCTCTGGGTGCGTCTGGGCCTGGTCCTTATGTTCGGGGGTTACTTCGCGTACGCGTGGCAGCTGGGCGTGCTGCGCGCGTACCTGGGCGTCGCCGCGGACGCCGGGAACTTCTATGTCGACAGCATGCAGAAGATCGTCTCTCTGGGTCTGTTCATCATGGCCCTGTTCCTGGCAGTGACAGGCCGGCGACTGTGAGGTGCGGCGAGTCGGGTGCTGTGGGGCCCGCGTGCTGGTGCAGAGATGGGGGGCGGTTCGAGGGACCGGTGGGCGCGGTCGTGTCGATTGTGTGCCTTGGATGTTGTGGCGCGAAGATCAAGAAATCGTATTTGGGGAGAACAGAGATCACCGGATGACGGAGCGGCTGCCGAGGAGGGGCGGTGCGCGCGCGAGCCGGTGGACGGCGCCGCTGGAGCCTGCGTGCTCGTCGGCGGTGGTTCGTGGCTGACAGCGACTGGGCTTGCGTCAGGTTGACAGAACAGGCCGTCCACTGGCCTCTTTCGGGGCCGCGCGGGCAGCGCGCAGCGCCACTCGGCGGTTCGTTGCGTCCTTCGTGCTTTCACTCTTCCGTGCGAGCAGCGGAACTGAGTCAGGAGCGAGTTCGAGGGCGTGCGAGCCGCTGAGGCCCCTGCTCGGAGGCCGTGGCAGGCGGGAACCGCTAGGGTGTCGCGATGGCAGGCCTGCGATCGCTCGCCGCGCGGCTCGCGCCTCTGTGTAGGTCCTTCCACTCGTCGGTCGCGGCGAGAGACTTCGTGCCGATCGTGGTTGACCGGGAGGAGGGAATGTTTGAGAGGGCCATGGACATCTACTCCCGACTCCTGCGCGACCGCGTCGTGATGCTCTACGGCCCCGTGCACGAGCTGTCGAGCCGCTCCATCGTCGCGCAGCTGCTCTTCCTCGAGGCCGACGACTCGGAGAAGCCCGTGCGCGCCCCCCGGCCCCCGAATGCCTCTGGTGAACTTCAGAGCCTCAGCGGCGAATCACATCGCTTTTCTGCAATAAAAACGCCATCGCGCGCACGAGCCTGACGGACGAGACACCGGAGCGCCCTCAGCGAGCCTCGGCACGACGGATTACTCCCCGCACGCCGCGAAAGCAGCGTTCACGGGACGAGCGCCGTCCTGTGGTGGCCGTTCCGCCCTCGGCAGCCCGCATCCCGCCCCCGCACCAGCCGCCCCCCATCCCCGCGCAACCCAACCACTCTGTCCGCGCTTTCGCGCTCCCAAGGCTCGCGTGCCGGCCCGCCCGCCCCCGCACCACCCCTGCACAAGCACCTTCGCATCGCATCGCCGCGCCCGCCCACGCCGCCCGGCCCCCGCGCCCGCCCGCGCAGATCGAGCTCTACATCAACTCCCCCGGCGGCGAGGTCATGGCCGGCATGGCCATCTACGACACCATGCAATTCATCAAGTGTCCCGTCCACACCACCGTCGTGGGCCGTGCCTTCTCGATGGGCTCGCTCCTGCTCGCGGGCGGCGAGCCCGGGCAGCGCCGCGCGCTCCCGAACTCGAAGATCATGATCCACCAGCCCCTCGGGGGCGCGCAGGGCTCGGCGGCGGACGTCAAGATCGCTGTCGACGAGCTGCTCAAGACGCGCGACGAACTGCACCAGCTGTACGTCAAGCTCACGGGGCAGGACCTCGCCACCATCGGTGCGTGGCCCGCCGCCGCGCACGCGCGCCGGAACACCGATCGCAATCGTTTGGGTCACAAGGCGGCGCGTGCGGCCGCGCGGCTGCGTCGCGTTGCGCTGGCGGTGCGGGGAGGCGCCGTGCGTCGCGGCGCGGGGCAGCGGGCGCCGCGGCGGCTGCGTTGCGTGCCGCACGTCACCCCTGCAACTGACGCGCCCGCTGGGTGGCGCCGCGACGCTGACGGACGCGCGTTCGGCGTGCTGCAGAGCGGGAGATGGACCGCGACAAGTACTTCAAGGCGGAGGACGCGATGCGGTTCGGGCTGATTGACCAGGTCCTCGACAAGCGACCCGAGCCGCCAGCGGAGCCCGAGCACACGCTGTGAGACGCGCAGCGACGCACGCGACGACGCGCCTCGCCGCGCTGTGAGACCGACGACGACGACGACTACCGCGGGGTGTGTCGGCCGTTCGCTTGCGCGCGCAGCCGCGGCGGCGGTGAGGCGCCGACGCAAGCGGCCCGCTGGGCTGTGCGTGGCAGCTGCTGGTGACGGCGCATGCGCAGGGGGCGGCTAGCGGCACGGAGCGGATGCGGGGGCGCGCTCAGGCACGGTGCCGCGCCCGCAGCGAGCATGGCGGGGGCCGCGCAGAGCCGGAGGGCATGCAATCTTGCGATCGCGCAGGGGCAGGCGCGGCATGCGACGCGAGTTCGAGACGGTGACGCGGCGCGAGCGGGCGTACGCGTATCTGACGGGACGTGCGGCGTGCGTGTGCGGTTTCGGTGACACGGAGGTGAGACGGGACGACGGTGTGTTGTCTCCAGAGGGGTAGCGTCGAGTGACGCTGGGTTGGTCCGATTGGACTCCAAAAACTCTTTCAGGCTTATCAATGTCGATGGTCCTCAGTCGTCCTTAGTAAAAGGCGAAAGACGAATATGACCAGTACCAACGACTAAGCGCCGCCGTGTGCACAGGATGAATGTATTTGTAGGAGCTCCAAGTCCTTCGGCGGGCGGCCACTTCTGAGAAACGTGGTAGTGCAGAAGATGCCAATAATAATGGTAATGGTCGATGCCACGCGTGTCAAGCAGCCGCACGTAGCGTCAGCATCAGCAACACAATATATCACGTCGCATGGATTACCGCATGAGCGAAGATAAACGCTCGAAGTGCCGCGCGACGCGGCAACAGGAGCTCACAGGGGGAGGCCCGCACCCCCCTGCCACGACACGCCCCAACCGCGTGAAGGGGATCCCGGAGAGATCCTTAAGCGATGAACATGCGAGAGCTTTACTTGGAGGCCGCACAAGGCCGTTTCGGGCGCCCTTGGGGGTCCACTGGGGCCAGGCTGAGGCGCCCTGAGGGTCGGTGCCCGACAAGCCCTGCATCCCCGAAAAGCTCGTTCATATCGCTTGCATGCGACGCCGAGAAGCCGCGAGGAGCTGTGCGCAGCGCCCAGGCGGGCAGCTGTGCGCAGCGCCAGCAACCTCCACAGGCCATCCTCACCTCCGCATGTACAGGGCGGCGTCCAGCACGCTAGCTCGATGCGCAAGCAGACGCACCACGCGAGCCCGGGTCACCGTGAGTCGCAGCAGTCGACACCCGCACGGAAGGCGCACGCTGCACCGGATGTTGCACGCCGACGCAAACAGAGCAAGCGCACCCGCGCAGAGCCACGCGTTTCGAGGCTCCCGAACAGCGCGGCATCGTGCTCGACCTACGCGCGCCACGCGGGGGCAACCCGCTCGCGGCCTCGTCCGCGTTGTCACAGCATCGCGACGCGTCGCATCCGCGGTCGCGCGGCACGCCACGTCGCTGCGCGCACGCAGTCCTCACCGCCGCCCCAGAGACGTGTTCGGCATCGCAATCGCCCTCCGCGCGCCGTCCCCTATCAACGACTTGCCCGAGCGCCCCCCCGCCATCCCCTCCACAACCAGCCCGCTCTGCAGCGACGGCGGGTCAAACGCCCCCCGGGGCTTGTCCAGCACGCTGCGCGCCGTGCGGCCGACCGAGGACCCCGCACGTCGCACCCCGCGGTCCGTGCGCCCCGGCATCGCGGGCACTGACAGTATCATACCGGAGGAGTGGAAATGGCCGACGCCGTGCGACTGCGGCGCCGAAACACCCCCCTCCGTGTGCGCGGAGCTCCCCGGTACGGCGGGCAGCGCCACGGTCGCCCCGCCGGCGCGCCCCCCGAGTGCCACCGAGTCCTGAGCGCTGCCTCCTGCGCTGGGCGCGGCGGTCGGTTCGGCGCGGCCCGCGCTCCCCGCCCGCTGCAGCGTCCGCCCCGTCCGCACGCTCACGCGGCCGATCCAGTCCGTGCGCGCCGGGACGGCCGGCGCCGGCGCGCCGCTGCCGTCGCTGAGCACGTGCAGCGACGCGGGCTTGGCCGGCGCCCCCGCCGGGGGCTGCCGCAGGAGAACCGGCGCCGCCGGCGGGCCGTCGGCGTTCTGCGACGACGAGGACGCGCGGCGCAGCAGCGCGCTGAGCGCGTTCGGGACCTGCCGCGGCCCGAGGGACTCCCCGCTGTTGCCCGTGGGGATCGAGAGCAGCTGCGGCGGCACCGCGCTGCGCGTCGGCGGCCCCTCGCTCGGCGACCGCGTGCGCGAGTTCGACCGCACGACGGGCCGCGGGGGCACGCCGGTGTCGCGCGCGGCGGAGGGCACCCACTTGTCGCTGTGGGCGCTCGCGTCGCCGCTGCGTTCCAACAGGGCCTCGATCGCGGACGGAAGCCCCGGCGGAAGCGTCTCGGGCTGGCTCAGGAGGCCGCCTGTGTCCGGCAGGGACGACGCGAGCCGCAAACCGGTGCTCGGCGGGGTCGCGTTGCGCCCTGCGGCGCGCAGGCTGTCCTGCATCTGCGTGATCGACATGCCGGCCTTGGACTGCAGCACGCGCCGCGGATCGACGTCCGGGAGGCTCGAGCGCCGTCCGGGCTGGCGCGCGGACTGCAGCGGCCCCCCGACGGCGGCGCTCAGCAGTGCCGCTGCCGCGGCCATCGTGGCCGACTCGCGCGACGCCAGGTGCTGCTGCGCGGCGGTCGCGGCGGCTGCCGCCGCGGACTGCGCTTGCGCGACGACGTCGATCTCCGGGGGGGGTCTTGGCTGCGAGTCCGACTGCGGCGCGGGCACCATGCGGTGGCTCTCGCCGGTGACCAGCAGCGGCGTGACCGTCGTCGGCAGCGTCCACACGCCGTCGCCGTTCGCCTGCGGCCGGCGCGACCCGGGCCCGCTCGCGGCGCGCGTCGTCGCCGCGGGCAGCGCCGGCGGCTTCGCCAGCGCTGCGCCACTAGCACGCCGCGCCCGCGCGCGCAGCACCGCGTCGCTGTCCTGGTCCGACGGGTCGTCGTGCGCGACGACCTGCGAGCCGTCCGGCATCGTCAGCATCACCTTGCGCTTCGGCGGCGCGCTCCCGACCGTCCCCGACAGCGCCGCTTTCGCCGCCGCCGCCTTCGACGCCGCCTTCGACAGCCCCGCGCGGCTCTTCGCGAGCGCGGAGATGCCCTCGAAGACCTCCCGCGACCCCGCGATCACGCGCTCGTACATCGCCGCGCGCTCCGGGCGCGGGTCGGGGTAGACACGTTGGTATCCTGTCTGGGGCAGCAGCACGGCCTCCCGCTTGTCTCTCCGGCGCTGCGCCTTGGCGCGCAGCTCCGCGACGTCCTCCGCGGTCATCTGGGACGAGAGCGACGCGGGCTTGCTCGTGAGGAGCCGCGAGGCGGTGTCCTTGCGCTCGCGCGTCTTGGCCTGCGCGGCGCGGCGCGGGTCCGCGTCGACGAGGACGAGGGTGTCGCGGAGGAGGCGCTCCTTGATCTGTAGGTCCAGGTCCGACTCGGTCGAGAACGACGGCGAGTGGTTGCACTCGATCATCACTGGTTGAAGGGACTCGTCAATCATAATGTCCAGCCCGAGCACCTCGAAGCAAGAGAACCCGTCGTTCTGCGCGGGCACTGCAGCTAGGCAGGGGGCGCGCGCGCGACGTCAGCTGCGGGCCTCGCGGGACAAATCGCGGGCGGGAAGGCTGTGCGTGTGCGTGCGCGTGGGCCGCGGACCTGCCGACCAGTAGTAGTGCTGCAGGAGGGGCTGGATGGACATGACCGTCTTGACTGCGATCGCGCCGATCTCGTCCATGAGCTTGTCGTAGTCGTGGCCCTCGCCGCTCATCCACGCGCGCAGGGCCGACAGCGACCACTTGGCGCCGTCGCTGCCGTCCAGCGTCGACGCGGCCTGGAACCCCTCCGTGCGCTTGTTCAGGCTGTAGTTCGTCAGGTGCATCGTCGCGGTGTCCAAGTTCCCGCCCTTGGGCGCCTCGTACGGCGACGTGGCAAACCGCACGAGCCCGTCCTCGTACATGAACACGCGCAGCGGGTCCACGGCGGCGACCAAAACGTAGATCCGCAGGTCGAACTTGTACCCGTTGATCAGCAGCGGCTTGCTGAGGTACCGCTGCGCCACCACGTTGGCCTGACCGAGCATCTCCAGCTCCGCCAGCACGCGCGCCAGCTGCTCCTGCGTCTGCACGAGCCGGATGCCCTTGCCCTGGCACCCCGCGTCCGGCTTCACGATGAACGTGCGCTTCCTCCGCGACCGGATCGCGTCCGCCAGCTCGTTCGAGTCCTCCGGCAGAATGTACGTCTTGGGGACGTAGGCGAAGTCGTCCGGCAAGACGCGCTGCATGCGCCGGATGTTGCGCGCCATGCGGTTCTTGCGACAGATCTCGAGCATGCCGTGGAAGTGGTTGATCTTCTGCAGCCGCCGGAGCCGCATGATGCGCTCCAGGCCCACGCTGGTGTCCACCCACCGCACGTCCCACCACTGGTCGCCCGACGCCTCCCGCCACCCGACCTGCTTCCGGACGCTCCGCATCACCTGCGCCGCGCAGCCACGCAACGCCGGCGCCTCTCGCGGCGACCGTCACGGCCACGCCGCACGCAGGCGAGGGGGGCGTCTCAGCGCCGCGACGCTGCGGGGCGGTCCGTGGCGCACTCACCTCGTACTTGCACTCCTCGAGGTTGATGCGGATCGTGTACTTGCCCTTCCGCCGCGTCCGCCGCTTCGTTTTCTTGCCCCCCGCGGTCGACGCCTCGCTCTGCACCGTGGTCAGACGCTCCGAGTCAGACTCCCCCGCGGCGCCCTCGTCGTCCGTCTCGCCCGCCACCTCGTCGCCCACGCCGCTCGCCTGCCACCCCGGCACGCCTGCAACCACAGAACCGACCTACTTCGTTTCGCTACAACAACGACCGAGCAGCGCCGCCGGCGCGGGGCCAGGGGGCGCCGCAGGCCGCGTCCAAGGGCGGCATAGCTCTCGTGGGCCGCTGCGGGGCGCCTGCGGCCGTGTGGGTCCGCGGCAAGCACGGGGCCGGTCCTCACCTCCGTTGGCGGGCACGACTCCTACGTCCGCGTCGTCGACGTCGTCGAAGATGTCCGCGTCGATTTCGTCGTCGACGGTGTTCCTCGCGATGCTGACGATCTCGGACGACACCTCGGAGGGCGCAGCCGCGCCCTCCGCGGCCTCGAACGCGCTGCCAGAGTGGGCGTGTCTTGAGGCAGCGCCGGGCCCGGCGGGCGGCGCGCCGTCGGCGCCGGCGCGCAGGGTCGCCGCACTGCTGCTAGAGGGCGCCTGCGGCTGCGAAGACTGGTGCGCAGCGGGCTGCTGGGCCGTTCCTGGGCCCATGTTGTGCGTGCCCACGCCTTGCTCCGCCGCCCGCTCGGCGCCGCGGGGATGAGCCGGCGGAAGCTGCAGGTACTGCCCTTCCCCGGACATGTTCCTCGCGGGTCCCGCCGACGGAACGCCCCTCGAGGCGCTGGCCGCGCGCGTGCGGCGACAAAGGCCAGCAAGCTCAGAGGCGCTGGCCTCGCGCGCAGGCCGTCAAACGCGGCTGCGCCCCCCCCCTGGCGCGCTGCCCGTTAGATGGACATCGGCCCGGTCGCGTCAGGGCGAGTAAGGGCGCCCGGGCACCCTCGCGTCCGCAGGGACGTGCTGCTCCTTTCTGGGACCCCGCTGCGACGCAGCTGGGTTCCAGCACGCGTACGCCCGACGGCCTGCGCGGACAAACCGACCTAGGAGTACGCGCGGCGCACTTCACCTGCACGCGTAGGGTCGTGACTGCACGCTTCGGGGAGGCCCTGCCCCCTGCAGCGACCATGGCGTTCCCGCGGGGCACGGTCACGCGGAGACGGAGCAAGCCGCGCGGCCGGCCTCTAGGCTTCGTGTGGGAGCTGTGCGCGGGGCTTCGCGGCGCGTGCCCCCCGCGCCGCGCCGTGAGCGCCGGCCAACCGTTGAGTTGTGGCTCGTAGCGCTACGGGCGGGCACGAACGGGCAACACGAGGGCGCTCGGGCGTCGAGGGCGACGCGCGCGGACGCACGAGGGCGCGCGCGCATCCGGGAACGGCGCCGCGCCCCGGGAAGGCCCGCAGCGCGAGAGACGGGCCTCACCGATTGCGTCCGCCAGTCCGCGTGCTCGCTCGAAAATGAGGGTGTGCTGCCGCTCCGCCGAGCTGGAAAATCTGTGTGACGCGTGCGACCGCTCGGGGCGCGCAAGAAGCCCCGGGCGCCGCGGAAACGCGCGTGCACGCACGTCGGTCCGCCTGCAGGTCTGACCGGGCGCGCCGCGGCGCTACATGGGCCCAGCGCGCTGCGGGCGCCCGGCACCGCCTCCTCAGCTCGCCGGGAACATCCCCAGGTACGCCGTCCGGCCGCACGCCGGCCCCCGTGCCCCCTGGCCCCGCACGCCCTGCTGTTGTGAGCCGCTGCCGCCAGCCCGCGGTCGCGCGGGGCCGTCCGGGCGAGCGGCGGCGCGCTGCGACGCAAGTTCGCATTCATTCGAGTCCCTGACGCGACGCATTCGTTCGGTTCGCGCCCCGTGCAGACGTGAGCGACGTGACGATCTGTCAACAAGCCGGTCGACTTTCCTCGCGTTCGTCGTCCCTTTCCGACCTCTTTCACCATGAGGGGCAAGTCCAACGGTGGTGGCGCCAGCCAGCTCGGCTTCCTGTTCGGTGCGTCCCCCGCCGCGCGCCGAGAACGCGCGTTCGAAGGACCTGCTGCGCGTGCGTCGAGCCCGCGGCCCGCACGCCGACCGAACGCCGCCCGCGCAGCGTTGCATCGGTAGATGACTTCGACTCCTCCGCGCGCCGCCCGCGCGGAGCCCCGCTCCGCCCCGCACGCACCCCGCGCCCCGGCCACTCAGCAGGGCTGCTTTTCCCACCTGCAGGCGACGACGAGGGCCCCGCGCCGCAGGGCAACAACCACCAGCGCGTCGACGGCCAGAACAACGGCAACTTCATCTCGGACCGCCCGTCGTCCCGCGTCATCGCGCCCCCCGGCGGCCGCGGCGACAACAACATTTTCGGCCGCGGCGAGGAGCCCCTCCAGGTCCGCACGCGCCCGTCAACCACAACGTCATCACCGCGGAGCAGCGCGCCGCCGCCGCCGCCGACGCCAAGCACATGGCGGACCTCACGCAGGAGCTCAAGCGCATGACGCCGCGCGACCTCCGCGTGGAGCTCCGCTCGCGCGGCCTCAACCCCGCGGGCTGCAAGGACTCGATGGTGGAGCGCCTCGCCAACAACTACGACCTGCCCAAGTCGAACGCGGACTGCGAGGCCGCGGCGGCCGCCGCGTCGGGCCTGGCGATGCCGGGCGAGAGCGCCATCAACGGCCCCGGGAACAACTACGCGCGGCCGAACGGGCAGAACGTGGGCAACTTCGTGACCGACCGCCCGAGCTCCCGCGTACTCGCGCCCCCGGGCGGCGGCAGCAGCCTCAACCTGTTCGCGTAGATGCAGCGCAACGCAACGCAGCCACGGAGAGCTCCGCGCTCGCGTGGACAGCAACACGCAAGGACGTTCGATCTGCTGATGATGATGATGCTTCTCGCACACTCGCTCATTCGCCTGTCGCTCCGTGTACTTCGAGAACAGCCCCCGCCCATCCCTGCCCGCAACACACTTCCCCCTCTGACCCCCGTCGCTGCGACCGCGCGAGCCAGGCGTACCTCGCGGAAGGCGGGAGGACCCCCCCCCTTCCTGGCGACACATGTGCCCGCGACCTGGCGCCGGCGGCGCTGCAAAACGCGTTTTCTGTGTACATGAGCGGCGCGTCCGCACAGACATTCAAACCGGTTTTGTAAAGGCGAGACAACGCTCACGACAGCACGTGCCTCACCGGGTCGACGCGGCGAGCGCGCCCACGCCTGACGTCACGCGAAGGGCGCGACCACGCAGCCACGCGCGCTGCTGTCGCCGCGGCACGCAGCCGGACGCGCCGCCCGCAACAGGCGCGGCGCTGCGCGTGCTTCGACGCCACGCACGACGCAGGTTGCACGTCCACTCAACGTCCTCACAGCCGCCTGCATCCGCGCGACGACGCGCACCTCACTCCTCCTCCCCGCCCTCGCCCTCGCCCTCGCCCTCCCCGTCGCCCTCCTCGATTGGCGCGGGCGCGTTGCCGTCCGCGGTCGCGGCCGCCTTGGCCTCTTCGGGCGCAACGGCCTTGGTCAGCGTCTTGCCCTGCGCGTGCATCTCCTTCATGAACCCCACGAGGTGCCCGTGCAGCATGAGCCGCGTCAACTCGTCGACGCTGATCTTCCCGTCCAGGTTGGAATCGAACTCGGCGAGCAGCGCCTGCGCGGCCTCGGGCTTCAGGCGGCTGTGCGGGCGGCCCTTGACGACCAGGATCTGCTCCAGCTCGGCGCGGTCGAGGAACCCGGAGTTGTCCTTGTCCAGGACGTTGAAGGCCTTCTGCAGCTTCTCCTCGAACTTGGCGTCGTGCATCTTGACCACGAAGGACTCCACTATCTTCGTGAACTCGTTCAGGTCGAAGCTCCCGTCCCTGCACGGCCCGGCCAGCGAGCACGGGGTGTTTTGTGGCATGTGCTGGGGGGGCGTGGGGGACTTGGACGGCGCGTGGCGGCTGGGCGGGTGGCCGGCGTCAGGGGCGTGGCTGCAGGTGGCCGGCGTGGGCGTGTGCGAGAAGGAGGAGGAAAGGTGCGTTTTGCAGCCGGTTGTGGGTGTTGTTTGCTGCCGAGGTGGTTCGCACCTGTCGCGGTCATATTGCGCGAGGATCTCGTCGACCTGCTCCTCCTCGATGATGAGGCCGAGGCTGCGCATCGCGACGATGAGCTCGTCGCCCTCGATCCTGCCGGACCCGTTCCTGCGACGACACAAGTGCCGCACAACGAGCGTGCGCAATTACGCGCCGGTGCGGACATGTGGCGCGCTGTGCCGGACCTCTGCCCGTATTGGGATGTAAGGTGCCAGATTGAGTGGTGAGCGTGGAGCGAACACGTCGTAGGGCGCCCTGGCGAGGCGCGCATGTGGCAGAGGGAACACTTCGCACTTGTCGAAGGTCTGGAAAATGAACTCGGTCAGGTCCTTCATGATGCACCCCTGCGGTTGAAAGCTGGGGCGGTTCCAGCTGAGCGCGAACGCGCAAGGTGCGCGGAGGGCGGCTCGCACGTCTCGACGCTGGCGGCGACCCACACGCTGGCACGAAGCCCACCCCACAGGCAGGCGTGGGGTATGAAACCCCCGCGCTCTTCCTCATTGATCCCTACTGTTTTGGATTCGCGCCAGGTCGGTGTATTTTGTGCCTGTTGTGCGTCGACATCGCGCGCCAAGCATGGAGGGGGAACTGGGCCCGTACCTCCAGCACCGCCGGCGCCCTCACGTCGTGCAGCCGGATGCGGCTCGCGCCGCGCATTCTGTTCAGCCGGTTCACCGCATTAGTCGTCAACTCCTCCTCGAACAGGTCCCTGCGGCTCCCTGTGTGCCGCAGCCCTCCTGCCACCGCCATGTTCCCTTCCGTCTCTGAACGTCGCGGCTAGCGTGATTGGGGTCTACAGGTAAGTGTCCCACACGCACAGCACGTGCAAGCAGCGCGCCTCGCGCCGGAACGAAGCAACAGCGCGCACTGTGGCCTCGGCAACACACAGGCGCGTCGAACGTCTGCGTTCGTCACTCGCCTGCCTACGACCGGTCGTAGCTGCCCAGGACTTGCACGCCTTCACACAGGCGACGCAGCAACGTCGCACCTCGGTGCGTCGCGGGCTGACCACGCCCGACACGAGACGTGACACCCCCCCGGGGCGTCACGCCCCGGTCACCTGGCGCCCACGCCATCGGCCACATCGGGGCCGCCGCGCCCGCATCCTCGCTTGTCCGCCGCGTCGCACGGCCCCGCCGAACACAGCATCTGCAACCCAACTCGGTGTCGCCAGAACGCACGACGGGCCCGCCGGGCGACCAGGCCCGGGCTGTCGCGAGGGTCCCGCGGCACGAGCTCGCGGTGCACGGGGCGGCACGGGTCCTGCGCGCAGCACCGGAGCCATCAAGTGGAGGAGACAAACATGAAATTATAAATAAAAAAATTGCAAATTTTGTGATTGTTGACAGCGACGCGCTCGAGCCCGGCGAGCGTGCGTGCGAGCGTCGAGACCGACCGGGCGCGTGCCTCGGTGGAGTGGACGAGGATCTCCATGACGTCGCGCGCCACAGACACGGACACGAAGCCGAGGTGCTGCCCGAGGTACCGCGCAGCCGGGAACGACGGCAGAAGGTCCTCCGGCACTGCAGACGACCCGTTCTGCGTCCCAGCTCGCCACACGCACGCCGTGTCGCCGCCCGCCTCGACCCACTCTGGGCAGCGGAAGCCGTGGGTGTTGATGCTCGCGCCGGCACCGCTCGTAACGTACGCAGTGCCGTTGCGCCGCACGACCTGCGTTGCGGTCGGGATCGCGGTGCGGCGCGTGCTCGGCACCGTCGTGCGGCTGCGGCGTGCCCGGCGGGGGGCGTCCCGCGCACCTGCAGGCTGTGATCATGGCCGTTGAAGTAGGCCTGGACACTGTATTTCTCGATCGCCGGCTCAACGAGGCGCTGCAGGTCGTACGTCGACCCATGCTTCCCGAACGCGTGGATCGGGTGGTGGCCGAACACGAGGCGCCACGGCGCGCGCGACCGCTCCAGCCGCGAGGCGAGTTCCGCAGCTGCCGACGCCGCGGACTGCTCCCCGAGCCCCCCCGGGCCGCCGTGGAACCACGGCCGGTCGCGGTAGTACGACACGAACGGCGACGTGTCGAGGCCGAGGATGTGCAGCGCGGGGGCGCCCAACGCACCCCGGTCCTCGTCGAACACGACGTCCATCGCTCTGCGACGCGAACACGTGTGGGTTGCTCACGCTCGCAGCCGGGACCGCAGCAGCACTGCGCATGACGGTGCATTCTGACTTTAATTAAAAGACTATAATAAAGTCAAAAAGAAAAGAAATTCTCGCATTCTTTGGCTGGCTGGGAGCGCATGACACCGGGCAGCGACGCACGTACCGCTCGCAGTGCCAGCGCTGGTACGGGTCGGTCGCGGGGTCGCGGAGGGCGACGCTGAGCTGGTGACGAGCGCTGTGGCAGCAGTCGTCCGTGCACGTGCCCTTGTGCCAGTTGCAGCCGATGGCATCGCTCTCCAACGAGTCGCCATAGTCGTGGTTCCCTGCGATCGCCCCGGGACCCGTTCGGGCGTCGGCGGGTAGCTGAGGCCCGCTCCGACACTCAGGCGGCGCGCGAGCGCGCGCGGCGTCGCGTGCGTGAGTTGATTACGCGGATCTCGCGCGTCAGGATGGAGCACCGCGTCGCGGTTGTCCGGGCGCTCACCTAGCACGGCGTACCACGGCACGCGCGCGAGGCGCGGCGTTGAGTACACCTCCAGATACGAAGGTCCAAAGTTCTCGGTGTCGTTCGCGCTCGTGAGGCCCGAGGGGTAGAAGTTGTCGCCCGTCGACAGCACGAACTCCGGCTCGATGACGCCCGCCACGGCCTCCATCAACGCTGCGACTGCGCGCTGGCCGTCGCTGCCGTGTTTGCCCCAGTCGCCGATCTGTACGTAAGGGACGTCGCGGCGAAGGTCGTGCCGAGAGGATCTTGGCGTGGCAGCGACCGCAATGGCCAGGACAGGCGCGGGAGGGCCGGAGAGAGAGTCTGCCGGACAGAGTCTGAGCAACCCGTGGGAGCGTGCGACGGTGTTGTGAGCGCGGGCGGGCACGCACGACGAAAAATCGCCTCGTCCTTCCGTGGTGCGGACGCGATATACGCGTCCCATTGGCCGCCGTGATCGCGCAGACCGCCAGCAGCGCGATCGTGGCTACAACACACAGCAGATGAACACCAGGATTTCTGCCCATGGCACCTCGAATTCGGCTCAATATCGGCAGGCCTCGATTGTGAGGATCTCCTTGCCACGCGTGGCCAGGAGATTTCTTTCAGCCTCGTGCAGCGCAGTGCGCTTGAAACTTCTTTCGATGCCTCAGCGGGAATTCTCGGAGCCAAACGAACGCACGCACTGCAGAAAACAACGGTCCACTACTGTCTGCGCCTGTGCGCGAGAGATGGGCTCGAGCGCCGCGCGATCTCAGTCGGACGGGCGGGTTCACACGAGACAGACTGCAGTGAGGTACCGCCACGTGGGCGCAGCTTCAAGGCGCGCCATCGCCCTGGTCCGCACGGCCGCACCGCTCGGGGGCGTGTCGGAAGGTTGCGATTCCGCAGTCGTGCAGGACTCGTAGGAACGCGTCCTTCACAAGGGGGGAGTAGGTCAGTCCGGGGGGGGGCTGTGGGAGCTCCCAGAGGACGAGGTGGCGCTCGACCTGTTCGTACAGGCCCGTGAGGACCAGGTCGGCGAACTCTTCGTGGCAGAAACAGCCTCGCAGCGGACTCCGTTCGTACAGGATGCGATGCCCCGCGCAGCACGCCCGCGAGGCCTCACCTGCGAGGATGGAGCGGATGAAGTTCGGCGAGCGGATGGAGAATGGCGCACCGCTGGGGAGGAGCTGCCGAGAGGTCGCGCTTGTCGTCCCTGGAGTGTGATCGAATCGTTATTATGATTCTCAACTCAAGACTCAGGCGCACCAGAGTAGCATGTGTTGAGGTCGTCGAGGATCATGCGAGGGGCGGCCGAGAGGTCGAAGCCGGCGATGAAGTCCTCGCACTCTCGGCGCGTCGTCGCGGCGTGAACCGCCGCCAGGGGGGCCGGCTGAAGCTGAAACAGCATCAAGAGAATGACGACGATTCCCGGTCCTCCAGGCGCCCTCGCCCGCATCCAGGCCCTCATAAATACTATCAAGCTCGCGACCGCTGCGCGCGCGCCGTTTCAATCGAGCTGCGGCACAGACGGAGCCCTCGTTTCAACGGCCCACACCAGTCCGGAATTCCTCGATACGCGATCCCCCCGTCAGCCTCATATCCGACACGCCCACGCCTCGACGCATGCCCTGCCTGCGGCCAGCGCCTGCGGGCAACCATCCCGCCCGTCGATCCATTTCCTGCGTCAGGTGTACGTCGAGGTTTGGGTTATACCTCCGGCTGACAGACGTCGGCGCCGGCGACCCCGGGCGCCGCTCAATGCCTCGCCGCGCCCCCCCTCCGCGTGGTCACGGAGCCGCGGGGCGAGTCGGTTCCGCCCCCTCCGTCGGCACTGCATTGCATTGACACCGCTGCATACAACTAGCTTGCTGGCCGGCACAGAGGCCTGCGCGAGCAACAATTCTTTGCTTTCTGCGTGCATTTGATCTTGGCTTGCTCGCGTGGGGGTCGACCGAGGCGGAACGTCCAGCCGCGGGCGGAAAGGGTGGACATGGGGTGCGGTGCGTCCAAGCATGCCGAGGGGCAAGCCCACGTCGCCATGCACGATGCAGCGGCTCAGAATCGCGTCGTCAAGGCCAGCGCAGTCCCAGTCGCGATCGCTCTCGGCGCGGGGCTGATGGCAGCCGCACAGGTGCGCACGGGGATGCCGTGGCAGTTGACGGGGAACCTGAACCGCCTGCAGCGCCCACCATACTCGCTTGTCCGGTCGAGATCTCGCGCAGGACGAACAATTAGTATCCCATCATTCGTGCAGGAGGCCCCGTTCGTGGCGCCGGCCGCCGCTCTACTGGCTGCGGTGGCCAGCTTCATTTGGAGCGCCAAGGCTCTCAAAGACGACGCTGCAGCCTTCGCAGAGACTCTCAAGGACGTCGAGCGCATCCTCCTGGCTTCCGGGGACCTTTCAGAGCACAGAGATGTCATAGCGAAGATCGAGACGCTGCTGGACGAGGCGCTGCGGTTCGTGAAGCAGCTCAGCAACGCAAACGTGATATATACTGCGCTCTTTCTCCAGGTAGGAACGCCCCCCACCGCGCGGAAGGCCAGACTCGGTGCTACTCTCAGTCCCCCGACGTCCCCACCCAACTTTTTCCTCGACTTTCTTTTCTTCAACTCCTGCCCCGTGCGTCTCACCACACCACCCACCCCGCATCCAGCCCGCTTCCCGCCCCGCGCAGTTCTCCGCCGCGGGCAAGTTCGACGAGCTCCGCACGGGCCTCCAGCAGGCCACCTCGTGCCTCTCGACCCTCTGCGCGATCGACACCACCGCGATGCTCCAGCAGGACTTCCGCGAGAGCCGCGCGCTCCGTGCGAAGCTCGAGGCCCTCGGCGGGCCGGCCGCGGTCGCGGCGGACCCGGAGAAGCTCGCGGCGTTGCGCGACGACATGGACCCGGGCAGCGCGGTGCTCTCCGCGCAGCTCGAGGACGGCGTGTCGACGATGCACAGCGCCGTTGCGTCCCTCGGCGACCGCCTCGAAGCGCGCATCGTCGACGTGGAGACGCTGCTCGAGGCGCGCGTGGCCGACATCGTGCGCACGGCCGCCGCCTTCGAGGAGCGCGGGAAGGCGTTCGACGCCAAGGCGTTTTGCCATGCGTTCCCCATCGCGGGGAACGAGGCGGAGCGAATGCGCGGGTTCCGCGAACTAGGGCTGCTCGAAAAGGTCGGCGGGATGCCGGAGGCCGGGCGGGCGCACGTGGTCGAGCTGATGAAGGAGGCGCTGCATGCGACGGAGCAGCTCCGCGCCATGGTCGTTCTGTTCGACTACACGAACGCCCACGTCCCTATTTATGTGGTAAGTTCCATCTATGTGGCAGATATTAACAGTTACATAACAGATATTAACAGATCCATAACAGATATGAGGCGTAGGGTCCGCGGTTTGTGCATGCTGCGTGGGCGGCGGCCGCGGCGGCCCGGACGGGACGCGCGTGGTTGGTGCGGTGCTGTGCAGGCGCGGGAGGCGGGCGCGGAGGGCGAGGAGTTCAGCGCAGCGAGGTTCCCGGTGCCGTTGCCGCGGAAGACCACGGGCTGCCAGGGGGTGCTGGCGACGAGCAAGCCGGTGGCGCTGTTCGACGAGGACTTCGGCGCGCTCAGCTTCGGGGGCGGCGAGTCTCTGGACATCGTCAAGAGCGTCGACGTGGGCTTCGTGCGCTTTTGTGCACAAGTTCAAGAGATCCTCGAGAGCGGGCCGGAGCACCCGGATCACGACACGCTGCGGCTGCACCTGGACTTCGGGCCCAAGGCCAGGTCGTACCTCGGCGTGCCGCTGCGCGTGCGCGGCACTCTCGTGGGGACGGTGGTGCTCATGGGCGGCACGTGCGACGACGAAAAGCAAGCGCGGATCCGCGAAGTCGGGCTTCCGGAGCTGATGGGAATCGCGCGGGAAGTCGGCCTGCTGCTAGCGCAGCTCGTGTAGGGCGCGACGGGCCCGAATCGTGACTACGTTGCTGATGAATGTTGTTGCAGTCTTTATTTCTCTATTTTCGTTTCGAGTGACCCGCCTTTCTGTCTCCCGTACGTGCTTCTACCCTCGCCTGTCGTCTGCGTGGACGCCGTGCTCGCCGGTGTTCGTGACCGGTTCGCCGCCCTCGCCCCATGTCACGCGCAGCTGTCGCCGGACACCTTGTCAGTCGGGCCTGTCCTGGGGTCCGACTGCGGCGTGAGCGTGGCGTCCGACCGCGCCGCGTGCACCGACTGCGACCGCACCGTGCTCCCACTCACCTCCTGCAACGCACGATCCAACCATGACTCATTCTCGAACAAACAACCACTAAAACAAGACTACGAAAGCAAGCAATACAAACATCACCCGTCCGAGAGCGCCACGCGTCGATGCCCGGCCCCGCACCTGCCCCCGCGACTCCCCGCCCCGCATCCGCCGCCGCGAACTCCCCCCCCCCTGACTCAGCTGCACTGTCAGGAGGCTCTCGCGCTCCCGCAGGCTGCGCAGCGCCGGCAAGCACTCAGGGACGCCGTGGATGCGGCTCTCCACGAAGCGGCGCATCCTCCGCACGACCGACAGCATCGCAGCCGCGTCGCCCTCGAGCGTTTCGCGCAGCGTGGCTACGCACAGCTCCCACACCGTGCACGTCGCTGCCGCGCGGTACCCCTGCGGCCGCGCTGCGCCGCACCCGTCCGTCACCGCGTCCAGCAGCGCGAACTCCCCCAGCACCGCCGGCGCCGACACCATCTCCACCACCTGCGAACCCACGGCGACGGCGCGGGCGTCGTGTCGGGGCGTCTCCGAGCTCGCACGCGCCGGCGACGCACCGCACGCGCTGGGCTTCGCCCGGGAGCGCATCGGACCGTTCGTGTTCGAACCGACGTCGAACGCGAAAGCCAGCGAACATGCTTCGCGCGGCCGTGGGTGCGCGAGCGCACGGACCTTGCCTCCGCGCACGACCGCGGCTTCGCCCTCCTGCAGGAGGTACATTGACCCGCACTGGTCCCCCTCGCAGCACAGGTCGTCGCCAGGCATCACCACCAGGGGCTCGAGGGTGCCCGCGACGGCCCTCAGGATCCTTGCGGGCAGATCCGACAGCGCGTCGGCGCGCGGAAGCAGGTCCCTGCCCACGACCTCCGCGATGTCGCTCCGCAGGGCCTGCACGGGCAACGCCCACACCAACGCAGGGTGCACTGTTGGCACCGCACTCACGTGCTGCCGGCGCAGCGGGGCGCCCTGGTGTGCAGCGCACGCCGGCAGCTGGCAGAGGGTCGGCGGTGCGCGGGGACGCAGGAAGATGGTGGGGGAGTTTCGAATTTTCTATGTTGAACACCCAGGGGTGTAATAAATAAATGAATGCTCGCCTTGGGGAGTTGCGCCAGGAGGGTGTCTTCGCGGACGCTGCCGCCGTGCGCGCGCGCGACGAGGCCCTGGTGGTACAGCCGGATCCTGTTGCAGAGCCACGCGGGGAAGTGCCGGCGACGCATCATCGTTTCCAGTGCTTGCCGTTGTTTGCGCAGCTCCTGGCGCTCGCTGCTCTCCTCGCCGACGCGCGAAATGGCCGCCGTGATGGCGCCCATGATGGCTGCGGACGGCGGCGCGGCGTGGGGGCGGAGGAATCACGCGCGGCGGACGGGAGCGGCTCCTAACAAACATACAACCGACGGAAACATCAATTGATTGATTATAGAGTTGTGAATGTTGTTGCAGAGGGGCGGAGGCGTACTGGCGAACATGGCGACGCCGACGACCTCCATGAGCATCGTGACGGCTCGCTCCGCGTTCGTGGCCGGCGTGATCTCCCCGAATCCGATTGTCGTCACCGCCGTCAGCGCCCTGCAGCGATCGACACAACGCGCAGCACCTCGCAAAACGCCGCGCAGCCACACGAAGACAGGTCAGACATGGAGCCCGGCCTGCGCATCGCATCGTCGCAGCCCGCGCGCTGCTGCGCACGTCGTGGGCAGAACAATTTGTGCAACACGCACCAATACACCCCCAGGAACCACTGGATTCTGGCGGGGGAGTCGCTCAAGTCCTCCCCGCGGACCTCGCTGAGCCAGCTGTCCTCGAGGCCCTGCCGGTTCGCCACGAAGCACATCATGCATCCCAGGAGGTTGATCAGGATGGCGAGACCGTAGAACAACTGCAGGAGCAGCCCCGCGCCGCTCGACAGGAACCGCAGGACGCGCGCCGGCGCGTTGCTGCATTCGCGCGAGACGAGGTACGCGAACCGCACGACACGCGCGACGCGCACGAAGCGCACAAGCCGCAGGGCCTGGATGACGCTCACGAGCTCCGGCGACACGTCGACCGCGTGGTGCAGCTGCAGCGTGCCCACGACCAGCGTGTACGGGAACGGGACGAGCGACACCGCGTCGACCGCGAAGCTGCCGTGCTTGAGGTAGTACCTCGCGATGGCGCGCGGGTGTGTTACGAGGGCGCGGCGGAGGCCGTTCGTCGCGAAGAAGGCGGTCCGGAAATTGATGACGATGTCCGAGAGAATCATGAGGCCGGCGATGATGTCGAGGACGGCGACCCACTGCGTGCTGAGGTGCGCGTTTGGGATCGAGAAGGCTACGCTGATGGGAACCAGAAAAGCGACGTAGGTGCAGTCCAGCGCGAGCATCGTCACCGTCCACCAGTGCGCCAGCGCGTGCGTCGGCGGGAGCACGCAGCGGGGCGCCGGCGCGGCGGCGTCGTCGGGCGGTGTGGGCCTGCGAGCGCGCCGGGATGTGCGCGGGTGTTCGGGGCGGGAGGCGACCCGGAGGTGCTGCGGGAGGTGGTGGGGATGGACGAGGCGCTGGGGAAGGCGGTGGAGCAGTGCGAGGTCGTGCGTCGTCGGTGCGCACGCGGAACGCGGGCTGTAGCTGAATTCGAGGGTGGGGGGTCTCGCACTTGAGGGCCTCCTCGATGCTGCTCCGCGCGGTGCCTTCGCACGGTTCGGTCAAGAGCGGCTTCGGCATGCTGAAGAACGATCGCAAGCTGTGCGCCACGCGGCTGCCTGGGAGCTCGGACAGCTTTTGAAAGTCGACCTGCGACACTGCGACCGTCCTGATGATGTAGGTGAGCGCGAATGCGGCCTCTTCCGCGTCGTTTGGCCCGTTCAGCACCCAGCCGCGGTCGTCGTCGCTCGAAGAGGAGCTCGCGAACGAGGGCGCGTGCGCGTTCGGAAGCTCGTCGCTCGAGTAGGCGCTCCCTGAGCGCAGGAGGGACTTCCGGGCGCCGTTGTGCGGCGTCATAACCGGCTGAACATCTGAACGATCGTCCACAGGCACGGAAGACCCGTGTCGGCCCGCGTCAGCTCCGTCGCGGGTCGCTCCCCGAAACAAGCCCATATTGCATCCGTGCGGTCAGACACGCCTATCTCGCGCAAGATCGAACGGCCCAGGGCTACTGTTTCGTTTTTCCCCGCTCGGGCCTCCGCCGGTGCGGCGCGTGAGGCGCCGGCGCTGACGCACGACAGCGTTTCGTGCTCTTTGAGCCGACACCGCGGTCGCAGCGCGCGCGGAAACGTGAGGAACGGCGCGGCGCCGTGCAGTGTCGCGAGGCGGGCGACGCGGCGACAGCTCTGTCGCGGCGCGCCTCGCGACACCGCACGACGCAGGGTCGGACCTGACAACGGTGTGTCTGTCCGACTAAGAAACAAGGGGTGGCGCGCGGCTCCTGTTTCCTTGCGGGGCCGTGCACGGGCCGCCGGCGAGTCTGCACCGGCGTGCGAGCGAGCTGTTCGCAAGCAGGCGTCAGGGCGGCCCGCGACACCAGCGCTTGTGTGGTCATCTGGGCGGCCTGACTGCACCGCGCCCCACCGGTGACCGCTTCCCGCCCCATTGCGTCGCACAAGACCTGAGATAGGGTCCTGGGCTGCGGGCGGCGACAATGCGCAGCGCTGCGAGGAGGGCCGCGGCTCTGTTCCAGCAGCTGAAGCCCGGACCGGGCGCAGTGCCGAAGCGCGGGCGAGCGACGCAGGCTCCGCAGGCGCTCGAGGTCAAGAGCGCCCCGAAGGACGCTGTCGCGAAGGATTTCAGCCCCAAGGGCCCCAAGAAGGGTCTGGAGGACGGTGCTAACCTAGACCCGGCTTCAACAGGATGGCCCTGGTCGAGGATTTTTCCCTGGGCCGTGGGGGGGTCTCTCCTGACGTGCGCCGTCCTGTACACGGACGCAGTCGTCCGCGACAAGTGAGTGTGCGCCGCGATCGGCCCCCCACGCGTGCTGCAGCGACGCACTCGACCTGTGCGGCACCCGGCGCTGCGGGCGCCGTGGGACGGGCGAGCGGGGCGCTGGGGTGCGTGCGGGGCGGGCACGTGGCTGATATCGCGGGGGTGTTGGCGGAGCGCCGCGGTCCGCGCTCGATGGGCGGGGAACCGCCGTGATACGTCCTGTGGCCGCAGCCTGGCCCCTTCGCGGCGGTGGAGCCGCGCCGCGCGTCCACGATTCGATGACCTCTCCGCACTGCAGCCGCTTCATCCCCCGAACACGCTAGTCCTCGTTTTTCAGCGCCGTTGCTGGCTCCTCTGCGACGCACGCGCACGAATTTCCTCCAGCGATGGCACGCCCGGCGCTCCCACGCCCCCAAACAGCCGCCAAGCACCGCCCGGGACACGACAACAGCAGGAAACCGCGATGCGCCGGCCCACGCGCACCCCGCTTTGCGCTCCTTGCCACCCTGCAGGGACAGGGCCAACCGCCCAACGTCTGAGACGTCCACCATCGAGAACTGGTCCGGCACGCACTCCGTAGAGACGAACCTCTTCCAGCCCGAGACCGTCGAGGAGCTCGAGCGCATCGTCCGGGTACGCCCCCCTCTCCCGCGCCAAATCAACAACAGCACCTGCGCACCGCTCCGCACTCACACGCGACGCACCGCCCGGCGCGCCCCGCAGGACGCGTACAGCCGCGACCCCCCGCTCAAGATCCGCCCCGTCGGCTCGGGGCTGTCCCCGAACGGCATCGCGTTCGAGTCCGAGGGCATGATCTCCCTTGCGCTACTAGATAAGGTTCTCTCGATTGACACGAAGCGCAACCGCGTGACCGTCCAGGCCGGCGCGCGCGTGCAGGAGGTCGTCGAGGCGCTCCGGCCGCACGGCCTCACGCTGCAGAACTACGCCAGCATCCGCGAGCAGCAGATCGGAGGGTTCACGCAGGTGTCGGCGCACGGCACGGGCGCAAAACTGCCGCCCGTGGACATGCAGGTGGTCTCGATGAAGGTCGTGACGCCGGGGAAGGGCACGATCACGCTCGACGCCACGGACGGGTCGCTGTTCGAGCTGACTAAGGTGGGACTCGGAATGCTAGGTGTGGTGTCGGAGGTGACGCTGCAGTGCGTTCCGGCGCACCGGCTGCTCGAGAAGACCTTCACGGCGACGCGCGCGGAGGTGAAGAAGAACCACAGCAAGTGGCTCCGCGAGAACAAGCACCTCCGCTACATGTGGATCCCATATACTGATACGGTGGTTGTCGTTCAGTGCAACGAGTCCAGGGACGGCAAGATCCCCGGCCGCGGGTCCGGGTGGTTCTCCAAGCCCTTCCCGGAGAAGGAGTTCACCGACGCCGAGCGCCTCGAGCCCCTCCGCGACCTCTACCTCCGCATGAACGACGCCAAGCTGCAGGACGTGCTGGGGCTGAGCGCGACGCAGCTGCGGGACCACCTCCTCGCGCTCAACCCGCTGGGCACGGGGTTCGTGAGCAAGGTGAACGAGGCGGAGGCGGAGTTCTGGCGGCGGTCGCAGGGGTACCGCATCGGGTGGTCGGATGAGATTCTGGGCTTTGACTGCGGCGGACAGCAGTGGGTGCTGGAGGTGGCGTTCCCGACGGGGACGCTGAAGAGCCCGTCCGGCGCGGACATTGCGTACATGGAGGAGCTGCTGGACGAGATTGAGCGGCGGCAGGTGCCGGCGCCGGCGCCGATTGAGCAGCGGTGGTCGGCGCGCTCGTCGTCGCTCATGTCGCCCGCGCACAGCGAGAACCCGGACACCGTGTTCTCGTGGATCGGGGTCATCATGTACCTCCCGACCTCGGACCCCGTTGAGAGGTGCGCCCCGCTTTTGCTTGCGCGCGGAGCGATGCAACGCCGCCTGCGCCTTGCGCAGCAACACCACCGCGGAGAGCGTTCGATGCGCGGAGACGAGACGCTCGCCCGCGTCCTTCGCGAAGAGCATAGCACTCGGCACGCTGACTCGCGTTAGACCTCGACTATCCAGCGCCCTTGGCCAATTTGGAACCTTTTTGTGGTCTCATCTGACTCAGTGGGCCTTTTTCCGAACCTGCAGGGCGATGATCACGTCCAAGTTCCGCGACTACGTCCGCATGTGCGAGGACACGCTCATGCCCAAGTACGGCGCGTACTGGCACTGGGCCAAGCTCGAGCTGCCCAGCAGCGAGGAGCGCCGGCGGTGGCTGCGCAGCTACATCGCAAACAAGTACCCGATCCGCCGGTTCCACGCGCGGCGCCGGGAGGTGGACCCGAAGGGCCAGCTCGCCAACGAGGTGCTCGAGGAGGCGCTCGCGGGGCCCGCGCACGAGGACAGTCACAACTGACGTGGTTGTAACTGTGGGAGAGGGAACAGGCGCTGGGTCGGTCGCAAGGGCTGTGAAGAGACTCGTTCTGTGTGGCGCTCGGTTCGGGGCCGCTCTCTGAGGCAATCGAACGTCCAAGATGCCGTCCCATGATGAATTATTATCAACATATCAAAATATCTGTTCTCTTCTAAATCAGTGGGGGCTTTGGGACTGCGGCTCCCGCACAGCGGCCTCGAGCGCGCCCCCAAGTAGTCCGCCGTGGCTCAGCGAGCCAAAGCGCTCCCGGCGATCGCAGCGGCGCGAGACGCCGGCGCTGTCCTTTCCTTCGACCGCCCACTTCCTGGCCAACGCAGTCCCGACCAGCGCCGTTTGTTGAACAAATCGTTCGTTACACCAAGGAGCAATCTGCGTGCAGATGGCGGCCAGAGCGCGCATCCTCCCCGCCGCAACCCTCGTCGTCGCTTCCCGCGCCCCCATCGCGCGCCCCCGCCGCCGCCAGCACTCACGACCGCTCCCCGAGGAACCTGCGCCGCTCCTCGCCGCCCGCCTCCGCCCCCCGCCGCGACGCCGCCTCGCTCGCGCTGCCACCCGGCGACGCCCGCGCCAGACGCGGAATCACCATTTTAGGCTTCGGACTCGGCGTCTTCGCCGTGACGACCGGCACGGCGATCTTGGAGCCTTTCTTGGCCGCCGGCGCCGCCGCCGACGCCCCGCGCCCTCCGCCCAGGGCCTTTGCCACTGCCGCTGCGCCAAACCCGACCGCGCCCACGGTGGCGGCGACGATCGCGCCTGCAATGCGGCGCGGGCCGCGGCGGCGCCGGCGTGGCGCTTGCTCCGGGGGTTCTGCCGAGGAGGGCGTGGCCGCGAGAACGTGGGCGGCCAGGGAGGGGGTGTGTTGCGCGGACTGCCGGGGGGTTGTGTAGGCGCTGACGGCGGCGCCGGTGAGGGCCTGCGGGGAGGGCGCGACGCCCTGCGTGGTGCGGAGTGAGGGGAGCGTGGTGGTCGACGGTGGAGGTGGCGGGTGGAAAAGCAGTCGAGGAAACGTGTCTGGTGTTGAATTTCCAGTTCTTGGTGGGTTGGGGCGCACCTGGGTGCCTGCGCTCTCCGCGGAGTCCGCGGGCGACTTGGCGATCGGCGTGGCGGGGTGCGTCGCCGCGGCGCGCCGGGCCGCCTCGGCCGCCTCGAGCTTCGACCGCAGCCGGAAGATAGTCACTTCCTGCACGCCAACATATATCAAATCAAGACCTTCCGTGCCACAGAACACGCCTTCTGCCCCCCCGCACACACACACCCAACCGATGGCATCAGCAGCCACGCGCGTCATGCGCCCGGCCCCCCTGGTCTGAGCAGGGAACCTGAAAAGGGAAAACAGTATCTGCCGTTGCGCACCTGCTCAGCAATCTTCGCCTCGTACCCGCGCTGCTGCACGCTGACCTTCCGCTCCAGCCGGCCCACGTTCGCGACCAGCTCCATCTCCCTCGCGGAGGCCCCGCCGTCCACGTGGACCACCAGAGACACGCCGTCGGGGTCCGCTGCCGCACTTTCGTTGTTCGTCGCGGTGCTGTTTGCGGCCGCCATGGTCCGCGAGGCCTCGAGCTTCTTGCGCAGGTCCGCGCTCTCGGCGCGCACGATCCGCAGCTGTGCCTCGAGGGCCGTGCACTGCGCCTCGGCGGCGGCAGCGCGGGAGTGGAGCTGGCTCGTGGAGAGGGTGGCTTCGGCCAGGGCCGCCAGGCGCCTCTCCGCGTCCCGCACGGCATCCTCCGCGGCGTCGCGAGCGCTCCGTAGCTCGGAGATGCGGCTGCGAAGCAAACACAGGATGTGCGCCTTGGGAGTTGCAAATTCTCGATTCCGGACGCGCGCCACACACATTGGCTGCGCCGGCGCGCAGACACGATGCCAGCGCCCTCAGCGATCCAACTGCACCGTCTTGGACCAGTAACGGCGCGAGGATGGCACGGTGCGTCGCCGAGAGAAGGTGCACAGCGAGACGAAAGCGAGGGCTTGCCTGTTGGCCTCCTGGAGCTGGTGCCGCAGCTGCTCGGCCTCCCTGCGCGCCTCGCTGAGGTCCGCGCGCAGCGCGGCCGTGCGGTCCTCGGCGGCCGCGTCCGGGGCACCGTGTGCGTCGCCAGTGGGCGGGGCCGCCGAGCGCTCGCGTTCGAGCGCGGCGCTCAGCTCCTCCGCCTGCTCCCACACCTGCACCGCACGAGTTCAACAGGACGCGATGCAAGACGCGATGCCGAGGCCGTTGCGCGCGCCAGGCGCGCGCTGTTCAGTAATGCTCCTGCGCCCGCGCTTCTCGCTCTGGACGCAGACAGAGCCGACGAAACAGCGCCGTCCGCTGCCCACTGGCTCAGAGATGCCAGCCACGCGGCCTCTCGCACGTCCAGGGGCCGGTGCCGCTCCGTCCGCGGGCGCTGAATTGAAGCAAAGCTCCGGAGCGCGCTCGCCGCGGCTCATGTGCGCACGCCCCGGTCCGTTCGATGAAGTTTCTGCGAACTCACCCTCTTGAGCTCCATCTCGCGGACTTTCAGGTCCTCGCGGGCCCTGTCGAGCTCAGCGCGCACCCCCGCTAGCTCACCGCCGTCACCAACGGGCTCCTCCCGCCCATCCTGGACCGGCTGCGTGTCCGCGACCGACCACACGCGGCTCAGGCTACCCGTGAGCTGCCTGAGCATCGCGCCGGCGGCGGAACCGCGCACTTGCGTCCCGCCGGGCCTCGGAGCGCGATGCTAGCCTGCAAGGCTCTGAGCTGAGCTCCACGGCGCCGGAACGCGGCGTGCGGGATTTCGTACGCGACGCCGCTGCTTCGCATCCGCGAGGGGCGCGCAGTGGCGGTGCGTTGCGATCGCGGCGCCCTCTGTCGCGTGAGCGGCGGGTTCGACAGACTGAGTAGAGCATGTAGGCGGGCGGACACGGGCGCCCGTGTCTGGGCGATAATGGGCCTGCGCCGCTGCGCACGGGCGCACGAGGGACCGGCGGGCAGACGTCTGCGTTGCGAGGTGCGGCGCATGCGTCGGCAGCGCACTGTTGAGCGGTGAGGTGCACCAGAGCCGGCGCGCAGGTCGTGGAAGCTTCGCCGGTATCTCAATCCAATACGTGGCGATGCACTAGGTCTCTAGATCGACGGGCGCGGAGGGACGCGGCGTCATTTTGCCCCATGCGTCTCGGAAGAACCGGACTGTGTGGGGGCGACCTCGCCTGGGGCCTGTACAGCGGAGACATGTTGCGTTTCCGTGGATTCTAGCTCCCACTTCGTCGCGACAATGTACATCATACTCCTTCTCTGCATCACAGCCGCGACGGCCCGCTTCGCAGGCGCCACGGCCTGGCAGGGCGCGGGCGCATCGCAGCGCTTCCTGGGCACGGCGCACGCGCGCACGCAGCACCTCAACGCCACCCAGGCGTTCCTCGAAGCAATACAGCCCCTCGTGGACCGCGGCCTCCACGACTTCCCCGTTCCCGACCCCCACGTGTCTGACAACTGCCAAGACATCCTCCAGCGCCCGCACACGCGGCCCAACCGCCACGGACAGCGCGTGCCCGACCTCGTGCACATGGTGCGACCCTCCGCCGCCCCTGGCAGCCCGCCTTCGCCGCACCTGCGCCAATCGTGCGACGACAATCGAGGATTCGTGGTTCCGGGTGAGTCGGTGAATTCTTCGGCGCTGTCCGCGCAGGTGTGGGGCCTGGGGCCGAGCTGGCGGCACGAGGGGCTAGGCCGCCCGGCGTACTACGCCGTGCACGGCGCCCAGAGGGCCGTGGGCGTGGAGAGGGTGGTGTTGCACCGAACACACCCTATCGCCGACACTCATGTGCTGGCGCAGCTGCAGAGCGAGGGCGCGCTCGGCAGCTGCGTGTGGACGGACTTCGACACCATCATGGGCCGCAACATCTCCATGTGCGCCCGCGGGCCCTCCCCACCACGCAAACATGCGGCTGGCTGATTCCCAGTTGAGAGTTCTCGATTGCGGGCGCACGCACGCGTCCCAGGCCCCGCGGCGTGAACCGCCCCGGCCCTCCGCGCGCGCCGCAGGTACTCGCACAAGTCGGACGTGATCCGCATCCTGACGCTGTTCTGGGCGGGGGGGGTCTACGTCGACACCGACCTAGTCTTGTTCCGGTCCCTGGCGGACCTGCAGCGGTACGCGTTCGTCGCGGGCGAGCAGACGCTCGACGGCGAGCGCTCGCACGGCATCGCGACGTGCGTGCTCTTGTCCGAGCCGCAGTCTGTGTGGGTTGGGGACTGGGTATTATCGTATCACGACTTCGATTGGAATGACTACGACCTGCACTCGATAAGGCGGCCGACGGAGCGCTGGCGCGCGCTCGTCGCGGAGCACGGCGAGCCCGCGGTGCGCCGGTTCGCCAAGGTCTTTCCAATCGACACCTTGGTGTATCCGCCAATTAATATGTTCCATCTCTTCATGGTCGACAGAGGCACGGACGCGCCGTGGGAGGGCTTCTGCCAGATCTTCTCGCTGCACCTGTGGCTCGAGGGGAAGGACGCGCTCCGCGACCTCACGCACGACGACCTCCTCGCGCACCGGTCGGAGTTTGGCAACGTGGTCTGCGCGCTGTTTGCCCAGGGAGAGCTGTGCGCGTCGCAGGGGTTCTGAGCGCCGCGACCGCGCCGCCGGGACTCGCAGAAAACGAAGCTCCCGTGAGGTGAGGTGTTACATTCTTCGCGTCGTCAGCCATAAAGGCTTTGGCACCTGAAAAGATCATTCGACTAGGTGGCGAGTCATGCGAACCCCCCACCGTTATGGTTCGGCAGCTGTGACAGGAAGGTGTAAGGAACGGACCGCGCGCGTTTGCGTTGCCGCGCTCGCCGCACCGGTCATGCTCGACATGATGACGGTCCGTCAAGTATGAGCCGCGCTGCGGTCGTCATTCGGGCAGATTCTTCCGGTTTCACACGGCGTCACGTGGACTCGAACTCCTCCGCGCGGATGAGCACCTCCTCGATGTCCGCGTCCCCCATGCGGTACGTGTGGCGGCAGAACTCGCACGTCAGCTCCAGAAACCCCTCCTCCTCGATAATCGACCTCACCTCCTTGCGGCCCAGCGTCGCGACCGCGCGCTTCATCCGCACCTTCAAGTCCTCCTCGTCGCACGGGCCGTACTGCGGCGCCAGCTCCCCGACGTAGGACACAGGACCCAGCCCGGTCAGAAGCGTCTCCGTGAGCGTGGCCGGCGTGCCGCCGCTCTTGAGGAGCTCGCTGACGGACGGCAGGCCGGAGAGGTTCTTCTCGAGCTGGTCGAGGGTCTCGTCCTCCGCGAACGGCAGCACCGACAGGAGGAAGCCGCCCGCGGCGAGCACGGAGCCGTCGCGGCCCAGGCTGACGCCGAGCGCGACGGCGCTCTGCGTCTGCTCGGAGTCCGCGAGGTAGTGCGCGATGTCCTCTGCGATCTCGCCCGTGCGGATCGGGACCACGCCCGTGAAGGGTTCTTTCATGAGAGGGTGGCTGCGCACGACGGAGAGGACGCCCGTGCCGACCGCGGCGCCGACGTTCAGCTTGCCGTCGGGGCGCAGCGGGGGGTCCGCGTGCGGGTTGGTCACGTAGCCCTGCGCGCGTGGGGCACGTGGAGAAGGCGTGTGTGTGCGTGGGGGGGGCTTTGGGTCGAAAACGACGGGGTGTGGCCACCACGTGGAGAATGATTCATCAAATCTCCGTTGGGACGTAAAATGTGCAAGCGGGCGCCGCAGAGATCTGCGGAACGAGCCACGTGTGTGTCTGCAGGGCCGGCGAGCTGCCAGCACTTTGACACACACCTTCGCGTTACCCGCGGTGTCGGCGATGACAATCATCGAGCCCAGCTCGCCCCGCCCGTTGAAGTTGAGCTGAACGGCCTCGCGCTCCTTCCGGAACGCCCCGAGCAGCGCCGCGCCCGTCAGCGCCCGCCCAAGGGCCGCCGTGGCGGTAGGCGCCGTGCCGTGCCGCGAGGCTGCCTCCGCCACGAGCCTCGTGCTGTCCACGGCCAGGACCGACACCTGCCCATTGTCGCTCAGCGACCTCAGCATCAAGTCGCCCGCGCCGTTCCCAGCCCCCGCCACCACGCCCGCACGCCTCACTCCGCCCCTCCCCGCACCGGCGGCGCGCCGCGCTGCCACCGCCTGAGCGCCCGTGCGCGTCGCATTGAGGCTGCGCAGCCCGCACACCGCCCCGCACGGGCGCGCCGGTGCACTCACTGCCCCGGCCTGCATCGATAGACTCCTGGTGGTATCTGTCGTCCACCTCTCGCGCCTCAATTGAAAGGCGCCCGGCACACCCACGGCCCTGACAGGATCGGCAGAGGTCGAACTAGGCGAGCCGGGCGGTGCGCGGGGGCCGTGAGTGTCGCTGCGATGCGCAACCCGCGCCAAAGGGCCGCCGCGCGAGGCAGCCTCATCCTGCGGGGGGTGTTTGGGGGGTACTTTTGCGGAGTGGGCGCGGCGGACGGGTCGTTGGGGCGGCCGGGAGCCGCGGCGTGGCCGTCCTGGGAGATACGCGGAGCGGCGTCGCACCACGATTCGCGTCGCCACGATTCCGCGCGCCGTGGGGGCTGCCCAGGTGAGGCCCGGCGGGGCACGCGCTGTGCACTGCAGGGCTCGATCGTTCTCCGGCGAATCTGCACTTGGAAAGTTGTAGAGAGGGCGGTGGCGCCGCAGTCGTCGCATTGATGTACCGCAGCGCGCGCAATTACGCGCTCTTGCCAGCAGGCTCCTGCGTCCACAGCGGCACCGCGATTGACCACACGACGTTGAATTTGTCAAAGAGATGTTCTATGATGATCAGAAAAACCTTGGTTGTCTGTTTTCGCAGGCCTCGAGGGCCGGGTGCCCGAGGAGCCCGGTTTCCACAAGAGCGGCAGCCTCCACCGAGGTGCGGCCGCGGCCCCCGGCCAGGATGGCGGGCGAGGAGAGCCCGTACATGAGCCACGGCGGCCTGCGCTTCGTCCGGCCGTACCACTTCGAGTTCTTCGCCAACGTCAAAAAGAGATGGGCTGGCAAGAAACTCATTGACCTGTTTGCAGACGTACGTCGACGATCCGCGCTCCCCTGCTCCAACCACCGCGCTACCATCCAAACGCGCACCGTCCAGGGCGCGCGCCGTCCCTTGCGCCCCCACAGACCGTCTGGAGGCGAACAACAACACCAGTCAGCGCTCAAGCTCGCCGAACGACGCTCGACCGGCCCCGCACCGTCCGCAGGAGTTCTCCGTGCGCCCGCGCGCGTACTACGAGGAGGCCGTGCGCGTCGGGCGCCTCCGCGCCGACGGCCACGCGGAGGGATCCGACCCTGTTTTGAAAGAAGGGCAGCGCGTATTCCACGCCCTGCACCGGCACGAACCGCCCGTGCTGGACCAGGACGTCGAGGTCATCGAGGAGCGCGACGGCGTCGTGGCGGTGTGCAAGCCGCCGTGCCTCCCTGTGCACCCCTGCGGCCAGTACAACAAAAACACCGTCATCGGCATGCTCACGGCGCTGCGCCCGGACCTGGGCACGCTCCTGCCCGTGCACCGCCTCGACCGGCCCGTCTCGGGCCTGCTCCTGCTCGCCAAGTGCGCCCGCATCCCCCCCGAGCGGCTCGTCGTGTGCGCTGCCGGGTGTTGCCACGGAGCAGCGCTGCTGCCATGCTCGTGCGAGGCCGTTTCGGACCGAACGGCGGTCGTACGCGTGGCGCCTTGCAGGAACAAGCAGGCCGCGAGCAGGCTCCGCGAGCAGATCGAGGAGCGGTCGGTGCGCAAGGTCTACGTGGCGCGTGTGCTGGGCAGGTTCCCCGGCGGCGGCGCGGAGCTCGTCGCGGACGCCGCGCTCTCCTGGGACGCGCGCGAGGGCATCGCGATGTGCCACGCGCCCGGCGCCGTCGGCACCGCCCCCGGCTCGCCCACGGCGGACGACGCCCTCGATCGCCGCACCGTCGTGCGTGAGGCGACGACGGTGTGCCGGCTGCTGCGCTACGACGGCCCCGACGACGCCGCGGAAGGGGACATGCGCGGCACGAGCCTCGTGGAGTGCCGCCCCCTCACGGGCCGCACACACCAGATTCGAGTGCATCTGAAGAGTTTGGGTCACCCCATTGCGAACGACAGCCTGTACGGGGGCACGATGGGCCGGAAAGACCTCGAGGACCTGCGCGCGGCGCGGCTCGCGGCGCGGGACGACGCCGGCGCGGAGCCGAGCGCGAAGCGCGCGCGGGTGGACGGCGCGGGGGGTGTGGCAGCCGGGGAGGGGGGTGTATTGCCGCGGAAGGGCGACGACGTGCGCGGGGAGCTGCCGGCGGCGCTGACGCTGCCGCTGGAGGGCCGCGGCGGCGAGGGGGCGTGCGAGCCGGTGGAGTGGTGCCCGCACTGCCCCGGGGTACCGGCGATGGACTACCCCCTGGAGCTGGAGCCGCTGTGGCTGCACGCGCGGGCGTACAGCGGGGAGGGCTGGGCGTTCGAGGCGCCGCTGCCGGTGTGGGCGGAGGAGGGGTGGTCGGACGCGCCGTGATGGGGCGGCGTTGCGTTCCATGCATGTGATGGCGACGCGCAGCGTTGAGGCGGGCGCGCGGCGGACGCTGGTGCGGGCTGCGGTGCCAGGACGGTCCAGCTGGCGGGCGGGGCACGGGCCGCGGCACGCTGCGCCGCGCCGGACGCGGTGGCGATGATGTTGCTGCAAGGCTGCTATGGGTGCGTGCGGGGATGATCGTGCGCACGGGGCGACCTTTCCGATCCGCTGATGGGCCAACTTGAACTGCAGTATCCAGGAACTCTCTTCATCTGTTTTTTTCTGCCCGGATGCCGCGCGAGGGGCGTTCCTCCTGCCTGGTCAGCCCTGCGCGCAGCGGCGAGCTGTTGCCGCGCGCCGGCGCGGTTGCGTGCCACCTGCCGGACCGTTGGGGACGAACAGCCTGCAACTCTCTGAGCAAGATGTCCGGATTCAGCGCCACGATGAGGGGCACCCAGCTGCGCTCGCAGGCCCAGGGCGCGCAGCAGCGGTACGTCCGGCCCTGTGCGATCGCGCAGCGCGAGTTTTCATCTTCTTCAGAGCTCTTGGCGCCCGCCCGAGCACCGTGTCGCGACCGATCGGGGCTCTTCACGTCGCTTGATGCTTCCCCAGCGCTGGCAACCTAGCCAAGCGGCAGCGACGCGCTCCGCTGCGTCCTGTCCGTTTCGTGCACCGCGATTCGTTGTTCAGCGTCACGCAAAGACGCAGCGAGCAAATTTTGAGGTTGCGCTGGTCTGACAGGAGTAGAACACCCGGTAAACACCAGGAGATGCTATGGGCGCCCGTTGCCACGCAGGCCGCGCTCGATGGTGCGCGTGATGGCCACCTCGCGCTTCCAGAAGGAGAACCCCTACACGGAGGAGCTCCGCGCGACCGCCAAGTACATCGCTCAGCGCGGCAAGGGTGCGACCCACGGACCAGACACCCAATGGCAATCCTGGAATCCCAATCTCCCATCACACCTTTCCGCTCGATCGAAGTGCCTCGCCTGCACTCCACATCTCTCCTCTGCCTCTGCGCGGACGACCCTCGGGTTCGCGCCTCGCAGGACGTCAGCGCACGAACATTCCCCTCTCTCGCCCCCACGCCCTCCGCCCGCGGCGTGCGCGCAGGCATCCTCGCGTCGGACGAGTCCAACGCGACGACGGGCAAGCGCCTCGCGACGATCGGCGTCGACAACACCGAGGAGAACCGCCGCGACTGGCGCGAGGTGCTGTACACCGCGCCCGGCCTGGGCCAGTACATCTCCGGCGCGATCATGTTCGAGGAGACGCTGTACCAGAAGGCCGCGGACGGCACGCAGTTCGTGGACATCCTCAAGGACCAGGGCATCGTCCCGGGCATCAAGGTCGACACCGGCCTGGAGCCGATCCCTGGCACGGACGGCGAGACCTCGACGCAGGGCCTCGACGGCCTCGGCGCGCGCTGCAAGGCCTACTACGACCAGGGCGCGCGGTTCGCCAAGTGGCGCGCCGTCATCAAGGTACGCGCGCCACCGTCCCACTGCACACGCGCGCACGCAAACGTCGCTGATGGCCGTGACGCGAGCTCCGTGGCCTGACAACGTCGCGCAGGTGGACGACGGTCCGTGCCCGACGACGACGGGCATCCTCGAGAACGCGCACGGCCTCGCGCGCTACGCCCAGATCGCGCAGGCGAACGGCCTGGTGCCGATCGTTGAGCCGGAGGTGACGCTCGGACCGGGCGACTACTCGATCGAGCGCACGGCCTACATCTCCGAGCGCGTGTACAGCCACGTGATGCGCCTCCTCAACGAGTACGACGTCATGCTGGACTGCATCCTGCTCAAGCCCAACATGTGTTTGCCGGGCCTGGACGCGCCCGTCGCGGCGCCGGAGGAGGTCGCGAAGTACACCGTGCGCACGATGATGCGCACGATCCCGGCCGCCGTGCCCGGGATCCACTTCCTGTCCGGGGGGATGTCGGAGGAGGAGTCGACGCTCAACCTGCAGGCGCTGCAGGAGGAGTGCCCGAACTCCCCCTGGGCGCTGACGTTCTCGTACGGCCGCGCGCTGCAGAGCACGACGCTGAAGACGTGGGGCGGCGACAAGGCGAACGTCGCGGCCGCGCACGACATCCTCGTCAAGCTGGCAAAGGCCAACAGCGAGGCGCAGCTGGGGCAGTTCAAGGGCCCGCACCCGGTGCCCGGCGGCGGGCGCATCCTGCAGCAGCTGCGCCTGGGCGGGGCCGGGAAGTAGGCGCGCCGCGGCGCTGGCGGCGACCGGAGCATGTGACGCAGCGGTTGTCAACGACGCAAGGCGCGTGTCAAGGGGCGTCTGCGCTGGGTGGCGGCTTGATGCCGCGCGCGCGAGAGTGAGGTCGCAGTATCGGTCAGTGCGTTCGACAGATCGGGGCGAAAGGGCGCCGCGAGAATCGTGCAGGCCACGGACCCGCAGTCGCATAACTGATTGTTCATTGCATAACGCAACCGCCGCCGGAAACAAGACAGAACGAAATCAAAGTGACGCTCCACGTCGTGTTTGACAACGCAGCTCACACGGCCGCGGCGCTCACGCCGGCGCACGCCCCGCCGCCCGCGCCGCGCCCCGTGGCCGCCGCCCGCTGCCTCGACCCCGGCGCGCAGCTTAGAGCAGCGTGGTGGCGACGATCATCTTCGTCACGACGTAGGGGTCCAGGTTCGACGCCGGCCGGCGGTCCTCGTAGTAGCCGCACTTGTCCACGGGCACGGCGCGCGGGATGCGGATGGAGCACCCGCGGTTGGCGACGCCGTAGGAGAAGTCATGGATGCTCGACGTCTCGTGCAGGCCCGTGAGGCGGCGCTCGTTGCCCTCGCCGTACGCCGCGATGTGCGCCGCGTGGTTCTTCTTCAGCTTCTCGCACTGCGCGATAATCGCGTCGTACCCCGTCCCGGGCGCGCGCGTGTCGTTGTTCGAGTAGTTCGTGTGCCCGCCCGCGCCGTTCCAGTCGCCCGGCACCGGCTTCGGGTCGAACGTGCAGATCACGTTGTACGCCTCGCAGATGCGGTGCATGATGTAGCGCGACATCTGCAGCATGTCGCCCATCTCCATGCCAATGCACGGCCCGACCTGGTACTCCCACTGCGCGGGCATCACCTCGCCGTTCACGCCCGAGATCTTGATCCCCGCGTGCAGGCACGCCTTGTAGTGCATGTCCGCCACGTCGCGCGCGATCGAGCGGCCCGCGCCCGCCGCGCAGTAGTAGGGCCCCTGGGGCCCCGGGTAGCCGTTGGTCGGCCACCCGAGCGGCCACTGCGTGTTGGGGTGCAGGAGCGTGTACTCCTGCTCGATGCCGAACCAGGGCTCCTGGTGCATGGCCTGCTTCATCACCTCCTCGCACGGAGCGCGGGTGTTGGTGGGGATGGGCTTCATGGGCTGCTCCTTCCCGTCGACGATCTTCGGGGGCTCGTACGTGTCGCACATGACGAGGATGTTGTCGCCGCCGCGGAAGGGGTCCTTGTAGATCGCCTGGGGCTTCAGGTAGACCTGCGCGTGGCGGTGTGGTGGAGGGGTTGATTGGTGAGTGGGGAATCAGTCGAGAAATCGTGATTGATTGGTCGATGATGGGTTGGATCCGTGGAGGTGGACCGTGGAGCGGCCGAGCGAGGCGAATCTGGCGGTTGGCGTGGGAGGGAAGCATGATGGAAACGTGGGGAGGGGGCGCGGGGGGCGCGCGGGGACTGTGCGGCGCAGGAGCGGTCACGTGTGACGGGCGGCCAACGGCTTTGCGGCGCGGGGGCGCCGCCGGCGGGCGGCCGGCGCGGGTGACCGTCCGAGCGGGAGGATCTGATATGCGAGGGGCGCTGGCGCACCTCGGAGTCGTCGCCCGGGGCCTGGCCGGTGGAGGAGCCGTCGTAGTTCCACACCGGGAGCTCGCTGGCGGGGCCCTTGGCCTTGCTCTTGTCGAGCGTGCGCGACTTGGAGCGCAGGCCCATGCCGGTGCCGTCAATCCAGACATACTCGGCGATGATCTGCGCGGGCGGGTGGAGGGCGCGGAAGGTCGGCCAGGGCGGCGGGGCATGTCGTGCGGCGTGTGGGCCGCGCCGTGGGTCGCAGGCCCTCCGGGGAAGGTTGCACGGCGCGCCGCGGTGCGGCGGAGAAGTGAACATGCCGTGGAGCGCGGCTGCGGGCCGCGGGAGGGGCCTGCGGCGCCCCGTGGGGACCAGCCGCAATGGAGGGGGGACACGAGTCGCGTCCTGGCGCGCAAGGTGGGCGTGCGCGGGATGCAACGCGGCTCCGGTGGCGTGCGCAATAAGTTCTCTGTGTCGGCGCGGTCGGATCCCTCGCGCGGCGCGTGGCGGCGGGGGAAATGGCCGGGCACGTGTTGCGTTCCGTTGCTCACCTTGTCGCCCTGGTCGAAGCGGGCCTCGAGGTTGCGAGTAACCACGGGGTCCAGGATCGGAACGATCTGCTCCTGGGTGCCGAAAACCTGCGTTTGGGCCACCGGACGGCGCGGCGCGGTGAGGTGCCTGAGGCCTGCCAGCGACCGGGGGCGCGACGTCGTGGGGGGCGCAGCCGCCACAGTCGGCGCGCGAGAGGCGAGGAGGGTAGCTCAGGAGCGGACGCAGCTCGGGCGCGAAGCCGTTCGTGCGAGGCGGAGGCAGGGACAGGGAGCCAACGGCACGGACGAGGGAACAGCGCGTCACGGGCGCGCAGGGCCGCACGAGAGCGCAATGATCGACTCCGTACGCGGAGAGAGCAACGGAGCGTCCGGGGGAGTGGGGCGCGCGGCGGGCCGGCGCCTCGCAGAGCAGCGAGCGGCATGTGTCGGCTCGTCCCGTACAGGTGCCGTGTGCTCACCATGTCGTTCATGATGGCGAGCTTTGTGGGTTCCTTTCGCGCGAAGAGATCCGCCTCAAGAAGTCCTCGAGCGCGCGCGCGCGCCGCGGCCTTGTCGCCGGCTGCGGGGCCTCGACTTACACCCGTAGGAGGACTCGACGTCGTCCCCGGCCGACGCGGCCGCCTCGAGGCCCCGCGGCGGCGCAGCCGCGCACAATTCGTCGAAGCGCACGTCCGCTCCCGGCAACACGGCACGTTTCGACGCAGAAGCGCCGTTCAGCACTGGCAGGTGCAGCCTGGTCACGTTTCCCTCCCTGCGCCGCAGCCGCGCGGCCTAGCCGCGGTTTTCCGCGACGAACCGCTCGTTCCGGCGCAGCTCGCGACGCCCTGGGGCGCTTCCAGGCGAACCGGCGCTGGTGGGGCGAAGGCGCACAAGGGAACACATAATCCCTAGCACACACCAAGGTTGCGGTTAGGAGGTTTGGCTGGGACGGGCGAGTATGGCGCACCTGGACGATCCGGAGTTCGAGCACGGCGCGTTCGATGCGCTCGTGGAGGGGTTCGCGACGTGAGCGCCCCGCATGAGCGCGCGAAAGCCACGCCGGATGCCACGCACGGGCTCAGCGCGCTGTGTCCGCGTGGCGACGCGCGCGCGCGGCGCGAGGGGCTCGTATCGATCGAGTGTGCCGCGGTCGGCGCAGCAGGGGCGAGCCCCGGCACGGAGCGGCTGCGTTTGGGTCCGCTCTCTGTGCGCGACGTGCATGCCGTGCCGCGCTGACGCCGGATGCGCGGCGTCTCGCCCCCGCGCGTCCGGCCCGTGGATGGAGCGCCCTGTCGTCTTCGTGCGGCCGCGGAAGCGGCGCGGAATGGCCGCAGCGGCGCTCCGCTGCACTGCCGGCGCTGTCCTCGTTGCGCTTGGCCGCCGGTTTCGTCGCTTGCTGCGCGCACGCGCAGCGCCAGCAGCGACCAGCGGAACGCTCGATACGAGCGCCGTCTGTGCCGGCTCGGCCAGCGGACGTCCGCGTCCACGCCGCCCGGACGGGGCGGGTGTCCGCGGGCACCCTTGTGCGCGAACGCCGCGCGCCCTGACACTCCTCGGCCCTCCAAGCGCCTTTCCGCCCCCCGCCCCACCGAACCGTACCACATCCTCGGCGGACGCCGGCCACTCTGCCCCCGCTGGCGCTCTACGGCGCCACACATGAGCGCGGGCTGTCTCGAGCGCGGCGCCTAACCGCGCGCCGCCTTCCCGGCCCCGCGCGCCCGCAGGTACGAGGACTACCTAGACAGCCAGATCACCGCGACGGACCTGTTCTACCTCGACGATGTCGAGCTGGCGAGGCAGCTTGTTGAACTGGGGTACCGCGGCAACGGCGAGGTGCTCTCGCGCGAGGAGTTCGTGTCCCGGAAAGAAGCCGCCGAGCTCGCGAAGAAGGAACGCTACTCCAGACGGTACGCCCCCGCACCACACGGCCGCTGCCCGGTCGCTCCGCACACCTACTGCCCGCCCCTCCAACACACGGCCGAGGCGCCCCGCGCGACGTAGCCGCCGCCGGCGCGCTGCTCGCCCTCACGGTGTCGCCGCGGTGCCCGCCAGCGCAGGCCACGCATCCTGGTGAGCGCGGGAAAGGACGTGGAGCACTCGCCTCTGCTCAAGGCGCTCTCGGTGCGCGAGGAGGCCGTTCTGAACGGGAAGCTCGCGACGATCATCTTCGTGCGCGACCGGAACTCGCGCGGGCAGGAGGTGTCCGGGTACATCGACTTCGGCCACCGCCTGCGCACGGAGAACCTCGAGCCGGTGTTTCTGGGGCGGCGGCGGCTGATGCCTAAGGCGTCCGACCTGAGCTACTACAACTGGGAGACGAAGATGAGCGCGTTCAACCACACGCCGAACTTCCTCGTCATCGCGGACCCCGAGCTCGGCCTGCTGTTCAAGAACAAGCGCGACCGCAAAGTGATCAACGTCGACCCGCGCAGCACGCCCGGGGACAACTCGTGCCGCGTGGAGCTCGAGGGGGGCGAGTACACGCAGGTCGTGATCTACGACCACATCACGCGGCGCCGCGGATGAGCGGATGTGTAAACAACGCACGTTGATGTATGACGTTGTCTGGAGGTGTCAAGGGCTTCGCTCGCGTCGTCGCGCGGTCAGGAGGCGCCAGAATCGTCGCTGCGGCGGCCGTGAGTCGCTTGGCTCGACCACGCGCACGGAGCGCGTCATCAATGCGTCACACCGCGAAGAATGTAACACCTCACCTCGTTTCGCTGAGAGAGAGAACTGCGCAGGTGGTTGCGGACGTGCTGGGGTCCGGAACCGTGCGCGCGTGCGCGCGGCGTGCGCCGCGTGGGCTGCAGAAGGACGAATGCTTATGGCTGCGAGCTGGCGAGGGGGGTTTGGGCTGTTTGACTGTCAGCGCCGACGACGTCACGCGCCCGCCTGCCTCTCCAGGTGCTGCGCGCGCTCTTCCACCGCATGCACCTCGAGCTCCAGCTCGCGCGTCGCCGCGTGCAGCACGCCCGCCTGCACCGCGCAGCACACAGCGGCAACGTTATCTCTCCGCACCGAGCGAACGGTCGCGCAAATCAACCCCCTGACGCACCGAGCACGAACAGACTCGACGCGCAGCACAGAGCAAAGCAGCGGCAGCGCAGCAGGCGCGCAGCGGCGGCCGTCAGCGCACCTGGAGGGAGCATTGCGCCGAGAGCACGGCAAGCACCGCGACGTACGCCGGATGGAACGCCGTGGGAGCGTGCTTGACGCCGGTCTTCTTGATCTGCCCGCGCGGCCGCGCGCCTTCGCCCCACGTGGTAATGAAGGGTCTGGCCCTCTCGACGCGGGGGGGGACGTAACGGCGCGACAACGACGCAGCGACGAGCGACTCCCGGCCTTCCTCGCGCGGAATGAGCGCGTCGGGGTTCTTCGGCGTCGGCACGAGGGCCTCGGGCTTGACGCGGGCGACGACACTCCCCCGGGGGGCTCCCGCGGGGCCTGACCACACCGCGGCCGCGGCGAGGTCGGCGCGGTCCGTCGGCGGCCAGACGGCGCACTGCGCGGGCGTGTCCGCGGCGCCGACGTAGCTGCGCGCGCCCGCGTCGAGGGCGGCCAGGACGCCCTCCGCATCGGGAATGTGGTTGGCCCCGCTGGCCACGCTGTTCCTGCGACGCAGCGGCGCGGCCTGGCTCCGGGGAGCGTCAGCGCGTGGCTCGAGGCGGGGCACGCGCACGACGACTTTGCGACTCAAAACACGTCGTGATTCGGCGATTCTTTGTGGATCCAGGACACATGATCGATCAGGCAGGCTCGCAGCACGATCCGCACGACCCGCGGCGCCGGCAGCGCACCTGAGGAACCTCAGCAGGCTCGCGGCGGCCGTCGCGTCCAGCCCTTGCGCCTCGCGCGAGGTGGTCGGCAACACGCCAGCTGCGGGTGCCGCCTCAAGCGCCGCCAGCGCCCACGCCTCCCAGCCCTCGGGCGGCCGCCACGCGCCCCCGCCGTCCTCAGGCCCCACTCCGAGCCCCCCCGCTATCATCAGCGCCAGCAGAACACACCCCGCGAGGTATGCCTGGGGGGGTATTCCTGAGTGCGACAGCTCGGCGCGGGCCGTGCCGTCGACGTGCATCGCCGCCAGCAGCGCCGCGGCCTCCGCGAGCGACTCGTCGAGCTCCATCGCGCGCACGAGCCTGTGGCAGACCGCGCGGGAGTGGACGGGGGGGAGTTTGATCCCGACTGACGCGGCAAACCCGACCGCCTCCTGCGCGAGCCGCACCGACGTCGGCAGCATGGTGCGCGACCCGCGGCCGAAGAGCCCGCGCGGCAGCACGCAGCCGAGACGGTCCTCCGCCCACTCCTGCGCCGTGACGGTGAGCGCCAGCAGCGGCACTTCGCCGTCCGCAATCCACCGCACGACGTCGCCGGGAAGCACGGCCTCGCGCATCCACCAGCAGGCCACGAACAGCACCGACGGCAGCACGCTGTGCAGCGGCAGCGCCCTGTCGAGCGCCCAGCGCGGCCCGAGCTGGGCCTTTGTACGCAGAGGCATTGTGTCTTGTTCGCCCTCGCCGGGGTCCGAGCTGCTGCTGGACGTGGCCGAGGCGTCGCTGTCGCTGCCGCTGTCGCTGGAGCTGTCCATGGCGTTGTCGGGCTCGCGCGGCGGTCCGCCGTCGTTGCCGGTGGTCGCGTTTTGCGGCGCGTCGGTCACGCGGCGCTTCTTCGGTCGCATCTTCGCGACGAGGGCAACCCAGTCCTTGAACTCCTCGTGGAACGCATCGCTCAGGATCCCTGCGCGCGGTCCTTCGCGTCGTCTCGTCAGCACCGGCGATGCTAGGAACAACAAAGCGCCAGCAACCACAATTCAGTATTCGTCATGTTCAGACGGTTTCCGTCACCGGCACAGCACGCGCGACGCGGCCAGCACCCAGCCCTCGCGAAGCCCGGGGCGCGCACCGGACGCCTCGACCGCCGCGAGCCACAGCTGCCGCCCCACCGCAACAACATGCGGGCTGCACGCGAGCGGCGGCTGCGTCATCGCCTCGAGCGACCCGACCAGCGCCCGCATCGCGCCGTAGCAGTACGCCCGCGCCGTGTCCACCGACGTCGCCGCGCGCCCCGCCTTCTCCTCCAGAGCCACTTGTCTCGTCGTCTTTCGCGCGTGCTCGTTCTTGGTGCGAATGCGGCGCCGGGGCGCCCCCCGCAGGTCCGCGAGGTTGGCCTCCTCCTCGACCGTGGGCCCGTGGAGCTGGCTGGCGCGGTCGCACTCCGCGCACACGTAGATGCCCTCAACGACGCGGAACGAGGCGGACTGGCAGTATTCGCAGCGTGGGCCCTGGGACTCCTCCTCCGGGGCCTGCGTCTGCGAGAAGAGCTGCGTGAACGGGTCCATGCTGTCCGGTGGTGGCCCGCGGAGGCCCCTGCGCGACGCACACGCGCGGTGGCGCGGGGAACGTGCGGTTCGCTGGCCCCGGAGGGCCCGCGCTGCGCTGTTATACCCGCCTCATGGCGGGGGACTCAAGGGAAGGAGACGTGTGGTTATGGAGAAGCTCGCCGGAGCATAATGCGGGCGTAGGGGCTCCTGCGCGGCGCGTAGGGCGGCCGCGAAACGCAAATTGCACCGGCTGAGGCTGAAAGGTGCGGTCTCTGCGACTGTCGACCCTGCGAGGAACAGTCGATGCGATGTCAGGCCACTGGACGGAAGGCACGGCGCTGTGGGCATTCGTGCCGGGCCTCCTGAGCGCGGCTCGGTGGGCAGGAGGTCTCCTGCTGACAGCTCCTCAAGTTGTACCTCCTGCGTGTCTGGTGCTCGAGTCAAGGCGGGCGCGGGCTGGAGGAGCGGCGCAGGACAGCCGCTGTCGGCACGCCGGTTCGGCTGAGGAAGAAAGACTGCGTTTTGCTGGTGATCGTGCGAAGACACTGCCAAGGAGGCGGGAAGGGCGTTTGGGCCGCGTCCCGCGCCGGCCATGGACGGGCACGAGGACGCTGGGGAGAAGGAGTACGAGCGTATATGGAAGGCTGCGGTAGAGGGGCCTAGCGGCGACAACTCGCTCGAGGTGCGTCACCGCGACCCTTTCAGCTGAGCACACGCACGCCTTCGTGCAGCGCTCGGAAAGCGACAATCGAGTGCGCCTCCGCAGTGAACGTGACCGTTCAGTTGCGGGGTTTAGTTGTTCAGGTCGTCAAGCCACGTCGATCTTCCCCGGCGTCGCCGTCGCCCATCCGGCAACCCTGGGCACTCCTCGCCCGCGCTCCCACATCGCAGCGCCTCGCCACGCCGCAGGCAACGCTAGCACACCTCGATGAGGTCGAGAGCAAACTCCAGGCGCTCAGGTCCGACACCATCGCGCGCTTGGACGCGGCGAACGCGGAGCTGCAAAGTCACCCTCTTGTGCAAGCGTCTGGCATCGAGATGCTGAGCGAGAAAATGCGTTCGGCGCAGTCGGCCTTCGAGCGCCTCGAAATGCGACTCAGCATGGTCGCGCACACCGCGTCCCGCATCGGCAACCGCCTCAAAAGCGTGCACACGCTGCGCGAGACCGCCAACGAAGCACGCCGCTGCATCGCGCACCTCTTCGAATTCGCCACCACGAACAAGTGAGGGCCCGCGCGCACCACCCGGCGCCCGCACGCCCGCCTCCCGCGCAGGAGGAGGACTCGTTCCTGCAAAAAGAGCACACGCGACGCCAGATCGCGCGACAGCTCGACCCGCGTGACATGGCCATCCTGGCGCCGCACCTGTCGGCATCACCCATGCTCAACGCCGCCAACGCCCGAGCGTTGGCCAACTTCGTCGGGCGTTGGCGGCGTTCAGCATTGGTGACGCTGACAGGATGGCCATGCGGCGCCAGGATGGCCATGTCCCGCGGGTCGAGCTGTCGCGCGATCTGGCGTCGCGTGTGCTCTTGATGCAGGAACGAGTCCTCCTCCTGCCGGCGGCGGAACACCTCAATTACGTCGAAATTGAACAAGGGAATCCTCGACTGCCGCCGCGCCGCAGGAGCCTCGTCGGCCTCAGCCCGCTCTTCGTCGAGGAGGAGCACGAGAAGGACGCCGCCGCCGAAGTCGTCAAGCTCCGATCCATCCTCCAGGAGATCCTCGCCCCCGCTGCCGCCAACAACAACAGCGCGGCGACCACCGGGGCAGCCGCGGCGCCGCGCAGCACCGCGCTCCGGAACCTCCGCGCGGCCTCGGAGCACCTCGAGCTGTACGCGGCCGCCCTCGAGCGCCGCACGCTGCAGGCGTTCCGGCGCGGGTGCGCCGCGCGGGACGTCGAGGGGATGTCGCGAGCGGTGGACGTGCTGCGGGCGCTGGGGCGCGAGGAGCTGGTGCAGGAGGAGTATCTGGCGGCGCAGGCGCCTGCGTTGTCGCCGGAGGGGCTCGGGCTGGACGAGGAGAAGATCAGTGTCTCTTCGGTGGCAACGCAAGAGCCCCATCAGCGATTGAGCTTGCTTCTGGGAGCCACGAAGGTGCGTGCGTGCCTGGGCGGCGCGCGGAGGCGCTCACGCGCCAGACCGGGCACGGTGCGCGAGGTCTGGGTGAGTTGGAGCTACGCAGGCGTCGGGGAACCTGTTTTCGTGGTTCCTGACCTGCGTGTGGGCCCTGTGTGCGGTGTGGCGCAGGCGCTGCTCTCGGCGCTGCAGGAGGAGGCACAGGTGCTCCAGTCGATCTACCCCGAGCCCGAGCAGGCGCTGAGCGACATGCTCTCGCGCGTGGCGGGGCGAGACGGGTGGCTGGGCCAGCTGGCGCAGGGGGTGTTCGCCGTGCCCGACATCAGCGACAACGCGAACGCCGAGGAGCTCCTGCGCTTCGTCAACCTCCTCGAGAGCGCGTTCGAGCGCATCGAGAAGCTCCGCGCCGCCGCGGAGCCGCAACTCCCTTTCCCGTGTTCCGCGTACTCCACTCACTTCCCCCGGGGTCTATTGGACCGCGCCCTGAGCCAGCACCTCGCCATCGAGCGCACCGTGCTGCGCCAGCTCGCGCAGGACCTCTGCAGCTGCCTCGGCGACGGCGGCGCGACCGTCGGGGACCTCATCTGGACTTTGGTTTCGGGTTTCCGGGACGCTGCGGAGAGGGTGAGGGCGCTGGCGGCGCCGGACCGCGTCGCGGAGGACCTGCTGGAGCTGTACGCAGGGCGGGGCGGGGACGGCGGGGCGGGGCACCTGTTGGGGGGAGTGAGCGTGGTGGTGTCGGCTGCGTTCCAGGCGGAGGCTCGCCGGGCGCGCGCGGCGGGCGCGAAGCCGGCGCAGGCGTTCGTGCGGACGATGGAGGTCGTGGGAGGCGTGCTCGGGGGGATGCGGGCGCTCAAGGCGCACTACGAGGAGGTGCGCATGTGTGTGTGTGGAGCGAGGCCGCCTGCGTGTGCGCGATCGCTCTGAGCGCGCGCGGTCTCTCGCGTGGTGCGCGGATCTTCTCAGGCGGATCTTTGTGTCTGCGCTGCTGCACAGCCAGCTACGCTTTTACACTGCGTGGTGCCTTGGTCGGCTGATGGCGGTGCCGTCACGCCGCAAACTCGCGCGCGCCGAGCGTGGCAGGTCTTCATGCCACATGGTTCGACGATCCCTGCCTCGATCGCCATCGTTTGTCCGCTCCGCTGTGCAGGATGTCGTCGCTATGTTGAGAGATTCTGAGGCCGCGGCCGCGAGCGCACAGGCGGCGTTCGCCGCGGCGCGCAGCGGCGCCAGCTCCGCGATCGACGCGGCGCTCGCGGGGGCCGTCTCCGAGCTCCGCGCGTCGCTCGACGCGTTCCTGCTGCGCGCACAAACAAAGACGGACTTTAAAGTCGCTGCCGGGGCCAACATCGACGTGTCGCGGCCCACCGCGGCCTGCCGCGGCGCGTCGTCGGCGTGCCTCGAGTGCACGATGTCCGCCCGGGGCGTGCTCTGCGCCGCAGGTGCGCCTGCCGCTGGCAGCCAGCCCCAACGCACGGCGTCCCGCCACGCTGCGAGTTCCGGGTCGCTCCGCGCGTCTGTGCCGCCGAGATGACAGCCGTCGATAGGCACCGCTCGGAGACATGAATTTTCGACGTTCCTTCGCGCCCTTTCTCGACAAATCACGCCGCGACCCGCCACGGTGCGCGCAGGCAACCTATCGGCCGTCGAGGCCGAGATATCCGCCGCGCTCGCGTCCTGCGTGCACGCCCACGTCCGCCGGTTCACCTTCTGCGAGCTCGGCGCCCTGCAACTCAAGTGCGACCTCAGCCACTACCTTGACACAGTGCGCCGCATCGCGCCACCATCCAAGAGCGCCGGGGCGCCCGCGGCCGGCGCGCTGCGGAACGGCGACGCCGAGGCGCGCCTCGAGGCGCTCGCGGAGCAGGCTGCGCTGCTCGTCGTGCCTCCGGAGTCGCTGCCGAGCCTTGTTGACCATTCGCTAGGGATTGGACGCAGTGAGGCTTTGGAGCTCCTGCGGCTGCGGGACGACTTCAAGACGGCCAAGGTGGGCAACCGGCCGCTGTCGGTGCTGTTCCAGGCGGGCGTGGCGTAGCGCGCGGGCCGGGGGTGCAGAAGAGAGAGAGAGCGAGCGAAGGACGGGTGCTCGAGATCTCTTGATTGATGATTATTAGATGAGATCGGTGAAGTTTCCGTCTTGGAGATGTGCGTGGGAGGTTGGGTGCTGCATCCGCACGCACGCGCCGCGCGGGGCGCGCGCGCCGTGACGTCGGCCGACATCGCGGAAGCCGCGCCGGCGCACAGCTCGGCGAATCAGAACTGGTAGAAGACTCGAGTGGTTATGGTTGCATCGTGGCCGAAGCGACGGCGACGGCGGCGCGCTGGGCTCCGTTCTTACAGCGAGAGCGCAGTCCCTGCGTGGTTCGCTATGTCGGCACGGCGCTGCGCCGCCGCGGAGACGACCTCCGCGTGGTGCTGATGCTTTTCCTCACGCATACCCGGCCTTGGCGCTCGCGTTGCGTGGACGCACCACGGTGTCGATCAGACCTGCGGCGCGACGGGCGGCGGGCGGGTGTGACGCCCTGGAGCAAGCGGCCGCTCGTGGCGGGGCGCGGGTTGTAATTGCGGGAGCAGCAGCGTCGCAGCGCTCGCGGCGCACCTGTTTCCTGCGCCTCCTCCGCGGAGTAGTACCGCGCGCGGCTGATCTCGTAGAAGAACCGCTCGTAGTCCACCTTGCCCGACTGCTCCGCCAGCAGGGTCGTCACATATCTGCAGACGCACACACGGCCAGCGACGCGGCGCTCTCGCGGGCCCGCGCGCCCGCACGCACGACGCGGCGGCGCATCGCGTCACCCCCGACGCCGCGCGAGCTACCCCGGGCAACCGATCGGCCTCCGCCGCGCGCGCGGTCTCCGCAGGGCCCCCACAGCACGCTCCGACCCGGTCCAGGCGCGTCCCGCGCGCGCCGGTCCGCGGGCAACGGCGCAGAATGCGGGAGTTCGCTCTGGGATCGCACCTCCGGATGCGCATGAGCTCCTTGGATTCGCGGTGGATGTCGGACGCCTGGCCCCGGGCGCCGCCAGCTGGGTGGTGCAGCATGATCCGCGTATTCGGGAGGCAGTAGCGCTTCCCGCGCTCGCCCATGGCCAGCAGGAAGCCACTCATGCCCATGGCGCCGCCGAACCCGACCGTCGCCACGTCCGACTTGATGAATCGCATGGTATCGTGGATGGCGAGGCAAGGCACCACGTCCCCGCCCGAGCAGTTGATGTAGATGCTCATGTCCTTCTTGTTCTCGCTGTCCAGGTACAGCATCGTCGCCACGAGCTGGTTGCCCAGCTCCTCGTCCACTGCAGGAGCGGGTTCGGCGCGCTAGTGCGGGGTCACTGGCTGCAAATCCGCGTTACTGGCCTCCACGCGCAACTACGCGGCGGTGCGGCCGCCCGGAGCGGTGCAGGCGGTCCCATACATTGCTGCGCGCGCGAATGGCGCTCTCGTCGCGCCCGGATGTGCACGCGGGGAGGGCGGTGAGACTCGGCAAGCGGAGTGCGCGAGGGCGCCGTGCTGGCTGGTCTGGAGCGGGTTATGGCGACGCGGGATGGTCGGGGGAGCGCGCTGGGGCGCTGGGGGCGTACCGGCGTTGGAGAGGAAGATGATGCGCTCACGGTACAGGCAGTTCCACAGATCGATCCACAGCCAGCCGTCCCCCTTGGGGCTGCGGTACGGGACCTGCGGAACGCCGATAGGCATCATCTTCGTGGACTTCCTGGTGGCGCATCCCGACCGCGAGGGCGCCGCCACGGCCTGTCCGACGCGTCCCCGGAAGCTGTTTGGGCCGGAGTGGGCCCTGCTCGGCAGCTGGATGTTGCGAAGCATGGTTCCGCCGCCCTCTCAGCTCTCTCTCTATGAAACGCTGGAACCCGGCCGCCTCGAACACGCCGACCTCTCGCCCGCCCGATCCCAGGCCGGCCCGAAGAGAGGTGCAACCGAGCACGCGCCGTCGACCGTGCAGGACAGACGCGTTTCTGCACGAGACCCGCTTCTTCAGATCAAATTCGTCCCGCCAGCGGCAGCGCCTTCGCGCAAAGACCCCGCGGCAGGCCGCATTTCGCCGCCCAAGACACACTCCCTCCCCCAGGGAAGACCACCGCCCCGCTCGCCTCCTTTCGACGGCCCGTCGCCGCGAGACGCCCGCCAAGATCTGCGTCGGTGAGGTCCCCGCGCCCCCCCGCTCCCACCCCGTACATGGCCGCTCTGCGCGCGAAGGGAGGCGGAGCTGAAGCACTGCGGCAACAGAATCACGCCCGCTAGCTCGGGCCCGGGCGCCACGCGGCCCCCAGGCCGCCGCCATGTCCGCCTCAGGGGTCCACCCTATCGCCAGCGCGGCGATTGATGACTGCGAGGCCGAGCTAGACGTCCTTTTGGGACGCGTAACGGCCAGCCGATCCCTCCAGGTCCGCTGCAGACGCCTCCCGGCCGTAACTCCCCCCCCCCGCGGCCCCGCTCGAATGACCCTCACGGCGACCGTTCCCTGCGCGGCCACGGCCTCGCTTCCTCACGCGTCGTGTCCGCCCGGCGCCCTTTTGTGCAACCACTTCAGTGCGCTCTCCCGCCGCGCCCGTGCGGCGCGCCCCGCGTCTCGCCGGCCCGGGGCGTTCCGACGAGCATGGACGACCTCGCGCGCGCATTCACCCTGGATCTCCTCGCAGGACGACGGATCTTCGCCGGCACAATGGCGAGCCTTGGAGGTCGTCTCAGTGCACTTCCCGTCCGAGGTCTTGAACCGCCTGTCCGCGTGGCGGAAGCGCACGCTGAAAGGGACCAGCCTCGACTCTTCTGTGGACCCCCTCGCGCCCGTCGCGCACAACGCATGCGTAGGTGCGCGCCCTCCAAGTCCCATCACTTGCCTACCTTCGCCGCTACCGCGCGATCCAGCGCGCCACTTGCGCTCTCCGTGCACGCCCAGATCCCGCACTTCCACGGGTATATCGGGCTGGGCTGAATCGCCGCAATGCCGCCCCCGTCCTGCGCCCACGCGGCCAGTTCGACCTGCGCTACGAGGCGCCCTAGCACGCAGCGCTCGCACCGCCGACCCGCTGCTTCGGCACGTCCGCGCCGCAGAATGGATCTACGTGCGCGCGGGCCGCGTCGTTGCGGAGTCGTCGCTCAAGAAGGAGGCGGGCTCCGCCCCTCCGTCGGCGACGCACACCCACGTCCGCGACTCCCTGCTCAACCACGTCATGGCCCGCGCCGCGGACCTCCCCGCGGACATCCGCGACCGCGGCGAGACCTCCAAGTCCCTCTCCGGTACGCCCCACACTCCCCCCGCAGCGCCACCCCCCCTGCACACACCCGCGCCTCACCGCCCCGCCGCCGCGCCGCGCCCGCAGGCTCGCTCCTCGAGGAGTGCCAGGAGGTCCTGCGGCTCCTGTCCAAGCTGTGTTTCGAGCACGTCGTCGAGAAGTTTGTAGAAAAGCTGCGTACGTGCCTCCCCAGCGACAGCCTGATCACGCGGTCCAAGCTCCTGAACATCGCGGAGCTCATGCACGCGCTCGCGCTCCCGCACGACACCGACGAGGACGTCCTCCGCACCATCAAGTGCGCCCCGCGACCCCCCCCGCACCGTCGCGCGCGCACAGCACCGCCGCCGCCCCCGCGCTCACGCCCGCTGCGGTCCCACCCCGTGCGCGATCCCCGCAGCTACGTCGGGCGGATGCTTCCGTTCAACTTCACGGCGCCGTTCAAGAAGAGTAATCTGCACCACGGGCTGTGTCGTATGCTGGACGCGCAGCTGCAGCCGCTGGTGGCGAAGAAGGTGCCGTCGAAGATGACCGCGGCGACGCAGCAGCGCTGGTACGACCACATGCGGCTCCTGCGCCGCGAGATCCGCTCCTGGATCCCGAAACACAACAAGCATCTGGTGGACGGCATTCCGCTCTTGGTGACGCTGTCGGGGACGTGCTCGGACCCCGCGGACTTCCTCGACGTGCGGACCTTCGTGATCGACTGCGTCACGAAGATGCTCAAGGTCCGCGCCGCCGCCCCGCGCGCCGCGCGCACGCACCGCGCCGTCGCCACCGCGCCGCAGCAATCCAGCCGCTCCGCCCGCGTGGCTGGCCGCCGACGCGGTCGCCGACGCTGCGCGCTGCTCGCAGGACAAGGAGCGGCGGCTGTCGGGCCTGCGGTCCCTCGCGGGGACCATCGACATCCTATCGACGCACTACTTTGAACGAATCGGAGAAAAGAACTCCAGGGAGGTGCTGACTCAGGCGACGAACCTCCTGCAGATCCACCTCGCGAAGGGCAACTTCTCCCACGACGCCATGCAGCCGCCGCTGCTGCGCCTGTGCACGGCCGTGGTGGTGCACCTGCCGCAGGTCGGAGTGCATCAGGTGCTGCTCGAGACGATCCTGACGCCCAAGGCGTGGGAGACCGCGGTCGTGGGCGTGCAGGCGCTGCGGCAGGCGTGCCAGATCGTCGCGCGCCGCCACCAGCACCTCGAGACGGAGGAGGTGCGCTGACGGGGACTGAAATGCAACACCCCCTCCCCCTCTTCTCCTGCCCTGAGTCGGCGCTGCGGCGCCCGCGCTCGGCGTCCGTGAAGCGGGGCAGGGCCGCGCGCTGACACGCGGCGTCAGCGGGCTTCCTGCGCAGCGCGCGATAGCGCCGTTCGCGTTTGCGTCGCCCGCGCACCACTCTTCCACCGCGCCGCCCGACGCACATCCCCGCACCGTCGCGTACTCATCGCACCTCTCCACGTCCACCCCCCCGCGCCCAACACACGCGTGCACGCCGCAGCAAGCGCCCGAACCTGCACGGCTCCCCCGACCTGTCGCAGGCCGTCCTGGACGCGATAAAGACGGGCGTCGACGTCCTGGAGGCGCACGCGGGCTCCCGCCTCTCCGACCAGCTCCGCGTGCGCCTCCGCGAGCTCCTGCGGTCCGTCATGGAGATGGAGCGCACCGGGCCCGTACGCACCGGCCTATTCTCCTCCGCGTCCAAGGAGCAGCTCGAACGGCTCCAGGTCCGCGAGGTCCTGCGCGAGATGATCCGGTGCTTCCCCGTGATCAACGTCCCGCGCAAGGAGGACTTCCCGCAGCTGAGTCAGTACGCAGTCTGTCATAGGGAGGAGGGCGTGCGCGCCGACGCGCTCCAGGCGCTGCACGGTACGATGCTCTCGCACCCGCGGCTGCGGTCCGAGGTGATCTCCGCGGCGTGCCGCGCGGCGCTCGCGACGCTGCGGGCCGGCGGCGCGGACGCGGAGCGCGGCGTCGGGATCGTCACGGGCCTCCTGCAGCTCTGGTCGGACGCCGCGAAGGCCGAGCAGGTGTCCGAGGCGATGCAGCCGCTCCTGGAGGACCCCGTGAAGGGCGTGCAGATGCTGTACTTCGACACTGCGCCCGTCGAGCACATGTGCATCATCGGGCTCTGTTCGCGGCAGATGTCCATCCGGCGGGCGTGCTGGCCGCTGCTCGAGCGCGTGCGCGACCTGCACATGCAGCTGTGCGAGTGGGGCGAGGAGCTCGGCGTCGACGTCGAGCCGGACGTGTACCTGGTAGACATCATGGAGCAGGAGGGGAACGATTTGGTGAAGTCGAGTTACTGGAACTTCGGACCCTTCGCGGAGATGCAGCGGCGGTACCGCGAGGTCGACGAGTGCTCGCTCGAGCAGCTCATGTCCGGCGCGCGCAAGGACGAGCACGACCAGATCCGGTGGTCGCTCGTGCTGGGCGGCCTGGTCAAGCGCGCCGCCGAGCTGTCGGTGCGGTCGGTGCCGATGGCGTTCGAGACGGCGATCAAGATCATCCAGGGCCTGCTCGTGACGGACTCGGCCGGCCGCGTGAACGTGTCGTCCGACACCAAGCTCTCCTGGCGCACCCTCTGCACCATGTGCGCCGCCGCCGTCGGGTCGGCCGAGGCCGCGGGCGACGACGCGGAGGAGCCGGCGGCGTCGCGGAACGGCGGCACGCCGCGCGCGATCTCGCGCGAGGCCACGCCCAGCGGCCTCGGCGTCGCGCCGCAGCAGAAACGCCTCCTCGACATCCTCCTGCCAGTCCTCCGGGGGGGGTCCGAGATGACCCAAGAGGCAGTCATCACCTCCCTCGGGCAAATGAACGAGGCCGGGTACCCGCACCTCTTCAAGGCGCTCGTCACCATCCTCCAGGACCTCCCCACGGTCCCCGCGAAGCCCTCCCGCCGCGCGAAGCGCGTCGACTTGCGCCTGGCGGCACTGCAGGTGCTGCGGCTCGTTGCCGCGAACGGGCCGGTCGGGTTCCTGCAGAGCGAGCCCGAGCTGCAGCGCGGGATCTCCGCGACCGTCGCGGACACGCTCTCGCACCTCCAGAACCCGAATCTCGACCCCGCGGAAGTCCTTCCGCTGCGGTTCTGTGTTGCGTCCATCATGGAGAACGTCGCGGGGGACCTGGTCGAGGCCGGGGACCCGAACTTCACGCTCGAGAAGCGGCGCGCGGCGTTCGACGTCCTCGCCACGTGGGTCGAGGAGACGGGGCTGTTCCAGGAGAGCGCCGCGCGGTCGCTGAGCACGGCGCAGCTGTCGCGCATCAAGGACCCCGCGGAGCGGCAGCAGATCATCGCGGACCTGAAGCTGCAGAACCTGCACGCGGGCCGCGCCGCGGCCGCCGCGATGGCGTCGCTGCTGTCGGGCCCCGCGTTCGACTTGGATGCGCGCAAGCTGCAGGGGCGCGTGTTCTCGTGGATCGACCGGCTGTTCCAGACGGGGGAGCGCGAGAAGGAGCGCGAGAAGAGCGAGAAGCGGCGCGGCGGCGCGCGGGAGGCGGTGTGGGGCCCGTCCTGGCGCGAGGTGGGGAAGAACGGGCTGCGGAACCACCTCAGTCGAAACCCCGACATCTTCGACGCGTGCATCAACCACTGCTACTCCGCGGACAAGACGATCTCGAACGGGTACTTCCAGGTCCTGAGCGAGGTCTACGCCGAGGTCGACGTGCCCGTCCAGCCGCACGTGATGCTGTCGCTGGTGCTGTACAAGGTCGTCGACCCCGACCACGACGTGCGCGACGACGCGATCCACGTCCTCCAGCACCTCGACCGCAAGTACTGGAACTCCACGAGCGGCGGCGGCGCCGACGAGCCGGACGGCATGTCCACGATCGTCATCGGCGCCCTCCAGGACTCGTACCAGCAGTTCCAGTACCAGCTCTCGGCCAAGCTGAGCCAGGACCACCAGGAGCTCACCGAGGTGCTCATCCTCGAGATGATGCAGCGCCAGCTCGACTCCGTCGACCTCGTCTCGCAGCACCAGGTGCTGGCGTGTCTCACGCCGTGGATGGAGAACCTTGCCTTCCAGGCGCAGTGGGAGCACGGCATGTCCGAGCGGCTGCTCAAGTCGTTCTACTGGGTCACGTGGCACCGCGGCAGCCACTTCCCCTACGAGATCGAGCGCCTGTGGATCGCGATCGCCGAGAACCGTCGCAACATCATTCCCGTGCTCGACTTTCTCATTTCCAAGGGCGTGGAGGACTGCAGCCAGGCCGACGTGGCGCCGATGTCGACGTACTTCTCCGTCGCGAAGCGCATCTCGCTCTACTTCGCCCGCGTCGCGCCACAGCAGACCATCGACCACCTGGTGTACGAGGCCGGGCAGCTCATCTCGGACGCGGCCGCGACGACGGTGCGGCGCGCGGAGGGCCGCGTGGTCGTCTGCAGCGACGACCCCGCGGAGCGCGAGCACCTCGAGGCGCTCGTGCGGCTCCGGACGGACGAGGGCCTTGCCGCGCGGACCGTGCTGTCGCGCGCCGAGCTCGCGCTGTGCCTGCTCAGCGAGATCGCGTACGAGCACGACGAGGACTTCGGGAACCACCTCCCGCTCGTGCTGCACCTGGCGCTGATATGCATGGACAGCGAGAACCCAACGGTCTTCCAGCACTGCCAGCACCTCACTCTAAACATGGTGTACTCGCTCTCGGCGGCGCAGTCGGAGAAGCAGACGATGGACGACTACGCCAAGGCCACGAAGCTCATCAAGCACCTGCAGTCCATCCGCGGCCGCCGCATGTGGGCGCACCAGTCCACCCCGCTGACGGGCGACATCACATCCAGCGAGACCTCGCTCTCGTCGCTCGTCAACTCCATCACGAGCGCCATCCCGTACGTCGACGACGGCGCGGTGCCCGTGCGCTGGGCCGCCGAGGCCATGCGCTGGGCGACGGAGGCCCGCAACCAACAACTCGCGTGCCGCTCCCTGCAGCTCTTCCGCGCCCTTAAGCCCGCCATCTCCATCGAGCACTGCGGCACGCTCATGCAGTCCATCCACCGCTGCCTCCAGTCCGGCACGCACCACGCCACCGCGGTGTGCGTAGAGGTTCTCCTCACGCTGCGCCTCACAGTGTGCTCGCTCGAGACCACCAAGCTACTGCTCTTCCCGCAAGTCTTCTGGCTCGGCCTCGAGCTCCTCAAGACGCCCTACGTCCAGATCTACCACCAGGGACTCCTCCTCCTCCGATCCTTCCTCAGCCAAGTCGACATGCTCAACCCGACGGTCCAGTCGGTGCTGCTGTCCTCGCGCCCGACCGCGCGCGACGCCGAGCGCGCCGCGACGCCGCAGACCGACGCCGGCGCCGCCGACGGGCCCTCGCTCGCGCAGCTCCTCCTCCGAGGGCTGTACCTCCCGGCAACGCAGGACGACGCGTGCGACCTGATGTCGGAGATGGCGCCCGTGCTCGCCGCGCAGGCGCAGCAGCAGCCGAAGAAGGGCAGGTCGCGGGAGTCGCTCTTCTCCGGGTGCCGCGAGCAGCTCGCGATCTGCTTCGTCACCATGCTGCCGTGGGTGCACGCTGCCTACATGCACGGCGCCGCGTCGGAGAGCGACGGCGACAAGCGCGCGGACCGCGCGCCGGACCTCGTCGGGCAGCTCACGGCGGCCGCCGCGACGGCGAACATGCCCGCGCTGGCCTCGGTGCTCAAGCGCCTGCAGGACTCGGGGCGCTCGCTGTCGTCGGCGCCGGCCGTGAGCACGGACCGCCACGGCCTGGACGCGTTCCGGTCGGTGCGCGCGAGCCAGAGCGTGGAGTCCGTGCGGCACATGGAGGAGATGGCGCTGCAGGACTTGCTGCGCGACGCGTGCTGCTCGGTGATCAACTACTGCGTCCCGGACAGCTCGGAGGCGATGCTGCTGGCGCTGTACGCGCTGATCAGGCGCGCGCACGACCGCGGCGTGCGGCGGTCCGCGCTCGTGGTCGTCACGCTGCTGCTCGCGGAGTCCCCGCACCTCTCGAAGCACCCCCTGACGCAGCTGTTCTACCGCGTGCCGTCGTCGGCGTGCAAGGGCGGTCCGCGCTGGGGCCCGGAGTTCAAGGGCGCCGCGCTCGCGGGGCTCGTCGAGGACGGCTCGAACCTCATGCGCGTCCTCCTGGAGGCGCAGGGGACGGGTCTCACGGACGTGTCGCTCCCAGAAGGCGTCGACAAGGTCCCGTGGAACTCCGCGCCGCTCTCGGCGGTCGTCGCCGCCGTCGACAGCGTCGTGGATACCTTCCCGGGCTACGTGCGCAAGGCGGCGGGGCCCGGGTTGCTGCCGTTCATCCAAGGCAACGCCGCGTCGGATGCAGCGGCGGCGTCCGCGGCCGGCGCGGGGTCGCTGGGCGCGGGGTCGCTCGTGCCGGACGACGTGGACGTGGACGTGGACGTGGACGCGGACGCGGACGCGGAGGCGGAGGCGGGGACGCCGCAGGCGAGCGGCGAGGGGCGGCTGGCGGGCGGCAACGAGGACGCGTCGGTGGACGGGTCGCTCGCGGACACCACGGGCGAGGAGGGGTCGCCGCGGGACTCGCTGCGGGCAGGGTCCGACGACGCGTCGTCCGACGACGGCAACTGATTCGACGGGGGAGTGTTTGGGGGTGTTTGGGTCGAGGGTGGGGGAGTATTGGCGCGCGGCCTCGCGCGCGGGACGTGGCTGGGCGGTGCAGGTCCCGCCCAGGCTGCTGCGGTGCGTCGTGTGGCGGCGAGGTGTGTTTTGCGTGCAGCAGTTGCACCCCGCATGTCTCACGTGTGCGCGTGCCGTGGACGTTGCGGCGCGCGTCTCGCGGTGCCGGTGGGCCGTGCGCGGCGAGACGTACGCACGGCGTGGCATGAACCACAGAGCTGTGACGATTCGTGCCACTGCTGTGATGCGCGCCGGCGCGAGACCGTTGCAGTCGACACTGACGCGGCCGGAGAGCGGCTGGACGACTGCCGCAGGTGGTCCGACCAGGTCGCGCGAGGGCGCGTGCGCATGCCTTCGCGGAGGACGGCAGGCCGGCCGCGCTAGAGCCCAGGGAGAGAGACATGTAGACAAACGGAGACCTGCGCGCCAACTAGTCGAGATTCAGTGATACTGAGTAAGTGCGTCACGGCTGATACCAGCTCAGCTGCCACCCTGGCACGGCGCCCTCGATACCTCCGGCGCTCGCGCGCGGCAGCCACCCGGCCCCCGACCGCCTCATCGGCGTCCCACAGCAGCGCGAACTACGTCAACACGCGGCGCCACCGCGCCGCCCCGCGCAGCGCCCCTGGCCTTGATCTCACACGCCCACGCCAGCGTCGCGCCCTGCGGCCCAGCCAGGCCCGGGCGCACCGCGACCGCGCGACAGCTGCGCCGCAACTATGACCGAGCTTCACGTGGGCGAGTTCAACGGTCTCATCGCGCGGCCACAAGCGCGCCTCGAAGAGCAGCTCGAGGTGCGTCACTCACCGCGGTCGCATGGGTCGACAACGCCCCTGGGGCCGCTCTCAGTGCTCTTTCCAGGTCGTTCGGGGGTGGTTCCGTGCCGTGAGGCGCGCTCGCGCACCTGCGAAGGCTGCGCGGGCGCGAGCGGGTCGCACACAGGGCAGAGTTGTTGCAGCTGGGGCACCTGCGTCGTGCGTCGACGGAGAACGCGCGCTGCGGCCCGTTTCCGGCGCGCGGGCCTCTACTTAGCCCGCAGAAGGTGTCGACGGAGCGCCGCGCCGGGAGAGCGCGGCAGCGGAGCGCCCTGAGCGACCTTGCAGCATGTCATGGTGCCTGCGCCGGTTTCGTCGGAATCCGGCGTGCTCGGGGCTGCGACGGCCCGCACGCGGTTGCAGTCGAGGGGGTCGCGCTAGGGTCCGTCGACGCGTTTCGACGTCGCATGTGTGGCGCCGGCAGGCTAGCACGACGGCACTGACTCTTTCGCGTAGCACGGCTTGCGACGTGCGTGACACCGATTGGTTCGCGCAGGAGAAGAAAGCTGCGGAGAATCGCGATGAGCGGGACGTGCTCCACGACCGGAAGAGGCTCGGCCGCCTCGGCGGAGCCTACTCAGGTGCGCGCCCTTCCTGACAGCCCTGCACGAACCTGCCTCGACGCGCCGCGAAGCCGCGGCCTGCCGCGCACGGCCAGGCGCATGCCCGACCCCTCGCAGCTCTCCGAACCGCGCTGACACTCCGCCCGGACGCACAGCTCACCTGTGCCATCATTTGCAACCCTCCCCGCCCCGCAGTGGACGCGCGAGACTCCGCGACGATGCAGCTGGCGATGGCTGCGGGGTGGTTCGCGCGGCAAGGGCGCTACCGCGAGTCCCTGGACCACTGGGCGGACGTCCTGCAGCAATATGATCACCTGCGGAAGTGCGTACTCAACCCAGACATGATGGGCGACGCCCTCAAGTGCATCGCGTACCCCAACGCGACGGAGAAGGCCGTCGAGGTGAGCCTCGCCGAGAAGCTCCCGCCCCGGCGCACGTGCGGTCGAGCCTGCAGGTGTTTTGTACTGTCGTTGCGAACGCTTTCCTGCCAACGGTGTCTGACGACGTCTTCTCGGTGCAGATCGCGAAGGCGATGATCGTGGCGTCGCGGGGCGACGTGACGATCGCAGGGCAGAAGGTCAACGTCAAGGGCAACCTCGAGGCGTGGCTGCGGGTGTGCACCGAGGAGAACCAGAGCCGACATTTCCACGTGCCCGCGGCGGAAGACATGAACCACCTCCTGAAGGAGATCCCCGAGGGCGTGCTCATGGACCTCGACTTCAAGTACATTCCGGAGCCCTGCGAGGCCAACTGGGCGCCCCTCGTCGTCGTCGGGCTGCTCGAAGTGCTCCTCGCGATGCTGCACCCGGAGGGCGTCGGCGCGGAGGAAGTCCACGGCGCCGCGGACGAGGGCGGCGTCCTGCACAGTTTGTCTGCCGTGTGGAAGCACCTCCTCCCAGAAAACCTGACGCACCCGACGTACGCGGCGTACATTCTGCTGTCGATGCGCGAGCTGTTCATCGCGTGGGGCGCGATGTCCTCGGTCGAGCTGCGCGGCACGTGGTGGCACCGGGGCGGGGTGACCATCATCGGGATGCTCCTGAGCCGGCTGGCGCAGGTGTCGCCGGTGGTGATGGAGTCAAGCAAGTACGACGAGACGCGCAAGCTCTTCATCTCGTTGTCGGAGAAGGTCAACATCGAGCGCGAGGACTGGGGGCAGCTGAAGAACGCGAAGTGGGCGCAGACGACGACCGGCCTGCCCACGTCGACCAACACGAACAACACCAAGATGCGCGGCGGCGTGTCGTCGGTCACGAAGAACTCCAAGGCCGGCCAGGCCATGTCCGGGAGCTCGTTCCGGTCCAACCAGAGCGGCAGCGACGTCATGGACACGAAAGTCACCAAGCGCCTGCAGGCGAGACCTGGGAAAAAGGACAACCTGTCGAACTTCAACAAAGGGGCGGCGCGGCCGCAGGCGACGGACGCGGAGCCCGGGGCCGACGAGGAGGAGAAGCCGCTGGAGAGCCACATGGGCCGCGCGTGAGTCCTCAACCCCCCCCTCTGCTTGGTATCTGATGCGGTGCAAGAATGAGCGCGACGCTGCGACGCTGCGGGGGCGCGTTGGACTAGCGGGGCCCGTCGGTGTACGCGCGGGCTGTGCGGCCGCGCGTGAGAGCTGGCACCGCGTTGGCTCTCGTTGTTGATCATGACTGCGTGGGGACGTTGTGTGGTTGTTTTCGCAGGACGCTCTCCGGGCACCCGCTGCCGTCGTACATGGGCGCGAGCCCGTCGAAGCGGCGCATCAAGGACCAGCTCATCAGCGCCGGCGTCTCGAACCGCATGCTGAGCCTCGAGGCCAAGCTCGAGGCTCGGCTCGCAACCGCCCATCACAACATGATCAACAGCGGGACAGCGTCCACGAACGACCGGGTCGTCAAGGCCGCCGTGCAGCGCGTCGCCAAGCGCGGCTCCGCAGCGGGCGGCTTGTCGGGCCACTAGGGCGGCTCCTGCGCATGTCGCCCAGTGCCACGTGGGCCTGGCAACTCAATTGAGTTGCTCGCCAGATTGTAGGGAGCAGTGCTCCGCGACGTTGCAGGGCTCGCTTGGGTCGCAGTGCGTGCGCCTGAGGCGCGAAGAGGCGTGGCGTGAACTACGAACCATGCGATTCAGAGATAGATACGATGTTGTGGATGGAAATACGCCAGCTGAGTTGTGATTCCTGTCGTTGAGGGGGGCGGCTGTTCCGGATGCATTACAAAGAAGCATCGGGCATCGCGCCCGGCGCATTCACGGCCGAGCAGGCGCGCACCGCGGCGTCGCACGGCCGGCGCGGAGCAGGGCGATCACGCGACGGCCGTCTCCGTGCACAGCCGCATCAGGTCCGGCTCGTTCTGCCCGACCTTGAGGAGCGCGTCGCGCATGTTCTTCGCGGCGTACTTCTCGTCGTCCTCCGCGAGGGGCCGCAGATAGTATTCCAGGATATAAACGGACAGCTTCGAACTAGTGGTTTTGTCGGTGCGCACGCCCCCCGCGGCGTTCTGAAGAGGCACGCTGAGCGCGAGCGGCACGACGCCGCACAGGATCATCGCGAACACGATGAACACGATGCCCGCGGCCTCCTCGTACGCCTGAGTCATGGCGGTCCCGAGCGCGAGCGCGATGAGCAGGTTGCCGGTGGCGTGCAGCGAGTACACCATGCTCGTCATGAAGCCGTACTTCCTCAGGAAGAACTGCAGCGGCGGGGCGGCGGGTGGCGGTCGGCGCGTGCGATGCTGCGGAACGAAGCGGTGTGTGCATGTTCAAAGCGGAAGAAGCGGTGCGTGTGTACGGCAACAGGCGTCGCGCACCATCCAGTCGACCTCGCGTTGGCAGGAGCAGAGCGCGTACACGAAGACGAAGCCGTGGCCTATGACCATGACGTGGAGTATGACGGCGGCACTGAGTGCGATGAGGAACAGGTTCCTCCACCCGCTGCTCGACGACAGGGCCGCGATGACCGCGGGCGGCTGAATCAGGAGCTTCATCGTCCCGGCCAGGAACAGGCCGGACACCAGGGACGACTTCTCGACGCCGCGGATGATGCGGTCGATCACCTTCTGCAGCCGCGTATCGCACGGGCACACGCAGACGCGGTTCGCGCAGGTGCGAGCCGCGCGGGATCGGTGCGACGGCTCAGAGCCTGAAAATCCTATGCGCGCGAGCAAGCGTCGCCACGGAGGCGCACCTCGGGGCTCGTCAAGGCCATTTCGATGTCCCAGTAATTGAGGATTCCGTGTTTGAGCACGTCGCGCTTTGCGAGCTTGTAGTACTCGCTCATGCCGTGCCACTCGGCCAGGTTGCGCGCCCACTTGTGGTGCTCGTCCGGAGAGGGCGAGCCCTCGGGCCTGAGGCCTCCGTTGAAGCGGTAATCCCCGAAAGGCATTGCTGCGCAACACAGGGTGTGCGAGCGCGGGTTTGGCCGCTCAGGGCAACTTAACTGGTAGGATACGCTAAGGCACGGCGCGTGAGGCGGTGGTGCGGGTGTGTGCGGCCGTGCGGGGCCTGCGAGGACCGGCAAGAGAAGCCACGTGTTCCTTCGCCGGCGACCGCGCGTATCGAGCCGTATGCCACTGTTGTTTCAGACGCGAGGAATAGTTTTGATTGAATCTGGCCGCAGATACACGGAACGATGCGAAATGCGTGCTAGGTGGCCGGCGGGCGCCGGGAGAAGGGAACCCGACGACCAGGGCCATGTGAGCACCCTCGGTGTCGTGTAACCCCACCATCACTGCGCGTACGATATCTTCAGAGATGCGACAATCTCTCCGCGGGAGCGCTGGTGCAAGACATCCAGGAAGCACGACGGGAGCGCCGTGGGCGGTACCTACCTGCGCGGTGTGCTTTGGAGGTGCCGATGTGCGGCCTCTGCGCGTGTCCTGTAGACTCAGACGCGCGCCTGGATTTTAGGAGGTGTCAGCTACTGCGAACGGCGCTGTGCAGGCCGCGGCGACGTGCCAGTGCGCCACGGCGAGCGGCTGACTCACTCCCGAACCGCCCCCACTTGACCGGCGCCCACGGGGGTGTTTCGGGCATATTCCGCGGTGTTCTTGCGCTGACATGCATTTGACAGTCAATTTGATTTCGTCATGCGGCCTTCAGAAGACAGGAGATTCGCGATGACGCGGTGTCGCTGCACAAGCAGTTGCGCCCTTTTGGACACTCGCGGGGTCGCAGCGGAGCGCCGCAACGCACCAGAGGCACGCCCGGGCGCACGCACGCAGCCCCGCACCCACCGCGCATCGCACACGCAGAAACTCTTCCGCTCTCGACCTCAAAAGCCACCGTGAACATGATGCAAGAATGGGTTGTCATTCCCTGACCTTCAGGCACCCTCACCGCGAGGATGCTTGAGCGACCGAACCGTGCGGCAGATGAGACTCACACAGCAAACAGGGTGAGCCGTCATGCATGCATGTCTGACGCACACCTGCACGACGACGTGGTGTACTCACAGCGCAACCTCGGGCGCCCCGCCCGGGGCGGCCACCGCGCTGGCTCTCCGCCGCCGCGCGCGTCACGCCGCGTCCGCGAACCCGACCCGCTTGTTCCCGATGTCATACACCGAGTGGTACGGGCCCAGGAACACGTCGCCGAGGATCCACAGCGGGCCGATGCGCGCGGGCGTGGGGAACTCGAAGAAGCCCGACACGCACTGCTTCTGCCCGAATGCGTCCACGACCAGCACGTACTGCTCCGCAGTCAGCTTGAACTCCCGCCCACCGATGTTGAAGGACACGTCCGGCATTGAGGGAATCGCGTCGCAGTCTACCACCGCCTGCCCGCCGGGCCCGTCGGGGTCGTCCTGGAGCGCGGAGATCGCCGCGTCCAGCGCGCCGGGGCCCTCGGGGTCCTCCGGCAGCATGTCGCAATAGTGCTTGAGCTTGGCCTCGAGCTCCGCCTCCGTGAACCACGGCTTCGACTCCTGGACCTTGGCCACGAGCGCCTGGCACACGTCGCACGTCTTCTGCGACGCGCCGAGGTGGAATTTCCCGCCGAGCTTGCCGTGCGCGCCCTTGTGCAAGTGCACGCTGTGCGTCTGCTTCTCGGCGCCCGGCGCGACCTTGCGGTGGCCGAGGAACGCGCCGGCGCCCGCCTCGCGCGCCTTCAGGTCCCGCCCGCGCGCCGGCGGGCCCACGGGGCACTGCCTGAGCTCCATGCACACCTCCAGGGGAGTCTCATTCGTCCACATGTTGTACACCTTCGGCACGATCGCGCCAACGCGGGCGTAGCACTGCTCGCGCGACATGCCCTCCTCGTCGCCGTCCGCACCCTCCCTCGCGCGCCACGCGTCGCGCAGCGCCACCAGGCGGTCCAGAAGCGTCGTCTGCGTCTGCGCGCCAATCAGCTTGTTCAGCTGGCGCACCTCCTCAGGCGGCCCGGCGATGAGCGAGGTGCCCGTGTCCGCGATGGCGTTGCAGCCGCCCACGCAGAAGCTCCCGCCCTTGTCCGGCACCGTCAGGCCCGACATCGTGAACAGCCAGTAGGAGGGGTGCGTGATCGGCACCCACGTGTGCTCCCCCGTGAAGTGCGCGGGGTCGACGCCGCCGAGGACGAGCTCGCCGCCGTTCTCGTCGTCCTCGTTGCGGTTGAGCCAGAACGAGAACACGTCCTGGTCGACGAGGCCCTTTTCAAACAGGTTGTAGAAGGGCGGGTTGATGCCGTTGACCGCGATCTCCTTGAAGCCCATTCCGAGGATGCCGTCGAACCGAGCGGCCACGAACGCGATGCCGGGCTCCTTGACGGCCTCCGCGAACTGCTGGTCGGGGCACGTGAGGTCGCCCCAGGCCAGGGAGTCCTGCGAGACGAAGCCCTCCATAGACCCGGATCCATATTCGATCGCGAAGTCGTCCCCCACGGCTGTGTAGGAGCTCGACTTGGTCGAGTCGTACCGGTGGTGCAGCCAGCAGGCGATGTTCGAGAAGGTGCACTTGGACGACGGGATCCACAGGTTGCTCGAACCCGTGTCGAAGATGACCGTGAACGGCTGCGCGGGCGTGCCTAGGCCGATCGGTCCGTAATACTGCGGGCGTGTCGGGCGGGGGCGGGGGTCTGTGAGGGCGGTGTGGCGCGCTGGGGCGCGGGGGCGGACAGGGCTCGAGGTTGGCGTGGGTTTCGGGGGCGGTGAGGGCGTGGCGCGGGCGGGAGCACGGGGAAAGAGGGGGTGGATGTTCACATGAGGTGAGTGGGGGCGTTCGGGGCTGCGCACACACGCGGGCGCGGTCGGGGAGGGCGGGGGGTACGGTGTGGAGCGTCGGCGGGGAGAGGAGGGGCGTGGCGGGCCCGCGGGGCGGGCGCGGAGGGGGGAGGACGGTTACACGCCACAAGTGGTCGTTGCGGAGCGCGAGGGGCGCGGCGCGCGGGATCCGTCGCGCGGCTGGGCTCGCGAGTTGAGTTTCTCGCAGCGGTACGCGCGGGTCGGCGACGATACGCGCCGTCGCGGGCAGATGCCGAGGACGGGACCCTTGACAGCCCGAGGACGCGCGCGTGCTCCGAGCCGCGTCGGGGCGCGGGCTCGCAGAACGCACCTGGGCGTCCATGAAGTTCGACAGCGGCACATCGTCGCCGTCGTCGCGGAGCTCGGCGTGCAGGCGGCCCAGCGGGTGCTGGTCGCGGTGGTGGAAGGCGTGCTTGGACTTCTTGAGCGAGACCTTCTGCACGTCGGCCGACGCGACCGACGCCAGAAGGCCGCAAACCACCAGAAACGCCGCGTTCATCATCATTGCGCCGGCGCGCGCGACGCGCGGGGGCTACGTTCTCTCCAGGGAGGTTGACTCCCGTCCCGTGCCGCGCAGGAGCCGAAACGAACTTTGCGTGCCCGGCCCCAAAGCTCCAAGGCCAACTGCACCTCCTCCACGCGCCGCACCGCACTTCCCCCGCCTCGCGAGCCCAGAAACGGCACCCCCCCCTACGCTGCAACGCCACCCCCCGCGTCCCGTCCGCGGGGACCGCGGGCGGCCCCGGGGGCGCGAACTCGCTCACCATCACCGGGCGCATCGCAGTTCCACGCCACGCGCCGAACCGAGGATGGCGTCTCCGCCTCCGCGCCGCGCACTGCACGACGCTCGACAGGGTCGCGCCGGTGCTGTCCGGGGCGGTCGCGCGCGACCTGCGGCCGCGGCCACGCGGCAGACGGGACGCAGCACCGCGAGGCCGGAGTGCCAGGGCGGTCCACACAAGGCGGTCCCAGCAGACATCAGAAAACAATTAGAAATGAAGGAAAAGATGCCTGACTGCGATTTCACCGGTCTCGCCCGCGGCGGGGTGCCCGCCAGCGATGCCCCGCTTGCCCGCGCGGCGCCAGGAGGTTGTTGCGTCACAGCAGACACCCGGAACCCCGTACTTGAGCCCTCTCATGTTTCGCACTCCGTCCGCCCGCCACAGCGCTCTCCGTGTTCCCCGCCCTACTTCGCGCTACGCTTTGCGGTTCCGCGGCTCCGACCCGGGGCCCTGCGCGGCGCGGGGCCCCAGCATCGCGTGTTGCGTCTGCTGCTGCTGCACTGTCGCTGTCAGCGCCGCTGCCGCTTCCCGGGCGGGCTGACCGCCGCGGGGCTCGCCGTGTCGAGCGCGCGCTTCGCGCCCCGCGAGGCCGCGGGGGCCTCGGAAGCCGGGGACGCCACCGGCTTGGGGAACTGCAGACAGAAAGCAGAAAACCATCGCGAATCAATCATCCAGGTCTCCCAGCGGTCCCTCGGCAGCAGGCGTGTGCACCGCAGCGCAGCGACGCGCAGCCAGCGGCTCCCGCGCTGGGGACTGGAAGATCGATCATGACGGTCGTGGAATCATAAACAGAATTCCAAGAAACATAGTCATAATTAAATACACGTGGCAAGCAAGGGACCTCGGCACTCGCCTTCGGGGTAGGCGCGGCGGCGCGCGCGGGCGTCGTGCGCGTCGCGGGCGTGGCCTGCCGCGGCGTTGACGCGGCGCGCGGCACGCTGCCCGCCGCAGCCCCGGCGGCCGCCGCCTGCGTGGTGGGGCTCAGCGGCACCGACCGCCCGCGCGACGGAGACCTCGCGGCCTTCGGGCTCGACGGCGCGGACGCGCCCCCGTCGCCGCCGCGGAGCGCCGCGTTCTCCTTGTCCGAGTCCTGCCGCCCGCCGTCGCCGCCCTCGGCATCCAGCACGTTCTGCGCCGCCGCCTGCTGCCGCCGCGCCGCCTGCTCGTCGATCTTCGCGCGGATCTTGTCGATCACTTGCTGCACAGCACGCATCCGGGAAACAACGCGACGCCGGTCGAGGAAGAACGCGCACACGCGCACACGAGTGCGACACGCACATGCACGCGACGTGCGCTCGCGCACGACGGCGGAGCCGCCGACCGCGGCCGCGCAGCACCCGCGCGGACGCACAGCAGGCTCGCGCACGCATCGCGTCGTCGCTGCGCGCGCACCTCGAGGTCCCGGTTGATGACGGGCCGCGTGATCGTGGCGGTGATGTCCTTCTCGCACCCGCGCACGGGGCACGTCGCCACGTTCTTCCGCGAGCGCATCTTGTACGTGTCCGTCTTCGCCGCCTTCGTGCTCTGGAAGTTCGGCCAGTGCCCCTCCATGCACGACTTGCAGAAGTTGTGCCCGCAGTCCGCCTGCAGGCACCGGTGCAGTCGCGTCCAGTGGTGGTGCAGTCGCGCTGGGAGGCGCGCGGGGCGAGCAACGGGTGCGGGCGCGCGTGCGGTTGGGGGGGCAACGCACCTGCACGGGCTCCTGCAGCACGTCGTCGCACAGCCCGCACGCCAGCGACGGGTCCGAGATGTGCCGCCGCGCCATCGACACCGGCCCGCGCGGCCGCGGCGCCCCAGTCTTCCGCGCCTTCTTCACCGGCGCCGCCGGCGGCGTGCGCACCCAGCCCCACTTGCCGTCCTCGAACCCCCAGTGCTCCTCCTTCGGGTCCAGCGACTCGACGTCGCACGCCTCCGCCAGCTCCTTCGCCATGATGCGGTCCATCTCGGCGCGCGCGGCCTTGGGCCACTGCGCGAGCGGGAGGTTCGGGCCCTCCTGCGTCGTCCACGGCGCGCCCTCGTTGTCGCACCGCACGAGGAGGTAGCGGCACATGAGCGGCGGCTTCACGCCCTTGGGCTCGAGCACGAGCTCCTCGGCGCCCGTGTCCTTGTTGGCGACGCGCTTGCCCCACGTGGCGCTGGTGGGGCGCCGCCAGCACTTGATGACGCGGTACACGCCGTCGTAGCGGCAGAGCAGGTCGTTGTCGACCAGCCGCGTGCCCTTGCCGCCCGGGAGGGACGCGACCTTCTTGGCGGCGCGCGTCGGGTCGGGCGCGTAGTTGGAGTGACGCATCTTGCACGACCGGACGACGCGCACGGGCAGCCCGAGCTTGCACGACCCGCGCAGGGCCTGCAGGGGCGGGCGCACGCCGGGCGGTGGGGTCGCGGGGCAGGGAGGGTGTTGCGTGGATGTTTTTCGTTTTCCGGGGGTCTCACCTCGTTGCCGCGGACCCACTCCTGGTCGAACTCCTGGTAGTTGTTCGTGCGCTTGTTCCCCGTGAGGTCGCGTCCGCCCGACCCGGTATAAAGCATCCACTCCCCCATGTCGACGTCGTCGTCGTAGCCCGCGGACGCCACGACCGACGGCGCGCCCGTCGCGCCGCCGGCGATGCCCGAGACGTGCGGGAGGTGCGCGCCCCACTGCCGGCAGTTCATGCGGTCCGTGAACTCCCGCCCGACGTAACACCCCCTCTTCACCGCCTCGTCCGATATGTCATACTCGGGCCCGATCGGACCGAGGTGGTTCTTCTCCGCGGACACCAGCATCTTGCCCGACGCCGCGTTCGCCAGCCCGCTGCGCACCGCGCGCTCCGACCGGAACGCCTGCGCGCACACGACCGGCACTCGTCATCGTCACCGCAACCACAAACCAGCGCTTCCCGCCTGACTGCGCACGGCGCTGCCGCGCGGCGCCGCCCCGGGCCGCGGCCGGCACGCGGCGCGCCGGGACGGCGCCGGGCGCGCGAGCCAGCGGCAGCCCGGGGCGAGAGAGCGTCAACGCGTCACGTACGCAGTCGTCGCGCGATGTGTGGGTGTTGCGCGGCCGCTGGCGGCGCGGGGCCGGCCACGCGCGGGGCGCACCTGGTCCGGGCGGTCGAGCATGGAGATGCGGCGGTCGCGGCCGGAGAGGGAGGGTCGGGGCCCGCAGGCAGTGAGGGGTCTGTTCCTGTTGCGCTTGAACTCCTTGATCGCCGCGATGAGCGCGACGTTGATGCGGGGGTTGTGCGCGAGGTCGTCGCTGATGACGTTTTTGCATTTCGGGCACTTGAGCTGGCCGGTCTTGTGCCGCAGGAGCTGCTTGAAGCACGCCAGGCAGCACGAGTGGCCGCACCGAGCCGTCACGGGGCGCTCGCAGAACTCGAAGCACACCGGGCAGCCGAGCATCTCCTGCGAGGAAATCACCGCGCCGGCGGGGGGCGTCGGAACGGCGTGCGCTGCGGCCGCGACGCGCGCCGGGCGGCCGTGCTGGCCGTGGCTCGGTGAAGCCGGCACAGGATGCCCGCGCGGCGCCAGGCGCCGCAGAAGCGGCGCAATCAAACCGCCCCGGGCGACTCGCGACGACGAGGGCGCTGGAACGCGCAACCACGGACCGTGTCCGCGCCGCAGCGCCCCGGGAACGCGTTCGCGCCACACCACGCTGAGCTCCCGCCCCCGCACGCGCCCGAGGGAATCGCACGTCGCGCCGCGCTCGTGCCCCGCGAGCCAGACGGACGCACAGTGGCTCCCACGTCGGCGCGCGGCGCACGCGGGGCCCGGAATGCGGCGCGGGACCGCACACTGGCGCTTGCACGCTGCCAGGGCGGGAGGCTCCTCGCGGCGCGCCGGGGCCCCCGCAGCGCCGCGCCCCGCGGGTTCCGCGCTCTCATGGTCGCGTGCATCCTCCACGGAGGGAGCCACGCGGCCGAAACGGCGCACCTTGGCCTGCCGGGTCTCCTCGTCGTCCTCACCGTCGCTGTCGCTGTCCGCCCCCGCGTGCCACCCGTGGAGCTCCTGGATGCGGCGCGCCTTCTCGCGGTCGTCGAGGGCGGCATCGCTCTGGATCTCCTTGATCTTGCGCTGCATTTCGCGGTGCTGCGCGGCCGCAGCGTCCTCCCCACCGGGGCTGGCGGTTCCCCCCTCCGGCGGCATTTCCGGCCCGTGTGCGCGGCGGGCCGACGGCCAGACGACGCGCCCGTGGCAGAACGAACGTGCGGCGGCTCCGCCGAATGCCCGCGGCGCCGCGCGCGCCCGCACCGTGACGCACCGGCCCTCGAAGCCTCAAGGCTCCTACCTGCTTCCGAGTCCGACAGCAGCCTGGCAGCGGCCCGGAAGGCCCCCCCGCGGCCCGCGCCGGACGCGCACGTTGCCTGTGGCGGCGGGCGGGGGTCGTCACACGGCGGATTCACGACGCCCGCGCTGCTGCACCGCCAAACAACACCAGTGCACAACTAGACCGCTTCTTGTCGTGGCGTAGGCGCGTCGCCGGCGCGAGGGGCGGCGGACCGCAGCGAAACTCACAGACGCAGCGAGAGCCACCGAGCGGGGGCTTCCAGGGCGGCGTGGGGGCGCGTGGAGCGCGGCGTTGGCGCAGGCGGTGAACGGAGAGCACCATGGAGGGCATAGGGGCGGGCGACGCGGTGACGTTCTTCAAGATCCGGAGAACGTGCCTCCAGATGGTGCGCGACCGCGGCTACGTCGTGTCGGAAGACGACCTCCATATGACGCTGGACGAGTTCAGAGATCAGTTCGGGGACAATCCCTCAAGGTGCGGCCCACACGGGCGTTTGGGCGCTCGGAGCGCGCTGGAGGGACTACGTCGCACCAGCTGCGGCGCGCGGGCTTGATTTCTGCGCGCGCCGGCGCGCGCTGCGCTCGCGCGACGGTGCGGAATGCGAGCGGCGCTCAACGGCGGTGCCCGTTCGCGCCGCTGACGTCATCGCCGCGGGCGCGCGCGCCAGCGCGCGTGGTGGGCATGCGCTACGCGGCGCGCCGGCGCTCGTGCCGTTTGTCGCGCTCGCGACGGCGCATTGGGGCCCGCCGGCTCCGGGCCGCGGCAGCTGTGCCGCCCCGCGACGCTTGCGCCGCTGCCACGCGTCTGGAAGCCCCGCCGATGGCTTCCTCAAACCTGTTCCGGTGCGTTCGCGGCCAGTGCGCCCGGAACTGTCGCGACGCCGGCGCCCCGCGGCCCGCTTTGCATGCAGAGAGCAACTGGCCTTCATTGCCGCGAAGGAGGACGACAGCGAGCAGCGCGTGACGGTCATGTTCGTCTCGGACGAGAAGCCCTCGGCCCAGACCACCAAACGGATTCTTTCTACCATGCAAGAGCAGGCACGCCCCCCTTCCCCCCGCTCCTTGGTACACGCGCTCTCGACGCGTCCGAGCCCCGCACAGCCCGAAAGCCCCCGGAACCGCGACCTGCGTCCTCTCTCCTGCCGCAGAGCCTGCACCACGCCATCCTCATCACGCGGGGCCCCCAGACGAACAACTTCAAGCTGGCAATGGAAAACCTCTCCGGAGACTACCGCATCGAGCTGTTCCGGGAGCAGGAGCTCGTCGTCAACATCACCGAGCACGACCTCGTCCCGCGGCACGAGGTTCTCACGCCCGAGGGCAAGCGGCAGCTCCTCGACAGGTAATAACACCCCCGCCTGCCGCAACAGACCCTGCAGCGCGCCTGCGCGCCGGTGCCGCCCGGCCACGCAGTGGCGCGCCGCCGCTGGCCCTGCGCGCCGCGTCCGCGGCAGCGGACGCGATCTCGCGAGCGCAATCTGTGTCCCCGTGATCATATCATACCTGTGTTGCTGTGGACGTTGGTCGTCTCAGACGGCGACTGGTCCGGCCGCGCCTGTCGTCCGCGGCCCGCGGCACTCAGCCCCGCGCGTTCCGGGCTCGCGTGCGTCGTCCAGGTACAAGATTAAGGACTCGCAGCTCCCAAGGATCCAGTATGCTGACGCGGTGGCTAGGTACTACGGGCTGCGGCGCGGGGACGTGGTGCGGATCATCCGCCGGTCCGAGACCGCGGGACGCTACGTCACGTACCGGCTGTGCGTGTGATCCCGCTTCCGACGCCGCTGCGTCGCTGTCCGAGTGTGGTTTCGTTTCGTTTGGTGGGCGCGCGTGTCCCCGTCTCGCTGTGCGTGCCGGTGGAGCGCGAGCGCCGCCGCGTCTGGCCCGGTAGCGAGGCGCGCGCCGCCAGGGGCGCGCGGCCTCTTGTGCGTGTTCGGGTCGGGCTTCGGGACCACCGGCAACGCCAGCCTCGAGCACGCATGTCTTGCGCCACGCTTCAGACGGCGGGTCGCACTAATTCCCCGCAGGTATTCGTCGGGCCGCGCACAGGAGCTGTCGCGCTCACTCGACGCTTGATCGCACGGTCGGACTCGCAGCTTGCTCATCCTGCGCGCAGGTACTCCACCGCGCCGTTGCTCTCGGCCACCCCTTTCCTGGTCAATGCGACGTCCGGTTACGTTTGTCAGCCTGATTGCCCATTACATCAAGACGAGAATCACCACCACGCACAGCATTAGCTCTCTCAACGGTCATGCAACGCCACACACGCCCTCGTCCCCGCACAGCGCTCGGACGCGCTCCAGCCCACACGGAAGCCGCGCCTCCGCGCACCACCTCGCGCCGCTCCCCGCCCGCAAACACCCCCCTCCTTGCTCAGCTGAGATCGAACCCGGCGCCGCTATTGATGGCGTACAGCAGCTTGTCGCGCATGACCTGGTCCGACTGGTACGGCGGCAGCTTGAGCAGGTTCATGCACGTCGCGGCCGTGGGCAGCCGCTTGTGCGACGCCTTGTCCCGGACCCCCCCCGCCATGGCGATGCCGATCTTCGGTTCCAGCTGCGAAAAGCCCAGGAGCGGCGGCCGCGAGCAACTGGTGACGAAGCGCAGCAGCGCGGCCTGGTCCTGCGGGGTCATCGCGGCCACGACGCGCCAGAAGCGCTCGATCACGGGGTGTCCGTTGGCGTAGCCCGAATGATACTCCACGTGGGCGCGCATGTCTGCTAGGTCGATGGCCTCGAGGGAGCCGCCGATGAGCGTCTGGATCTCCTCGGGGGCGAACACGCGGATCCACTGCGGCTTGATGAGCTGGTTGAACCCGCGGATGAAGGCGGCGCACTGCGGAGAAGCGGGGAAGCGGGGGGGGGGTATTTTTTTGGTTGGTGCGACGCCGCACGGGGTCGGGCCGAGGACGATGCCGCGGCGGTTCGCACGAGCGGCGCGTCCCGCGCATCGCGCACGCGCGTCGTGCGGCGACAAGGCGCGCAATTGGCTGCGCAGCGTGCGTTGCGGTTGCGTTTGCCGGCCTGCTCACCTGCGGCGCGATCTGCCGGTTCAGCTTGTAATGCGCCACGAGGTGGATGTACTGCATCACGTTCCCGTTCCCGACGCTGACGGTGGCGCCCCCGGGGCGCAGCGGCACGAGCCCGCGGCGCCCCTCGACCGCGAACGTCAGCGACAGGTCCGCGACGTCCTTCCCCTCGGCGACCCAGGTGCGCAGGAAGGCCAGGTTCTTCGAGAGCTCGGGGTCCAGGGAGTCGAGGTCGTCCACGTCGCACGCCACGCGCGTGAGCTTCTTGAGGAAGAACGGTGCGAGCGGCAGCTCGAGCAGGATGCCGTCGTGCACGGCCTTGCCGACCATGCGCCCGACGAACTCGAGCAGCCGCAGGTCGTCGCCCTGCAGTTCGGTACGAGAGAAAAGAAATGTCAAAAGACGAAGTCCTTGTGCGTCAAGGTTGGTCGATTGCGGGATATATATATATCTATATATTTGTGAATGGTGCGCAAACGACCGGCGCCGCTGCTGCGCCGCGACGCGTTTGGCCGCTGTTGCAAAGCATGGGAGGACGCGCGTGCAGCCGGGCTGTTCCGGTGTCGGGGGGTGCGTTGCGCGGCACTCACGTCCGGTACGTTGTCGGCCGAGTCAGGCGACGGGTATAGCTCCTGGTTCGCGTTGCTCGTGAACAGCCCCGCCTGCGGATCGAACGCCTCCTTCACCAGCTCCTCCAGGAAGTCCTTGAACAGCCCCCCGCCGTCAACGCCGGCCTCCGCGGCCCCGAACTGGTCGAAGAACTGCACGCGCACCCGCGACTTCAGCGCGTCGCCGAGCGCGTTCATCGCAGCGTACCCGTCCTCGACCACGTGCCCACGTCGAATGCGCAGGAAGCTCCGGGACCCGCCGAGGTCCCCCGGCACGAGCGGGAGCGCCTCGGGCTGCCGCGCGCGGGGCCGGCTGCGGTCGCTCGCGACGACGGCCTGGAACACGCGCGCGCGATCGACGAACGGGACCAGGTAGGGCGCGTGCTTGAGCAGCTGCCACGCCCGGCTGCGGCCCCCGCGGCCGCGGTCGTCGCCGCTGCCGGCGACCGGGCGCATGCGGCGACGGTGGCCCGCGGTGGCGCCGAGGGGCATCGCGGACGCGTCGTCGTCGTCGTCGTCGTCGCTGCTGGACGCGTCGTCCACGGCGGGGCCGCTGGCGGCCTCGACGGCGACGGCGGCCGCCTCCGCTTCGCGTGCGAAGCCGTCGCCGGACACTTCCGGGGCGTGGAAGGCGGTGGCGGGCGCGAACGGCTGGCGGAGGTTGCGGAGGTAGAGCTGCCAGAGCAGGCCGCCGCACCCGTCGCGGACGGCTGCGCGCACCTCCGCGGCGGGGGGGGGGAGTGAGCTGACCGTTGTCGGGGCCTCCCGCCACAACACGTGCATCAGCGCCTCCCTGCACGGACCAAACAGCCAGCGCCGCGACGGTCAGCACCCCTCGCACGCACACGCACGCAGCAAGGCACCATGGCTCAGAACCAAGTCGACAATTCGCGATCATTCGTCAACAGCATATGTTCCGTTGCACGGCTCGTTGCGATCGGCCGACTCACGCACCGTAGCAGCGGCACGAGCCCCACGGCGGCGCCCCCGCGCCCCGCCTCGTACAGCTCCGCGAGCCGCAGCGGGCGCTGGTGCGTGTACATTTCCGATGTCCCTAGGACCTGCATGTTGAGTGCCAATGCCGGCGCGAACGCCGCGAGCGGCAGCATCCACCCGGGGTCCCGCCGCGCGACGCACGGCTCCCCGGCGCCGCAGGCCGCCGCGTACGTCGCGTCAGACTGGATGTGGCGCAGGTGGTGGGTCCAGAGTCGAGGCAGGAACCCGGGGTGAAATGCGAGCTCGCGCAGGGCGGGCTCGCGCAGCGCGGGCGCGGCGAGGATCTGGAGGACGAGGGCGCACATCGCCTGGACCGGCGCGGGGTCGGCGGCCGCGCCGGCGGTGTCCGCGGGGCGCGCCGCTGCCGCGACGAGCCACGGCAGGACAGTGCCGTTGACGACGGCGGCGAGGGCGCGCTGCCACGCGGCGGCGGCGGCGTGATCGAGCGCGCCGGCGCGCGCGGACGTCGCGGCGGAGTCGGACGGGAGGCCTGACTCGAGGAGACCTGACAGAGTCTGACAGAACGGCGCCGCGAGGAGCTGCAGGGCGCTCGAGGGCTCGTCCGCGCGCCTGTCGGCCGCGGCGAGGTACTCGACGCAGCGCGAGAGGTTCGCGGCGATCTCCACGGCCTCCGTCGCGCTCGCCACGGCGTACGAGTGCAGCGCCGCCAGTGTCGCCGGCAGCAGCCGCTGAAGCAGAGATGGCATCGCGCGAAGCGCCGGCGCCGCGGCGACGACGCCCGGGGCGGACATGAGCCGCAGGATCGTTCGGGTGCGCGTCCCCGGCGCGCCCTGCGTGCGAGACCCCCCCCCGTCGACGTCCATGGCGTCGGACTGCGGGGGAGTCCCCAAAACAACCCCCTGCGGGTAGCTCCGCGAGAGCGTGTGCAGCAGAACGGCCTCGCCGACCGTGCCCTTCAGCGCGCCCGCGAGGAGCCCGTCTGGCGGCGCAGCGGCCGTCACGGCGCCTCGCAGCTCCTCCGCTGCCGCGCCAAGTCTGCATAAGGATCGGATTCGCCACGGGCCGTCCCGGAGGCCCGCGGAGAGCGCCGCGCAGACGGCGGGGGCGCGGTCCGGGCCCAGCGCTGCGCGCCAGGTGTCGGCGGACAGCAGCGAGAGCAGCAGCTTGACGAGAGCCGCGCTGTTCGTGTTGTCGTCGCCGGAGTCGATTTCAGCCGTGACGACGTCGCGGAGCGGCGCGGCGAGCAGCGGGCGGCCGCGGAAGGTGGCGTGCTGGAGGGAGCGGATCAGGAGCAGCGCGAGGCGCGCCGCGCGTGCGCCCTGGTGCGTCGGGGTCGTGTGTTGCGGCGCACCGACGACGCAGATGGCGAGCGGGGTCCCAGCGGCCGGCGCTGAGGTGAGGACCGCGCAGCTGAAGGAGATGAGGTGCGCGAGGTCCGTGGAGACGTCGGGGCGGCACGCGAAGGCCAGCTCGGACGCCCCGGAGGGTCCGGAGGGCCGGCAGGAGGCATCGTCGACCGTCCAGCGCCTCGCGAGCTCGCGTGCGGCGTTCGACCACGCGAGATACGCCTTCCAGTGACGCTGCGGATGGTGTGGGACGCGCGTACGCGTGTCTCGTGGCCGGAACGCGGCGCAGCGGGGACGGGCGCGGCCGGAGAGGGTGGGTTTCGTGCGAGCGTGTGTGGAATGACGCGCGTGGCGGGAATTGCGCGCGCGCTCACTTGAATCGTGGATGCCGCTGCAGCCTCACGTCGATTGCGGTGCCGCTGCTCGCGTTCGAGCCTGTTGCGCTGCAGCAGCTGCTCCCTGGTCTCCGCCACACCACCGCGGCCTGCTAAGGACACCCGCGACTGCGTCTTCCAGTCGCCCGTGAACATGGCCGCGATCAGTCCTCAACCAGTACCACCGGAGGTCCCTGCCTGTCCCCTGGCAGGCCACTTCGGCGCGGTATGAGTCTAAGACGCCCGCAGAGCGACCGAGGCAAACCACAGGGCCAGCCAGCCCCGGTCAGCGCGACTCAGCGCCGTAGAATCAGCCTAGAATCGAACACTCTACCGCACTTCCCCTCGCCGGCGTCGCGCGCCGAGACTGCCGCGGCGCCGCGCCCCCGGCGCCCCCATGAACACTGAGCTGAGTCAGCTCCGCGTGTTCTACTCCCGGACCCGCGTCAGGGTCCAGCGGCACGCCCGGACGCCCAGGAGCGGCCTCTCTCAGCTGGGACCGCACCGCGCGCTCCACGCGATCCGACCGCACGCCTTACAACAGCACACGTATACGTACGTCCTACACAACCCCCCCAACGGCACGGTTCTGCGTCAGCGGACACGCAGGTCTCACTCACACGGGAAGGCACAGCACGCGGCAACGCCCCGGTCGCCCGTGCGCGGTCTGGCACGCAATCCCGGCCGGCGGTTGACGCCGACACACGTACGTGCGCGACGCAGACGCAGACAGCGCAGCGGGCCGTGGCTCCGTCGCGGCGGTCGGGCTCTCAGCGGTTCTGGCGGATCCGCACGATCTGGCCGCCCTTGATGCGAACGGTCATCTCGGACGAGTAGCGCACGAGGCCCCGTTTGACAAGCAGGGCAAGGAGCCAGCGGCCGTGGCCGCGAGGCTCGGGGTCGGACACGAGGAGGATCTTGTGGAGGTCCGCGACGCTGACGTTGTTCTGCAGCAGGATCCCCGCGGCCGCCTCGATCGCTGCGTCAGCAAGGGAGGTGGATGCAGTTGCAACCGGATGGATGTCGTCGCAGCGCGATCGCGGGCTTGCGCCGCGTTCTCGCGACTTTTCCCGCCCCTACCAGCAATAACCACGTCCATACCGAGGCGGCACGCCCTGAAACGAGCCGTCAAGCCGATCACCGGCTCGTCGCCGTCTCATGATGGTGTGAAGCCAAACATGGCGATCCGTGGCGGCGTGGGGTCGCGCTTACCCGCGTTGAGCTTCTTGATGATGTCCTTCCTCCCGCGCGTGATCTGCTCGGCCTGCCCTTTCTTGCCCTCCAGGACCATCTTGCAATCGGGCGCCAGCATCCACTCGCAGCGTTGCGCCCACGTCTTGTCGGCCGTGTGCAGCGCCGTGACGAACGCCTTGTGGAACTGGTCCACCAGGGCCCGCTCCGTCCGGGCCGCCGCGTCCCCGCGCGAGGAGTCCTGCGGCCGCGCGAGGAGGCGTCAATCGCCTGGTTGGTCCCAGGCCGAAAACGGCACCGCGGCATCGACCTGCGCGCGCGGAGCCGACGCACCTGCCGGGCCTTCGTTAGTTTGCGCAGAACTCTCGACGATCCATGGTCCGCCGGCTCCGCGCGCACCTCCGCCTGCCCGGACAGCGCAGCGAGCATCCCCGCGCTCGCAGTCGTCTCGGATCGCGCAGACCGGCTCCGGGTGCGCCGCCGCGCCACCGACGTGCTCGCCCCCGCCTGGTCCTGGAGCACGAGCCCGCCTGGGGAGGACGGCCCGGTCCCGGAACCCGCGCTGCCCTTCGGACTGGCCCCTGGATGCCACGCCACCAGCTTTGCCAGAACGCCCCGTTTCGGGGACGCGCGGGCCTCGCCGAGCGGGAACTCGTCCTCCCCGCGCCGGACCTCGTCGACATCGACCCCGCCCGCGACGCCCGCGCACCGGGAGCGGCCCAGGCAGGCAATCATGGTGGACATAAAGACAACAAGGCACAAGAAGAGTTTTGATGTGCGTGTTGGGTCTTCCGTGGCAGCAGGTGGCGACGTTCGGCGGTCTGCGCGGGCCGGACTGGGCTGGCGCCGCGTTCGGCGGGCCAGAAGTGGCCGGGAACCGCGCTGAGTCAGCAGGAGATGACCTAGAAGTGAACATGGGCTCTCATGAGAGCTCAGAGTCTCATGTGTCTGAGAGCTCGGTGGAACCTGGCCCTGCCGCCGTGGGCGTGGTGCGGCGCGGCCTGACCGCACAGATGCGTCTGGGAGCGGTTCGCGACCGCGCGGCAGGCGCGTGGTCGCGTGAATTGTGCGGAATCGTGAATCGGCGAAACGTGTCGTCCGGTGATGTTTACTGAGGCTGTCAGTTAGGGCCCCGGGCCGCCCGCCGCTGGTTCCTGCGGCGCTCACGGGCCCGCGCGCGCGCCAGCGAGGTCATTCGGGGCCCTACCGTCAGGCAGTGGTCGCCGAGGAGCACGAGAGGGGCGGCACCGCTGCGAGGCACTGGGAAGCAGCCACGGCACGCACGATGCCGTACATCAGGAATGGTGAGTCCGCCACTCACGGACGCCGGCACGCGGCCCCTCGCGGTCGCGCGCGTTCGCGAGCGCGCCCGTGGCGCGCGCGGCCGCACAGCGCCCCCGCGTGTCACGCCTGTCTGCGCTGGCGGGCGTCGCGGCGCCGCAGCGGCGCACCTTCGTCCGCCGGCGCCCCGAGGCGAGCCGCCGGAGTAGCCGGGATACTTGCGCGTCGCGTGCGGGCGAAGGCTCGCGCCCTCGCGTCCGGGATTCGCTCCACTTTCACCTACACCACTGCCTAAGTATCTTCCGGCGCCTGGGCGCAGACGCGCTTCTGCGCCGCCAGTGAGACCGAATCGCGTAGCCTGATGTCCCCGCCGCGAGCACTGGGCGCAGGTGAGGTTGTGGAGGGCGGCCGGAGACCTCTTCGGCTCTCTTCCATTCGCGACTTTTTCTTCTGGCTCCTCGACCTCGTGTGGTCGTTCTTCGCCACGCTGTTCTCCGCTGACTCCCAGGACGCCTACGCGAACAAGAAGCAGCGCAACGTGAACGGCTTCGGCTCGGGAGGTGGCCCAGGCACGACACTCTCGCCCATCCCGCACCACCGCGCCCCTCGCAAGCCCCCGAAACCATACCCATCGACAACAATCCACGCCTCCAACCCGCACATCCGCAATCGCGCCCGGAACGCCACGCACCCGCGCCGTCCGGCCTCGAACCTCGAACCTCCAACCCTACGCACGCGTCCGACCCGCCCAGCCCACGTCACGCCCACCCGCGCGACGCGTCCCGCAGGCGGCGGCGGCGGCGGCGGCGGCGGCGGCGGCCCCCGCGGCCCGCGCATCTCCGGCATGGACCGCCTGCGGAAGATGGGCGGCGGCGCAGCCCCTGGCGGCTGAGCTAGGTAAACGCCAGAGGCTTCGCGGGGCGCGCGGGCGCGCGCGACGCACCTCCCGTCCCACGAACGCGCCACCAAGGGCGCCCGGGATGTAGTTGCGTCGCGCCGCGCGCCACCGCGGACGTCTCTGGCGCCGCAAGCTTTGGTCGAGGCCGGGACCGGCCCGGCACGCAGCGATCGATCGCCCGTGACTCCACGGCCATCGTGTGCGCGCCGGCGGTCGCGCCGACTTCGGCCGACACACTAGACGGACGATCCCTAACGGCTAACCCCCCCCTGCCTCACGCGAGCGTCGCGGCGGCGTAGCAGCTGCCCGCGCGCGCGTGCGTCGGGCCCGGCTGCGGAGAGTGCTGGCCACTAGCTTGACCAGGCACGCCCAGCGGGTCGGACAGGCGGGGGGGGCGTTTGGGCCGGCCAGCGCTGCCCGGATGACGGCGGCACCCGAATCCCGAGAGGGGGGGTGTCGCTCGACGGCTGACAGCACCGCAGCGGCTGGTTGCACACGACTAGACCAAGAACAAGACGAGCTTAGCGGGGCGTGTCCCCCTCAAGATTCTCCACCCACCTGCGCCGCGGCGGCAGGCCCTGACACTCCAAGAGGCGCGGCGCCTCCCACGGCGCAGGGGCGAACGGCCCCTGCCGCCGCGCCGCCCGCACAGTGCCTGGCGCCGGTGCACGCAGGTTGCGGATGTAGTCCGGGGCGCACAGCGAGGCTTGTGCATCGGCTGCTGGGCCGCTGCATGGCTCACTGTGTGACCCCGCATAGCAGTAGAAGTGACTCGTGCCCTGCGCGCCCGGTCGGTGTCTGGCGCGCGCGACGTGCTCGCCCGAAGTGCTTGTCCGTCAGCGAATCACTGGCGAAGTACGAGCCACGAAAGAGTCTCGCCTGCCGTACCATTTCGGTCGCTCCGGCATCCTCGCGGTGAGGGTGCTCGTAGGTCAGCGAAGTACTATTTCGGTCGCTCAAGCACGCTCGCGGCGAGGGTGCTCGTAGGTGAGCGAGTCACGTAAGAAGCGGGCGCCGCGGCAAGTGCGGTCCCACAGCTCGGTGCGCGCTGGCCTGGCCTAGCCGTCCGTCGCAGCGACACCGCCAATGTGCCTCCGGGTCGGCGACTCTCTCTCCGCGAGATGGAGCGCCGTGGTGCGGCGTGCCCGTGCGCACCACCCGTGCCGTGACGACGCCGTGCGCGCACAAGACGTCCCACCAGCTCCGGAGACAGGGTGCACTGAACAGCTGCAGCTCTCTCTGACAGAGTGACAGACGGAGCGAGAGCGAGCGTGCTGAGGGGCGTTGATGTTTCTGGAAGGCTCCGCCGTCAGGCACTTACACAACGCTGTCTGCGTGACGCGGGCTCGTTTCAGGCGCGCTTGCGGGCGTTTTACAACGTTTGGACGCGCTGCTGCGCCGTGCCTTTCAATGCTACGATAAACTGAGGCGACGCGACGCGGGTTGGGGGGCGGACGGCGCGGAAGATGCGCAGCCGTCCTCGCCGCGAAGCTGGCGGGGTGGGCAGCAGGCAGCTGAACGCGCGTTGTGCACTTGGTGCGCGCATATGAAATGACATGATATGATGAGATTGGCGCAAGGGAGTGACTGTGGTCCGTTGCCGCGAGGGACGTGAGTCGGGCGCAGAGGTGGCAGCGAGCTCCGCCCAGCGCGCAGTCGCCGCGGCCCGTGCAGTGCGCTTGGAGAGTGCATGCATGCAGCAAAGGCGATACTTGGAACCGCTGTTGGTAGTTATCAGGCGTTTGTGGCGTGCGGCTCGCACGGGCGGCAGGCAGGCCTTCATCCGGCGGGGTTCCGGCGCTCGTTTCACGGCCGGTAGTCCGCCCACAGCTTGTCAAACAGCTTGGTGAACTCCTTGACCAGTTTCGGCCCGTGCAGCACGACCACGTTCTCCTGCGCGAGCGAGCAGCGCGGCCCGTGAGCGCGCGCCGGCGCCCCGCGGCCCTGCGTTCCGCGCGCGCGCTCGCAGCCGGGTGCGGGCGTGGCGCGCACCTGGTTGTTCAGGCACGCCTGGCGCGTCCAGTTGAAGCTGCCGGTGACGAGGCGCTCGCCGTCGACGACGCAGAACTTGTGGTGCATGTGGTAGCACGACTTGTCCATGCGGACCGGGATGCCGGCCTGCCGCAGGGCCTTGATGTCGCTGCCTTGAGCGTTGGATTGGTCGTCGTCGGTGATGATGCGCACGCGGACGCCGCGGCGGTGCGCGGCCGTGACCGCGTTGGCGATCTCGTTGCACGTGATCGTGAAGACGCAGACGTCGAGCGTGGCCTTCGCGCCGTCGATGATGCGCAAAAGACGTGTCAGGCTGGTGTGGTCGTGCCAGTACTGGCAGTCCTGCCGCCTGCGGGGCCGGGTCGGGTGCGCGGACGCGTGGCATGGTCCACCGGTACCTCGATCCGAGCGAGGGCGATCGATGCGGAGCGTGGGCGCTTCGGAATCGCACGCCGTGGCTGCTGGCCGATGACCAGTGTGCGGGCTGAGGGGCGGACAGCGCGGCAAACGGGACGGACGTACTTGCATCCCTTTCCTTCGAGCCACCAGCGGCACGGCATCGCCTTGATTGGGAAGAACAGACTATAGTCCTGCGGCACGACGGCCTTGAAGTCTGTCGCCGCATCCTGCTGCGCCGCGCTGGCCGGTTGCGCGGTGCTGGGAGCCGAGAAGCACCCGCCCATCCCTGCTCCGGCCTACTCTCAGTCCAAAGCGTGACAGGGCCGCCGAATACCGCGTACGAAACGCCGGGAGAGGCTCTCTACTTGCGCTAGGCAGGTGTGCCGGCCAGGGCGGCGGTGACGAGTTCAGTCCCCCCCGGTTCCGCGTGCAGCAAGCAAACATCGCGGGCGAGCAGCGGGGCGCCGCCAATGCGCGCGGGAGGAGCTGTCCTGGACAGTCCAGCGCGCACGGGCTGTCATACTGCCTCCAGTCGGGCAGCAGCTTTCAGCAGCGGCCCGCGACGTCGCCTTCGCGCCACCGCGCCCCGCGAGCCCCGCACTCGCACGCAGCGATAGTCCAGCGCGCAGGCCGCACGCTAGACCCGCGCGCGGACGTCGCCGCCGCGCGGAATCGGCGGTTCGGTTTCAAGTGAGGAGCGTCAGCTCTCTGCAGGGTCCGTGCAAGCTCGGCCTCGCACGGCGCGCTCGCGGCCTTCCCGCGCCGTTTCGTTGCGGTTGCACGGAGTCCGAGCGGGAGGGATCGCGTGGGGGCGGTTGAGGTGCGTTGCCGCCGCGTGGGGGCGCGCGCAGGGCAGTGCGCGTGAGCCTGCCGCGCTGACTTCTGTTGCCGCAAACGCCCGTCTGCGCGCGTCCCGGGCGGTTTTCGCGGCGCGGCGGAGATGTTCGAGCAATACACGATCGTGTAAGCGCGCGGCGCGTGCGCGATGCGGCGTGCAGGCGGCGGAGGCGCGATGTCCGGGCCCGGAAACAAGCAGGGCGCTGCGCCGGCCCTCCAGGCCGGCCCGTCGTCGTCTGCGCCGGGAGAAGCCCGCCCTGCGGAGTCCCATGCACCCAGCGAGCCGCGGCAGCAAGCGCACGCCCCCGCGGCGCAGACACAGCCCAGGACGAGCACGGCCGCGGCGCCCGCAGAGCAACAACCGGGCCGCCCGCCCGCTGCGGTGCTCACGCCGGGCCCGCACGGCGACTACGTCACCCTAGGATACCGCAACGCCGCGCCACCGGTGCGGTACGTCCGTGCGGCGGCCGCGCAGCCCGAGCCGTACCACGGAACCTTTCGTTTGGAAGACCCTGCAGCGGAGGGGGGCGGAGACGGCGCGCACCAGCCCCGCACCGGCACGTTCGCGGCGCACAGAGCTCCCACGCTGCACGGAGCGCGCTTCGCGAACCTCGACCCGCCCCCCGGCCTCAACAGCCCCTCGGCGCCGCTCCATCCATACGCCGCGCCCGCAACGACCGCGCCGCACCAGGACGCCCCGCCCGCGGGGCCGTGGCCGCGCTACGCCCCCTCCGCGCCCGTCTACCTCACAGCCGCGGACGCGCCGCAGCAGTTCGAGCCCGCGCCGGCGCCCCAGGCGCCACAACGCCACGCGTCAAGCGCGTACCATGTCGCGGCCGCGCCGCAGTCCAGCGCGACGGCGTGGCCGCCGCAGGGCGGCGGCTGGGTGGGCGAGGGCGGCGCGGAGCGGCACCCGCCCGTTCCGGCGCCGTCGGTGCGGTACGGCCCCGTGGTGTGGGATGACACCGACAGTCAGGCGGTGATGGGGAACGCCCGGGCGGTGCAGGCGCTGCAGGAGGCGGGACACGCGCTGCTGCCGCTCGGGGAGGCGTACCGGCGGAAGATGGGGCAGCTGCAGGACACGATCAACCAAGGTCCGCGCGCAGCGCCCCTCTCTTTCCTTTTCTATGCGCGCACAAACAGTCGAGGATTCTCGAATGCGGGTGAGCCCGTGGACTCGTGTAGCTCCCGTGAACTCGCGCACGCGCCGCGCCGCGCCGCAGAGCTCCTCGTGAAGCGCGACGCGCTGCTGCACCAGGCCGCGCGCGTCGAGGCGCGCGCGGAGGAGGTGCGGTCCGCGCGGGGCCGCGTGGAGCGCGAGGTTCGTGCGCGCGCGGAGGACGCGCTAGCACGTCTGGACGCGATCGACCGCGTGAAGCAGGCCATGCTCGGCCGCGACCGCGACGAGCTCGCGCGCCAGCTCGACGACATCCGGGCCTTCGTCTCCGAAGCTGTGGAGGTGCGCCGCCCACACACGTCGTCGTCGCCGTCGCCCACACGCTGAGCGCGTGCTGGCAGCGCTGTCGCCGCCGCGCGGACATCGCGGCGCCGCGCCGGCGCGGGAATCCAGGTCGTGCGGGCGCTGCCGGGCCCTGGCTCGAGCGCGGCGGCCCCGCGCGCATCTCGCTGTGTCCGGCACCGCGTGACGCTGGCTGACCATCGCGTTGTCGCTGCCGCCGCTCACGCGTCGCGGCGCCGCATTCGCGCTCCGCGCAGGCGTCCCGGATGCTCGACCAGCTCCAGTTTCTCGCGTCGGCGCCGTCGCTGCTGTCGCACTGCAAGCACCTGTCGTCGCGCGATCACCCGATGACGGAGCCCGTGTCGCTGGACGGGCTCGACGCGACGTCCGTGCTCGGGCCGCGGCCGGAGGAGGCCGCGGTGATGTCTGCGGACGAGGAGCTGCGCGAGAAGTACGATTCGCTGCACAAGTTGGTGGCAATCAAAGACGCTATGATTTGGCAGCTGCTGGACGAGCGGGCGACGCTGCGGGACGAGATGCGCGCGCTGACGGAGAAGATGAAGGCGGAGCTCGGGGCGATGGAGGACGAGTGCCTCAAGTGGCGCAAGCTCGCCGGGAGGCGCAGCGGCGGTGGCGGCGGCGGCGGGGGCGTTGGTGGTGGTGGGGATGGTGCGGTGGGGCGCGGGGCGCGGCGCAGGACGGTGGAGACGGAGAGCGACTCGGACGGCGCGTTCGAGGAGCGGCGGGCGCGGCGCGCGGCGCCGCGGCGGGGGGAGTCGAGGGGGGGCGGTCATGGGGTGTCGGGGCTGACGGAGGCTGTGGCGAACGCGGGGGTGACCGGGGGCGGGGGCGGCGGAGCACGGCGGCGCAAGGAGGCGACGTGGTCGGACTCGGACGGCGAGCTGCGGATCGGGGGCGCGCGGCGGGCGCGCTTGCACCGCGGGCAGGATCTCGAGAGGACCCCCTGAGTCAGCGCGGCGACGTGTGACCGTGTTGCAAGCCGCGAGGTCGTCTGCGTCGCCAGGCGCGTTCGGAGACAGCGATGCCCGCGAGCGCAGGACAACAAGAGAACATCCGTCTTAGTTGCATTTGTTGCATTTGTTCGGAGCGCGTTGGCGGCCCGAAGGGGGCGAGCGTGGCGCGGAACGCGGCGTGCTGCGCGCCGGCGAGCGGTTCGTCGTCTTTAGGGCCGCGTCGCGTATCACACGGCCAGGACACACGCACCGGCGCTCCGGCGCATTGCGCAAGGCGGTTCGGGCGCGGGCCGCGCCCCGTGCCCCGCGCGGGCCCGCTCAGATGTGGAACTTCCCCCGGATCGCGTCCACGACCGCGCCCATGTTCTCCTTGACCGGCACCGGAGGGTTGGCGAACTTGGGAACGAAATCCTTGATTTCCTCCGCGTGGTACGCCACCTTGCTCTGCGCGAACTTGAGCCCGTGCGCGGTGCTCACCACGACCGTGCAGTCCGACGGCGCGATCACTCCCCGCTCCCGCAGCTTGATCAGCGCCGCCAGCGCCACGCCTGTGTGCGGACAATTGAACATCCCCGTCAGGTCCGCGCGCGCCGCCGCGTCCATCAGCTCCTCCTCCGTCGCCTCCTCCACGATCCCGTCCGTCTCCCGCAGCGCCAGAATCGCCCGGTCGATCGACACCGGGTCCCCGATCTGAATCGCGGACGCAAACGTCGTCTCCGCCTTCATCGGCTCAAAGTTGTCGTAGCCCTTCTTGTACGCCTGGTACAGCGGGTTCGCGTTGTGCGCCTGCGCGACCACCATCCGCGGCAGCCGGTCCACCAGCCCCAGCTCCATTGCCATTTTGAAGCCCTTGTAAAACGCGTACACGTTGCCGAGGTTGCCGCCGGGGATGATGACCCAGTCCGGGACCTCCCAGTCGAACTGCTGGAGGATCTCGAGCGCGGCGGTCTTCTGCCCCTCGAGCCGGAGCGAGTTCATCGAGTTCGCCAGGTAAATCGGGAACTCGGACGTAACCTCTTTGATGAGCTTCATACAACCATCGAAGTCGGTGTCGATCGAGAGCACGAGCGAGCCGTTCGCGATCGGCTGCACGAGCTGCGCGATCGAGATCTTGTCGGCGGGGAGGAACACGATCGACGGGATGCCCGCGGCGGCGCAGTAGGCCGAGAGTGCGGCGGAGGTGTCGCCGGTGGAGGCGCAGCCGACGGCGGTGACCTTCGAGGGGTCGGCCTTGCGCACGCGGTTGACCTGGGACACGAGCGCGGTCATGCCGAGGTCCTTGAAGGACCCGGTGTGGCTGTTTCCGCACTGCTTCACCCACAAGTCAGCCATTCCGAGCTCGGAGCCGAAGCGCTCGGCCCAGAACAGGTTGCTATTGCCCTCGAACATCGACACGATGTCCTCGCTGGAGATGTTCGGGAGCACCCACTCCTTCTTGCTCCACACGCCCGACCCGTAGGGCCAGTTGGTGGTGCCGACGCGCGAGTCGAAGAGGCTCTTCCAGTACTTGGCGTCGTACTTCGCGAGCGCCTCCATGTCGTGGTAGACGTCCAGGAGCCCGCCGTCCTTGCTGCGGTACACGACCTCGTCGAGCGAGTACTGCTCGGTGGCCGCGTGGCCATTGCCGGCGCGCACCGCGTCGAACGGGACGAACTTGGCGTTGAAGTCCTCGGAGGCGTGCTCTGCGGGGCGGGGAGGGGGCGCGGGGGTGGGCCGGAGGGGCGGGCGGCGGCGCGGCGCGCGCTGCGGGGCGGTGGCGCCGGGCGGTGACTGAACGACCCATCCGCGCGGATTGCGGGGCGCGTGCGGCGCTGCCGGGGCGAGGGGCGAGCGCGACTGGGTTTCGACATATTGGGGAGTCGGCGGGGACGGCTGGGAGTGGCAGTCGGCGCCGCTGGGCGGCGCGTGGGCCGCAGAGTCTCCGAGCCGGTGGCTTGGGCCGGCGCAGGCGGCCGCGTGGGCGCCGAAAGTGGCGGCTCTATGAACGGCGGCATGGCTCGAGTACGATTTGTGCCGGCGTGTCCGGCGGGGCCGCGCGAGGGCCCCGGAGGCCGCGACGCTGCGCACTTGGAATTCGCACCTCGCTTAATGGCCGCATCCCTGATCGAGCGAGCTGACCGAGCGCACACTTGCCGGCGCTGCGCGTTCGGCACGAGGCTGCCCGCCTGCCGGAACGTGGCGGCCTGCCTCATGGCTCCTGCGAATGGCGCGCACGATGGATGTAGCGGTCGACCACCGCTGCCACGCCCTCCCGCGGGGCTCTCCGGCCGCGAGACGATCGCCGACGGAATGCCCACATTATGACACGGCGGCCGAGGCCGGGCGGCTCGGGCGTACCTTCCGCAGCAGCAAAGGACGGCGTCCCAAGTGCGCCTTGCAGTGAACCCGCGCGGAATGCAGCTACCTACGACGCTGTGGCGCGACTGCCGGGCGACCACGTGCAAGGGGAACGCAACCCTCAGAAACGGCGGCCGTCCGCGGGCGCCGCGGGCCCACTGAAACCGCGCGCGGCGCCGCGGCACTCCCCGGCGGGGCCGCGCGACACCTCCCGCCCCCCACCGGCCCCGTTCCGGCGCCAGGGCGAGCGCCGCGGCCAGAGCCGGACCCCCCGACGTCGAAACTCGCGCTGACAACCATGGCCGGCGCTGTCGCGCTGCACGGCCCCGCCCATGCGGCGCCGTTGCGAGCCACCGCCGCCCGCTGCGGCTGCAGGTCCCGGGCGCCCGCGCGCCGCTCGGTCGCGGTGCTCGCAGTGGACCCGAAGTACAAGATGGTGGAGGCGTTCGCGCCCGCGACGGTCGCGAACCTGGGCCCAGGCTACGACTGGCTCGGCTGCGCGGTGCAGGTGGGCCTTGTTCTACTGCAGCACCTCGGCGCGCGGCTAAACTTGGCGTTTTTCTATCGCGCTCGCATGTTGAGATGTTCTGCGAGCTGCAAGGCCGTCGCATTGCTGAGGAGCGGGCCGGAAAAGCGCGCGAGTGCCCGCGCAACGCTCCGTGCGTGTTGTCGGCCCCCGCGCAGGGCCAGGGCGACTTCGTGACGGCGCGTGTGGTGCCGGACAAGCCGGGGGAGCTCTTCATCGAGGCCATCGAGGGCGACGGGGGCCGCCTGAGCAAGGACGTGGACGCGAATTGCGCCGGCATTGCTGCCCGGGAGTGCCTGAAGCTCATGGGCGGCGCGTCCTGCGGCGTCGCGCTCACCGTGAAGAAGGGCATGCCGCTCGGCTCCGGCCTCGGGTCCTCCGCCGCGTCCGCCGCCGCAGGCACGCGCCCGGACCCCCCCCGCACCCTTTTGCCCAAGTTGCGCTTGCCAGCGCCCGCGCCGTGCGCGCTGCGCGCTGCGGCTGACCCCAGCGCCGGATTCGCTACGTGTTCGCAGGCGCGCAGGCCGTGAACGCGCTGTTCGGGGACCCGCTGACGCGCGACCAGCTTGTGTACGCGGGGCTACAGAGCGAGGCGACGGTGTCCGGGTACCACGCGGACAACATCGCGCCGGCCGTCTGGGGCGGCTTCGTGCTCGTCCGGTCCGCAGGTGCGCGGCCCACGGCCGCTGCCGCCCCTCCTGATCGCACGCACGCACCGCCCGCCCGGCGCGCCCGTGGCTCCCCCGGTGACCGCCGCGCATGGCGCGGCGGCTCAAGGACCGCCCACGCGCGTCGTCGCGCGAGCGACAGAGCACCAGACCGGCCGCTGCGCGCCGCGCTATGTCCCGCAGACCCGCTGGAGCTTGTGGAGCTGCCGTACGGGTCCCAGGAGCTGTGCTTCGTGCTGGTGAACCCGAAGTACGAGTGTCCGACGGCGGAGATGCGCGCCGCGCTCGGGGACACGGTGCCGCAGAAGGACTGGATCGCGAACTCGTCCGCGGGCGGCATGCTGGTGGCGGGCATCTTGAAGGGCGATGCGATGATGATAGGGGAGGCGCTGGACTCGGACGTCGTCGTCGAGCCCGTGCGGGGGAACTTCATTCCGGGCTTCTTCGCGGTGAAGAAGGCCGCCAAGGTGCGATGCCACCACGACGCATGAGCGCGAAGGTAGAAGTGGCAAACGAGCGAAACGTCGACGACGCGCTGCGGAGTTTGCGTTCCGCGGCGGCCCCGCGACGCACCCGGCGTTCGCGGCGCCTCGGCGGGGGCGACCGCGGCGGCGCGCGTCGCGTGCTCCGACGCGGCGGCTACGTGCGCGTGCGTGTGTTGCAGGCGGCGGGGGCGTACGGGTGCACGATTTCCGGCGCGGGCCCGACGTGCGTGGCGGTGGTGCCCAACGAGCAGGTCGCGGAGGAGGTGCGCGACGCGATGTGCGCGGCGTTCGTCAACGAGGGGGGTCTGGAAGTCAACATTGCGCTGATCACGAAATTGGACTCCGAGGGCGCTGTCACGCGCGTGGCGTCGTGAGGAGCGCCGAACTCGGCGGGGCGGGCGCGGCGACACGGCTCGGTGAGAGAAGGCGCAGCGACAATGACGCAGGAGCGCGTTCGCGAGGGGACGGGTGGACGCGCGAGGGCGCGTGTCGGTCGCGACGGCGTGTAACGTGACTGAGCGTGCAGGCGAATGGCTCGCACGTCGCACGCGCGTCGCGGCGCCGCTTTATGTGCATGACGGTGCGACGCCCGCTGCAGCGCCGAAACGCGCCCCTCGAGGCAGCACGCCGTCCGAACGGTCGGCGCAGCGCGCAGGACGTCGCCGTGCCAACTCCCCGCGTCCTCACCGGCCCGACAACCCCTGAAGCGCAGTGTGCAGTGCAACCACCACCGACGCACCTCGCGCCTGGACATGACGGCGGACGCGAGGCACGCGATCTCTCGGGCCGGGCGACCGCCGCGCCGCACGTCCCGCCGGCCCCCGCGCCTGCCCCACCGCGCGCTGTCAAGTGGTCACTCACAGAGCGTTGTCAAATCCTGCTTGTCTCTAAATTGCTTACGTGTCAACCGCCCGCCCCCAGCCGCCCCCGCGGGCGCCCTAGGCCGCGCGTAGCGCCTCCGCCGTTCACCTCCGCCCGAGCGCGAACTGCTTCAGGTCCGTCGCGCTCGCCGCCGCGCCGTTCACGCCAATGACCGTGCGGCCGTTCAGCGGCGTCACGGGCCGCGAGTTCAGCCCAAGGTCCATGCCCTTGCCGATGTACGACTGGAACGCGAGCACCTGCCCCGCCGAGACCGTCACGGGCTTCGTGTTGACGAACCACGACACCTTCTCGGAGCACGGCGGCGTGGTCAGCGAGCCGCCGTACATGGCCAGATTCATGTTCGACGCGTCGCGGCCGAGCAGTTGCGCGGGGTTCATGCTGCCCGTGATCACCTCGCCGTTGCGGGGCGACATCGACAGCGTCTTCTCGAACCCGGGGTTGGACCCGTTGTTGCCGTCCACTTTGCCGCCCTGAATCGGAGGCGTCTGCATCATGACGCCCACGACCGCGAGCTTCCCGGCGTTGCTCTTGTGGACGAAGTGCACCTCCATCTCCATGCGCTTGCCGTCGAACGTGTGCTCTGCGGGGCGGCGAGGTGCGGGCGCGAGCTGCTCAGTCGGACCTTATCCGGTCGCGGGAGACGGGAATTCCCGACTGCGCGCGCACGCTTTGTTCGTGAGCTCGAGCTGGGGGCCGCCGCGCGGCGCCTCCGCGCGCCGCTGCGCTCCGGCGCCCGGCGCGTGCGGACCGCGCCGAAGTGGGCGTCCCCGCGCGGCGCACGCCGCGCGGAAAGAGGCCGGGAAAACGCACCGCTCGGCGTGTGGAAATGGTACTGCAGAAGCGTGTATTCCTCGCCGTTGATCATCGCCTTGTTCTCGCCGGTCGGGAAGTTGACCTGCATCGTGCCGTGCCCGGTGTCGACGACCTTCACGGGCACCTCCTTGTACATGAGCATCACCGTGGGCGTCGCGTTCTTGCTCGTAGGGAGGAGGTCCTTGTCAACTTGCTTCGGGTGGAGATCGATCGGGGACTGCTGCCCGCCCTCGGCGCACATGCCGCCCCAGACGACCGGTCCGACCTGCTGCCCGTAGCTCCACTGCTCGGGCACCCACGCGGTCTTGGCGGCCGCGGAGAGCCTGCGGTTGGCGCAGCCGCAGGAAAGAAGTTGGGCGGCGCGTGGCGTTTTCCGGGCGTATTTGCGCGTAACCAGCCCCGCGGCGCGACGATCGCACCGCGAGCATGGCAGATCTGGGCAATGTGCGTGTGCGCAGCGGCCCGCCGGGCCGGAATCCGCACCTGGACTGTGCATCGGCGGCATAGGCCTGCGGCACGGTCGCGGCGACGGAGGTGAGGCCGACGAGGGACGCGAGGGCGAGGGAAGCAGCAGTCTTCCCGACGGACTCCTTCCACTCGGCCAGCCGGGCCGCACCTGCGCGCAACACGGCGGCACTGATGAGACGTTCCGGTGACGGCAGGGACATGCGCCCGGGGGAGCCCCACCGGGGCCGTGCCAACACCTCGCGCCGCGCCCGATCTGCCTCTCGCGGCGCAAACGAGCGGAATCCGCGCCCGGCGGACCCTCGGCCCGGTCTGCTGGGACCGTTTGAGGCCCCGGCTGAGAGTCTACAATGTTGCCTGGAGCTCAAGAGGGCTCGATTGGCGCGCTCACCTTCCGCCGCGATGCCGTCGCGCGCCCTGAGGGCCCGCGGGACGTGAGTCGTCCGCGTCGACCGCTTCTGCTGCCCAATGCAGCCGCTGGACGGGCGCGCGAGCTTGCCCACCTGCTGCATGGTCGCCGCTGCACGTAGAGACTTCCGGTCGGATCGAAGGCGCAAACCTGCTGTGGCGGTGCGAATGGGACAGCTGCGGAACTCAGAGACCCGATTTCCCGCCCGGGGACCGCGGTGCGGCCCGACACGACCCGCGGGGCCCGCCTGATGTCAGGAGCCGGCTGCGGTGGCCGGAGGCCCTCCGCGGTGCGACGCGTGCGTGCCGCGCCGCGCCGCGCGTCCGCCGCGGATCGGCCGTTCGCGCGCTGCCCGGCGCAGATTCTGCGCAATCGGAGCACACACGCACGCACCGGCGAAAACTGCGCGCCTTAACACTGTGTTTACATCGCGCGTGCACAGGAACTAGGAATCCTCGAATCTCGAGTCCCTAGAAGACCCTGGGAAGGTCGAGCGGCTCCGCCTGCCGCTTGGCCGAAGCGGACGTCACGCCCCACCCGTCCAGCTGCTCGTTCGTCTCGAGCGCCAGCGCCAGGCCCGCCGGGACGCCGCTCCGCGGCCGCAGCCTTCGCTCGTCCCCGTCGGACCGCCCGACAACTTTCGCTCTCGATGGCGACGTCGCCTGCGCCGCCCCCGGCCCCGGCGCCGCCGCGCCGCCCACGTCCCGCTCCGCCGCAGCCCCGACGTGCCCGCTCGCGTGCACCGTCGAGCCCGAATCCACCACGTCGCCACGCGTGGAGTCGCAAACGTCGTCGTCGTCGTCGTCGTCGTCGTCGATGTCGCGAACGACCCCCTCGCCGCCGCTCTCCGGCGCCGCCACGGCCGCGCCCGCGCGGCCGCTGTCGTCCGCGCGGACAGGGCTCGCGCTGCCCGACAGCACCGCGTCGCCGAGCGACCAGCACGGGTCGACGTCGTTGCTGCCGCGCCGCCCGCGGCCGCCCGGGACGCGCGCGGCCGCGTCCTTGACGCCCAGCACGACGGACGACACCGTCGGCGCGAGCTCGTCGTCCGGCGACGGAGCCGTCCGCCGCGGCGATGTGCCGAGCAGCCCCGCCATCTTCCCGCGCGGCAGGCGCTCGGCCGCGGGCGCCGCGTTCGCGGTCTTCGCGGCCAGGACGGGCGGCGGCTGCGCGGCGCGGCGGCGTGCCGCCGCTGGCTGCCGCCGCGTCGGCCCGGGCCGCGGGCTGCCGGCACTGCTCAGGAGCGACGACGCCATGGTGCCCCTGCTGGGCGCCGGGCCGGGCTTCGCGGGCCACGCGGGGAGGGACACCGCGGGCGGGGACTCTGGCCGCGGCCGCGACGTCCGCGGAGACGCCCCCGTGGTGCTCCGGGGGGCCTCTCCAACGGCGGGGCGCGCGCCGGAGCCGCCGCTGGGAGTGCCGGCGGCGCGGTCGCGGGGCGGCGGGGCGTCGGCGCGCGGGCGCGAGGCGCGGGCTCCGCGCTGGCTCCAGCGCGCGGCGCCGGCGGCGGCGGCAGCGATGCTGAGATGGGTTGCGCGTCGTCGCCCGCCGCTCCCTCCCGGAGCATCGCGAGGAGGTCGTACCCGCCGTGGCCCTCGGGATCGCTGCGCGGTGCTGGCGTGGCGGCCTCGGGGGGCGGCCCGGCCTCAGGCGGGGCCTCGGGGGGGTGTGTAGCGTCAGGCGCAGACACCCCCTCCGCGACGTTGCCGTCCGGGGCCGGCGGCAGCTCCCGCGGCATCGGCGGCGGCGCGTCGTCGTCGCTGTCGTCGTCCGGGACCGCTCGCGGCCCCGCCGCCGCCCGCGCCGACCCATCCTGCACCCCCGCCTCACTCTCAGCGCCGTCCCACTCGCGCACCGCCTCCGCGGCGCGATCCTGCGCCTCCTCCGCCGCCTCGCCGCGCTCGCCCTCGCCCGCCTCCGACGCCCGCGCGCTCGCCATCACCGCCGCCACCACCGGCGCCGCGCACGTCGTCATCCGCGCCGCGGCCCGCCCCGCCGTGCGCGCCATCATGTTCGACTGAATGCGCTCGAAGTAGCTGCTCGGCGCCTCCGCCGCCGCCGGCTTCGCGAGCGGCCGCAGCGGCTGCGAGCCCTCCGTCTGGATGTCGGCCGCCGCCCCCCCCGGCACCGCGTCGCCCTCGCCGCGCCACGCCGCCAGCGCAGCGCGGAACTCCCGCGCGTTCGCCTCCTCGTCGAACTCCCCGTCCAGCAGCGACGGCCCGCGCAGCTTCGGCGGCGTCCGCGGCGGCGTGCGCGCCCTCGCGGACGCCCGGCTGCCGCCGCCGTCCCCGCCGTCCCTCCACGCCGCCAGCGCGGCCTGAAACTCCCGCGCGTTCGCCTCCTCGTCGAACTCCCCGTCCAGCAGCGCCCCCCCGGGCCCGGCCGCGCCCCCGTCGTACGACCTCCAACACCTCCCGGTAGAAGTCGCCATGAGCATGGGGTCTTTCCGGACCCTCCTGCTCGCGCTTCGCCGCGAGCGCGCGTGCGTCAGCGGCACCTCCGCGGCCTCGCCCGCCGCCGCGCCGCCCGCCTTGCCCCGCCCCGGGCCCCTTCGCCGACGGTTGAAACATCCCCACCGCCGGCGCCGGCGGCTCGCGCCCATCGCTCCGCCCGGCGCAGGCGCGATCCGCGGGCCGCGGAGGGTCGAGCACGAGCTCCGCGACCGCTGGGCCGCGCGCCGCGTCCGCCGCCGCGCTGCCGCGCCGCAGGGAACCGCGAACCGCCGCTGTTGCGCCTGCGCACCGCCGGCGTGGGCCGCGCGCGGCGGGGACGCGTCGCTGAGGCCCGTCTGCGCGCCCGCGACGCCGATCCCGGTGGCCACGGGCGGGCCCTGCATGAAGGACGGCATTTCCCACGCGGACTCGTCCGCGGGGGGCGCTCGGGTGGTGGCGGAGGCGTCTTGGTTGAGCCCGACTGGAGGCGTGACGGTGCGGCCGGAGACGACGCCCGGCGGCGGGGAGGGCGCGGTCGCGGAGGGCGCGCGGTTCTTCGCGTGCGAGGCCATCGAGTTGGACTTGGTCGGGCGCGAGCGGCCGGAGCCTGGAGACGTAGGGGAGGGGGGGGCTGTGAGCGCGAGGCGCGGGCGTCGCGGCGGACGGGCGACGGTTTGGGGATGTTTGGAGATGGGAGTGCGAGGGGGCGCGCGCGGGGGGCCGTGCGGCCGCGGACGAGCGCGTGGGGGCCGGTGAGATGTGCAGGACAAGCGGCGCTGTGGGGGCGCGGGGCGGGCGCGGCGGGGCGCGGCGGGCGGCGCACCGTCCCGAACGATGTTTTTCACGGACGACCCGCGCAGTGCGCCGGTCTGTCCGGTGCGCCAGATGCTGCCCTGCTGCTTAGCCTTCATCCGGGCCTGCTCCCGCTTTGCGCGCTCCGCGGCCATCTGCGTGCGCAACTCGCTCAGCGTGGCCTGCGGGACGCAAAGAGCTGGGCGCGGGGGGTCGGATACGGCGCGTCGCGGTCCGCGCACCGGCGCACCGCCCGGCGCGCGGCATCCCAGCGCATTCAACGGGGGACCGGGCTCCCGCGGCGCTCGCGCGCGCTCCCGCCGGCGCGGCCGCCCGCTGCTCACCTCCATGGTCAGTGCCTCGTCCTTGAGCCGCTTGGACAGCCCCGCGGGCTCCCTGCACCACGGGAGAGGCTCGATGGTTCAGCCACAACGCGCGGGGGGCGCCCGCGCGCGCGGAGCGCGCCTCACAGCCGCGCCCGATGCGCGCTGAGACACACTGACGGGCTCGGAGCGCCCAGGGCGGTCAGACGGCGCAGCGCGCGATACACGTCGCGCGGAAGCCCTGTGTGTTGCGCCGCGGCACGGGGATCGCTACGCGGTTGCGCGCGCACCTTCGCGTCGTCATTGTGTCGCCCGAGAGGCTTCCGCCGATCGGCTGGCGGCCATGCGCTTCTGCGGCCGCCGCGGGCGTCGGTGGGCCGATGTGGCGTGGTGCGGGCACTGCGGGGACGTGCAAAGTATGAGGGCTCGCGAACGCCGCGTGCGGGGGCGCGTGGCGCGTGGAGAGTCGCCGGCGCGCGCAGCTTGGGGTATAGCACCGCTGCGCATGTCGCGGAACACGGTCCGGCCGTGAAAAGTGGGCGCAGCTGACTTTGGCGTGTTGAGGGCCTGGCCCCCGGCTGTTTCGCCAGGATGCCGGTTCCTCAGCGCGCCTTCGACGTCCTGTACGGTGAGTTACAATGTGCTCCGACGTTGTGTCGGCGGGAATGCGGGCGCGGGGGCCGTGGCGCCGCACGCATAGCCGGCCATGGTCTGTGCGAAGGAGGGGCTCGGTTGTCTCGCTGCGTGGCTGTCGCGGCCCGCGCGTCGCTTGGACGCGGCGGAGAAGTCGGACGAATACTTCGCGCTGTCCGGGGCGCCGTGCCGAGTCGCGTTCGCGGCGGCGCCGGCGCACAGCTCTCGCGCATCAAGTCGACGCGCTTCGCCTCGCCCGTGTGCCCTCGCAGACAAGACGCTGACATTGGCGGGGCCCAAGGACCATTTCAAGGAGCAGCAGGCCACAAACTACGTCGTCGATAAGGTCCCGGAGTTCAACAACTTCTTCTCTGAGCTCCGGCACTACCCGAATTCGTCGCTCAGGTGCCAAGCCCGAGCCTCAACGCCACGCAGCCCCTCCCTCTTGACTCCTACCACCACGCGGCGCCCTCAACCAGCCACTTCGCCGCGCACCGCCTCCCCAGGCGACCTTCAACGCCCCTCGCACATGCCCAACGGCCCACGCGCCCTCCAGCGCACTCCTCCCACCACGCACGCCGCACGCCGCCTTCCTCTCCCCACACGCCGCCCTCCCGCCGCGCCGCGCCCCCCTCCCGCGGCCCCCAGCGCCCCCAGCGCCCCGTCCAAGCATCACTGCTCCCCCGGCTCGCCCGGCCCGCCACGCAGGATCAAGGCCGAGAACAAGGTCCCCGAGTACGTCGAGCGCGGATACAATGCGGAACAGGAGACCCACGCGGCCCGCGCCTCGCGCAGCACGGCGGCACAAGTCACCGGCCCCCACCAGCACCTCTATTACCGCCCCCCGGTCCTCACGGGCGCGGCCCCGGCGCCGCCGCCCGTCTCCACCTTCCACCACCAGCCCCGCCAGTCCCCGCTCCTCCCGGGCCAGCGCACCGTCCGCAAGGCCAAAGCCCCGCCCCCCGCAGCCGGCCCGCGCGGCCCCATGGGCCCCGGCCTCCCGCCCGCGGCCGGCACGCGCCGCCGCGTGCTCCGACCGATCGCGGAGCCCATCGCGGAGACCACGGCCGGCCCGCGCGGCGACGGACGCACCGTCGCGACCCAGTCCGACTACCGTGAGGCCGAGGCGCAAACGACCCCGTGGGAGCCCGACTTCACGATCAACGAGGAGCCCACCGCGCACCAGGTCGCGCTCATGGACCGCTACGCGACCGGCGGCGTCCCCGAGGTGCTCCACCTCACGGACCTCAAGTTCGGCGAGGGCCTGCCCGCGGGCCGCGCGGAGATCGAACGCATCGAGCGGCTGCGCGAGAAGCGCGAGTTCGAGGCGAGCCTGCCGCCGCTCGCCGACGCCGCGCGGCTGCCGATGCGCCGGCGGATGCTCGAGCGGTGGGAGCGCAAGGAGTGGCAGGAGCGTGAGCGCGAGATCATGCACCTCCAGGACGAGCGGCTCGCGATCCTGGAGCGCGCGATGGAGCGCCGGGAGGAGGAGCGCGAGCAGCTGTCCGCGGAGCGCGTCGACCGCATCCGCGACCGGCGGCTCGCCGGGAAGCAGCGGACGTTTGACGCGATACAGCGGCGGCGGATGCGGACGATGCGGCAGCTGACGAAGGGGCGCGCGGAGCTGGAGCCCGGCGCGACGGCGAAGCGGTCGATCATCGACGACTACGCGGACTTCGCGTCGCGCGTGTACGCGCCGCTGCAGCGCGAGGGGCGGTTCCCGGATGCGGTGCCCAAGGGCGGCGCGGAGGTGGACCCCGCGCCGTTCCTGCCGCGCACCGTGGACGACGTCATCATGCTCGAGGGGACGCTGCACCAGGGCGCGCTCGAGCCGCGCACGACGGTGAGAGAGAGACACACACACATGCACCGTGACGCGCAACGCAACGCACACGCCGCGCCGTGTCTCTCGCGCACTGCTCGGCGCCGCCGCCCGCCCGTTCGCGCGACGCACGCGCACGAATCAGTCATGCCGGCCCCGCGTGTCAAGAACCCGCTCGCCAACTCAGCGCACACACGTGCCCGCAGAAGGTCGACCCGAAGCACGCGGGGCACATTCCGTGGCAGGAGCGCCGCGCGCAGACGCTCAGCCGCGACGTCAAGTTCGTGTCGTCGCTCCTCGAGACGTCGAAGGCCACCGTCGGGCGCGGCTTCGGCGATTGCTGGCCCGCGCCGCTCGAGAAGCGCAAGCAGGGCGACGTGGCCACGGGCGGCGGGAAGCGCGCCACGCGGCGCGCCCTCGCGCGCCCGGAGACCCCCGAGGGCCCCCCCGTCCCCGCCGACGCCGCCCTGCACGCCGCCGCGACGTTGCTTCAGCGGCTCCTGCGGGGCCGTGCGGCGCAGAACCGGCTCTTCATGGCCAAGGGCCAGCGGTTGGAGCTGCTCCACGAGCTGCGGCTGCAGCAGGAGATGCCGCACGGGCACGCGGCGGGCCAGGCGGCGCTGGAGCGCGAGGCGATTGCGTGCGACGCGACCATCGGGGGCGCGGTCGCGGCGCTGCTGCAGGCGCTCGCGCGCGGCGGGGAGCGGTCCGCGGAGGACCGCGCGCGCGAGGCCGGCGCGTCGTACCGGCAGCTGCGCGCGGCGGCGGCGGAGGGAACGCGGCGCGTGCCGAGGCGGCACTGGCGGCCAAGGCCGTCGCGCGGCCCGAGTCGCGCGACGCTCCGCGGGACGAGATGCCGTCGCCCGGGCCCGCGCCTGCGGCGCCGGCGTCGCCGGGGAAGGAGAGCATCCCGGACGACCTCCTGGCGGGGATTGCGCCGGGCATCGGGAGAGAGGGGGTGGTTTCGGCGTCGCGGGACGAGGGCGAGGACGGCGCGCAGGGGTCGGAGTTGATGAGTTCGCTGCGGAAGAGCCAGCACCTGTCGTTCTCCGGCGCGCCGGACGCGGCGGCGGGCGTGTTGCGGCCGGTGACGGCGACGATCCTGGGGCGCGAGCTCGCGACGCCCGCGGACGACGGCACGGTCGACCGCGTCATCGGCGCGCTGCTGTCGGACGTCGCGCCGTCGCGGCCGGCCACGGGCGTCCTGGGCGAGCACGTCGTCGGCGCCCCGCTGCGCGAGCCGTCGCCCGACACCGCCGCCGTCAACGGCGTGGTGCGCGAGCTCGTCATCGGCACCGCGCTCGCGATGGGCGAGCCGGCCGGGTACACGCGCGAGGAGCTCACGAGCATGCTCGCGTCGCGGCCGGCGACCAGCCAAGTGGACGACGTCGTCGACGACCTACTCGCTGGGCTCAGCGCGCGGCCCGGGACGAGCGCGCAGGTCGACGCGGTCGTCGGGGACCTCATCAACGAGCTCGTTCTCGCGCAGGACGCGGTCGCGGAGGGCCGGGAGTCGGTCGGGACGGCGGAGCGACCCATTACGGCGCACGTAGACAAGCTGCTGGGCGACCTCATCGGGGAGGTGGCGGACCAGCCGCGGGCGGAGGACCTGCACGCGATGGAGGTGGCGCGGCGGCTGGTGGCGTCGCGCGGGTCGGACGTGGACGCTGCGAGGGAGCTGGCGGGGATGCAACGGCACGGTGCGGCGGCGCTGGGGGCGCTGGAGGGCGTTGCCGAGGAGGAGCGGCCGGTGGTGACGGACGACGGCGCGCAGGTGCTGGCGATCGAGGCGGAGGCGGGGGAGGGAGCGGAAGGGGGGGGGGAGTGATTGGGGTGTTTTGGCGTGTGACTGGAGCGTCACGAGAGAGATCCGCAGCTGTGCTGGTACAGCGGTCGTCGTCGTTTCGAGAAACTCGACTGAACCTGCTCTTTTCGCCCTCTGGTGCCATCAGACCCTGTTTGTTCGGTGGGGATTGCGATTCGTCAGAGCCTTCCCTGGGCACATGATGGCATGCTCACATGGCATTTCGCGCGAGTACTCCTAGCACGCTGCCGCCTTGATCAGGACGATAGCACACCCGCATTTCGTTTCGTGCGCGGGTGGTCAATTACTACTCTGCGATAGCTGAGGAGGCGTGGAGTTGCCGGGCGAGATAGCTGCTCCTCCTCTTGGCAGCGCGTGCCTGCGCCGCAGCAGATGGAGATTGCACAGAGTGTGGCGCACGTGTGCCCGTAGCCCATCCGGGTCTGCTTCTCACGACGCGCGGACGCGTGCGAACGGCACGAACACGGTTCTGATTCAGAAGCGCCATGACTTCTGAATTCATTGCAGCACAAGCGACACTAGTGTGTAGGCGCCCCCGTCCATCCGCCCCGCAGCAGCCACGCAGACACCCAGCACTGCACGCACCGTCGCCTCGCTCGAACCTCAATCACACACGAGTCACCGTCCACAGACGCACGGCATCTCAACGCGCGGCGCTGAGATGTTGCGACTTCGCCGGCAAATATTGCGCCAACCGCCCGTCACAGGTGGTACTTGACTTCCCACGACCACCTCGTTCCGTGGTTCATTTCGAGCGACCAGTTGTTCTCGCGCGCCTTGGCGTGGTACGTGACGTCGACGGGGGACCAGTGCAGCGACGCGTCGCCGCCGCGCCCGCGCACGGTGCCGGTGCTCGCGAAGCTCACGCCGGCCTTCAGGCGCAGGTCCTGCCCGCTCTTGAAGTTGTACACCGTCTTCGAGAGCTCTGCAACAACACTCGACGCACCAATTGTTCAACCGCCATGAAAGGCAACAATCTGCGCGACGCACCGCGCGCCTGACGGTGGGCGGCGCCCTCGCGTCGGTGCGGATCGCACGCGACCCTGGCCCACGAGCTGCTGCGCTGCGGCGGGCCTCTACGGTACACAACCACGATGATCGTCGCGACGCAACCAGTGGGCTCGAAACGGTGTGTGTGCGCGGCGCGATGGGGGCGGCGCGTAGCATATTCGGCGGCCGCATCTCTCCGCTACCTGGCGGCGGCGCGTCAGTCGGCGTGTGCCGCACACGCGGGCGGCGGGACATCGAAACAAGAACTGAGGTTGCGCGCGTCGCGGGAGCGTTCTGCCGACCTGCCGTGCCCACGGCGAACAGCCGCTGCTTCGTCGCGCTGTACGTCACGCGGCCGCGCAGCTTCCCGAACAGGTTGTCCACGTCCGCCGGCAGCCGCTGTCGCCGTTGCGCGCCCACGAACACCGTCGTGTCCTCCGCTTGCGCCCGCGTGTTCGGCCGGTACCCCGCGCCGACGTCGAGGTTGATGCCCGAGCGGCCGATCTTCCGCCCCAGCTGCGCAGCGGGTCGCACGGCGGCGGCAACGTCGCATGTTGCGCGTACCGCGTCGCAGAGCGGCCTCGCGCATTGCCCCGCGTGCGGCCTTTTCGGCGCAATCGCCTGGGAGCGCAAGCGTCGTGGAATGGAGGTTCCGCCTGGTCACGCTGGAGCGACTGTGTCCGCACCCGCGCCTCGCCGTGGCCCCGGAGCACGGGATAGTCATCGGTGGCAGACTCGAGGCTGCCCGCCAGCTTCACGAGGAGCTTGCACGCCTCGAAGTCCTGCGCGAAGTACTGCTTGAAGGCGAGCTTCATGCCCTTGCGCTGGCTGCCCAGCTGCAGGTTCGTCTCCATCGCGATCCGTCGACTGAAGACTGAAGCAAGAAACGGACTCAAGGGCGGCTCCCGGCTGCTGTGCGCGCCAAATGCGGCTCGCTACCTTCGAAACCACACCTAGTTTCTTCGTGTTTGGGCAGAACGGCGCCTCGGATGGCGCAGGCGCGTCAGGGCGGGCGCGAGTTGCGTTTCCCGGTGGCTGACCGTCGCGCTGGGAATGCTGCGCGAACGAGACGTTTCCGCTCCTCCTCGACCTCGCGCCGCGCTCTCTGCACGCAGTTCTCGCACGCGACCGCCCGAGCAGCCCGATACCGCCCCTCCCACGCCCCTCCGGAGCGTCAGACGACAGGCCAGTCCCTCCGGGGACCCGCTGCGTCGCGCAGGGGCCCTCAACTCCCCGCCCAAGCCGCCTCCCGCCACACAACGACCGAAACCTGCCACGTGATTGCGATCCAGCGACCGCTGATCACCGAGCGACTCGCGTAGCTTTTCCTGCACGGGCCATGGCCGCCCACACGTGCGCTCCGGCGCCCGCGCGGTGCCCCGCGGCGTCGCGATGCGGACTTCTCCGCCTCCCAGCCCGGCCCGCCGCGCCGCCCGTGCGCCGAGCGCACGTCCTGCGCGACGCCCGACCGATGCCCAGGGCCTCGCACCTCTGCCGTGCCCAGGGCGGCTCCCCGCCAGACCCGACCGGTACGTGACCTCCCGCGCTGCTCAGAAGCTCGCAACAGTTCCGTTCTGGCCTCTCCCGCTTCGAACGCGCGGTTTCGTCCTCGGGAGCGGCGGAGCGGGGGCTCCCCAGCAGAGAGTGGCCGCAGCTCCTTCCTGCCCACCACGCGGCGCTCCCGCAATCCCAGCGCGTCCTCCATCCCCAGCCGATCATTTCCCCCACTTTCCCACACCCTCTTTGCTTTTTAAGCGAGGTCTACGCCTTGTAACGCGCCGAACGGCCCACCCATGCGTTGCGCGTGCACCTCCCGGCCCCTGCGCAGACGACAGGTACCTCCAGATGCGCGCCGAGGTCCAGGCGCCCTTCCGGTCCCTCCGCATCGTCATCTTCGGGTTCTCGTGCGCCTCCGTCGCCACGGGCACCCTCATCGCCCTCACGCAGCTCGTCGGCGCGCTAGCGGGCTCCGCCGCCGCAGTCGGCACCGTCGAGAGCTGCGCGCAGACCCTCGCGATCGACGTCGCGGGCCTCGTGCTCTTCGCGACGCTCCTCCGCCGGGACCTCAAGGCTCGCGACGCACAGATGGTTCGCCTCGCGCGTGAGGAACGCCTCGGGGCGCTCAGGCACGCGCCGCCCCCGCCGCATCGAGCGCCCGCACACCACCGCAGCACCTAGCCCCGCTCCTCGCCGGCGCGGCGAGCGCGCGGCGTGCCGTCCGTTGCGCCCAGGCCGCATCCCGGCGACGCAAGGCAGCGTTGCCGCGCCGATCGACACCGCGCCGTGTCTGGTGTGCCGCTGCGCAGGGTCGAGCTGCCGTCCGGGACGATGCGGCGGATGTCCGAGCTGCGCGGGTTCGCGCGCCCCGTCGTCGTTGCCGGCACGCCCGAGCACGTGCGCGCGGCGCTGGAGGCGGCGGGGCCGTTCCGCGCGAAGATGGCCGAGCGCGGGATCACGGTCGTCGCGCTGCCGTGCTTCGGAGACACGCAGGTGCGTTGCCGGACTGCGCGCGCGCGACGCTCGCGGCAACCCTCGCACACGCCACCCGGACAGCAGCCAATATGTTGTTGTTTTAAATATATTAAATATTGAGAAAATATGAATATATGAAATATATATCTGAGAGAGGACGAATGGAGGAGGGCTGACGCCGCGTGGCCCGCCGCCCGTGCTCGCGCAGGACCCGCGGGAGCTCCTCGCGTCGATCCCGGAGCCCGAGGAGGCGCCCGAGGCGCCCCCGGCGCCCGCGCAGGGCAAGGGCGGCGAGCGGCCATGGGCGGTGGCGGCGTCGCGCACGGGAGAGTGGAAGTCCTGGGTCGTGGACCAGCTCGCGCAGGCGGGGAAGACGGAGGCGGAGGCGGGGGAGCGCGGGATCTTCATCGGCCTCCGGATGGACGGGCGCGTGCGCTCGAGCGGCCTGGGGAACCCCCCGTGGGCGAGGTACTGTGCGGAGCTCGCGCCGCCGAAAGGGCTGTTCGGAGGCCTCGGGGACGGCTTTGATGGCTCGGTGCGGATCGACTGAGGCGCTGCGAGGGCGGAGGGGCGCGGCGATGCGCGCGGGTGGCCGTTGCGACAGGTGTGCGTGGAGGTGGTCAGGCGGGTCGGTGCGGTCGGGCGCGGGGTCGTGCAGCGCGGGTGGCCGGGTTCTGATTCGGATATGAGGTTGTGGGGTCTGTGGGACGCGATGGGGGTGCACCGGATCCGTGGGAACGGCCCAGGTGAAATCGCTCGCTGCTGTCCGTCCCTGCGGCTCCTTGTGCAAGTTCCATGTGAAGAAATGGGGCAGGAAACGATGGTTTCTGTTTGGTTTGACTGAAATTGTCCACGTGAGGTGTTCGCGCCGCGTGAGTGAGTGCGTCTCGGAGCCTGACTACAGTGCCGTGCTGCAACTGGGCTACGTTGTCCGGCGTGCCGGCGCGTGGGCGGTCAGAAATCGCAGCCCGCGCGTTGTCTGTCACGGGGTTCGCGCAAGGCCCGCACGGGCGTCGTTCACGCGCGCTGGGCGTCGTTCGCCGAGCCGAGCGCCATGTTCGGGCCGAAAGGGCTGCTCCTCGCCGGGGGCCTCCTCGCCGGCCGCTTCATCGTTGGAAAGATTCGAGGTCAGCCCGGCCTGCTCCTCCTGCCGCGCCACCCGACCCCGCCCTCAGCCACCCTCCTCTGCCTATGTCGCCCGCGGCGCCCCGCACCGCGCCCCATGCGGCCGCAAAGCCTCCTCGACCGCGCGCACATACGCTGCACAGCCCCGCGGCGCCCAAAAGCGCCGTCCCCCTTCCGCCCTGGCTGCGCCGGACCTGTCCATCCCTCCGCCGCACCCCACTGCAGGCGGCAATGCAGAGGACGAGAGCGAGGGCACGCAGACGCCGGACCGCAACTCCAGCGCCGGAGCATCCGAGCCGCATGCCGCGGTGAGTTCCCGGCCCGGCCGCGCGCTGCCCCGCAGCTCGCTTGCCCACTGGAGCCAGGTCAATGACTCGGCGCTGCTGCGCGGTGCTGCCGCCTGGCCCGCGATCTCTCACCGCGCCTGGACGCTCTCTCCCGCTGTGCTCCTCGTGGTGCTCCGTGGACCCCGCAGCGGGGCTGTGCGCGCGACGCGGCCACCCAGCTCATCTAGCCCCCCACCGCAGCCGCTGCTCTCGCACGCGCGCGACCCGCGCCGCGACAGCTCTCGTCCGGGCCGCATACCACCCGTCTCCGAATCCCCTGGCCCGGAAAGCCCGTTGGTGCTTTGCGGCGCCCGCCTGCCCCCGCCGATTCACTCGGCTCCTCACCCCGCGCCAAATCCGCCGCATCCGCCGCCGCACCGCTCCGAACGGCCGCCCATTCCTCCCAAATCACGCACGACATCCCAGTTCCGCGCACACCACTTCGCCGGAACACCCCCCCCTTGCCCGCAACTGCACCACAACCCCCCCCCTCCTCTTCTTCGGGCGCGTTGCAGGCCCACGCCGAGCGCCTCGAAGCCGAGCGCGCCGCCGCCGCCGAGGCCCTCGCGGCGGAGCGCGCCGCGCGCGAGGCCGCGGAGCGCCGTGCGCGTGACGCGGAGCGCATCGCAGAGCAGCGTCTGAAAGCGGAGGCAGAGCGGCGGGCGCGCGAGCGCTCCGAGGCGGAGGCGCGCGAGGTCGCGGCCCGCGCGGAGGCCGAGCGGCGGGCGCGCGAGGAGCGCGAGGCGGCCGCGGCAGCCGCGGCGAAAGCGGAAAAAGCCCTGAGAGAACAAGCCGAGCTCGCGGAGGCGGAGCGGAGGGCCGCGGAGGAGCGGAGGGCGCAGGAGGAGGCGCGGCGGGCGGCGGAGGCGCAGGCGGCGCAGGCGGCGCGGACGGCGCAGGCGGCGGCGGCGGCGGTGCTGGGCGACCCGGATCCGGGCGCGAGCGACCACAGCGCGGCGTCCGGGGCGCTTCCGGACGCGGAGCTCCTCGACAGGCTCCGCGCGGGCGCGTCCCTGCGCGCGAACGAGCTGCAGGTGCTCGCTGGGTCGCAGCGGTCCCCCACGGCCTCGAGCGGCGGCGAGGCGAGCGCGACCGAGCGCGACGAGGCGGAGCGGCCGCCGCTGATCGCGGAGGGGCAGGGGAAGGTCGAGAAGCGGCTGCTCGAGGCGGCGGAGATGGGGTCGGTGCGGCGAATCGTCGTTGCTGTCAAGGTCCATCACGCAGACGTGAACACGCAGGGGCGCGACGGGCTGGGCGGGCTGCACTTGGCGGCGCGCGAGGGGCACGTGGACGCGGTGGCTTGTCTGCTGTCGCTCGGCGCGAACGCGGACGTCGCCGACGAGCAGGGCCGCACCCCGCTCATGTGGGCGGCCGAGGAGGGGCACGACGCCGTCGTGAAGCTCCTGGCCGGCGCCGGCGCGAGCCTGACGGCCACGGACAACAACAACCGCTCCGTCGCGCACGTGTGCGCGCAGAACGGCAACCTCGGCGTGCTGCGCACCCTCGTGGAGGAGCGCGGGCTGTCCGTCGCAAGCATTCCGGCGCCGCCGGTGGCCGAGTACATCGTGACGACGGCGTGCCGCGCGGGGGCCGCGGACGTGACGGCGTACCTCGTGCAGCAGCAGCGCATGTCGCCGAACGTGCAGGAGGGCGACGGGACGGGCCCGCTGGCTGCCGCGGCCGTGCACAGCAGCGAGGGTTGCGTGCGGGCGCTGCTCGAGGCCGGCGCGGACGTGAACATCGCGGACAAGCTCGGCGCGACGCCCGCGAGCCTCGCGGCGCGCCACGGCAACGTCAACATCCTGCGCATCCTCATCGACCGCGGAGCAAGTGCGACGCCCCCCAGCTCCTGCTTGCGCTGGTGCTGCCGGTGCCAGCCGGCCGATCGCGAGCTCGGCTTGCCGGCTCGCTCGGGCGCCGCGGAAGCGGTGCGCCGTCCAGCGCGTACCGCTCCGCGGCGTGAGTGCGGGCAGATTTGACGGCGCGGTGCTGGCGATGCTCGTTTCATGGCTGTCGCGACGTTCCTTCCTTCCTCTCCGCCGTGCAGAGCTCAACACGCAGGACGCGGTGCGCGGGTGGACGCCGCTGCACAACGCCGTCGCGGCGCGGCACTCGGACGTCACGATCCTCTCCGTCCTCGTCGAGCGGTGCCCCGCGCTCCTGCAAGCGCAGGACAGCGAGGGCCTCACGCCGCGCGCGCTCGCAGACATGCTCACGCACTTCGACGCCTCGCACTTCCTCCGCGACAAGGAGCGCGCCAAGGGCATCGGCCAGGACGACCCCGCCGACTCCAAGCGCGCCATGCTCGCAGGCAGCATGGCATCGCAGCCCGTCAAGTCCATGAGCTTCAACCTGCGGAGCCAACAGCGCGCGGGCATCTCGAGCACCGCGCTGCGCAACCGGCAGCTCGGCCTCGAGGGCGAGGACGCCGGCCCGGAGAGCCCGAGCCAGGTGCGGACATTCGTCGAGGACGCCGCGAAGGCCGGCGACGGCGCGGCGAAGGTGCCGCTGATGGGGCGGCTGCAGTCGCTCAAGGGGTCGGACTTCGCGGCGCGCGCGGCCGCGGCGCCGCAGGACGGCGAGAGGCGGACGAGCACGGACAGCGTCGGCAGCCAGGGCCACGTTATGGCGCTGGGACGGAAGAAGGCCCTCGCCGCGCTGAGTTTCCGGAGGACGAGCGGCGCGGGGGGGTCGCGGCCGCTGCCCGGGCGCGCGGCGACGGTGGCCACGGGCGGCGTGACGTGGCGCACGGGCCTCGACCACCAGCCGCTCGTGGCGTTCGGCGGACGGGCCGTCATCCCCGACGTCAACCCCGTCGAGCGGATGCTCCGAAAGTACTCCACGAGCCACCGCCTGATCAAGTCGAACCAGCTGAAGTCGGCGCTCAAGGGCGTCAAGCACGACGCCGACAAGGTCCGCGCCGTGTCGCCCACGACGCGCCGGTGTTGCTGTTCGTCGCCGCTTGCGCTCGCTGCGCGCCGCCTCCGCTCGCCTCCTCTCACCGCCCGCGTGTGCGTCGTCGTCGTTGTCTGCAGGAGGAGGAGGCGCGCAAGGCCGCGCTGTCGCAGCGCCGCGCCCAGGACTCTGCGCACACCGCGCACTCCAAGGGGAGTTTGACGGCGGTGCCGGAGGACGCGCAGGCCGCGCTCGCGCCGCTGTCCGAGGGCGAGGAGGACTGGGAGGACTCGGACATGGAGCACAGCAAGCACGCGCGCGACGTGGGCGTCGACAAGGATGGGACGGCGCTGACGTCGCCCGGAGAGGAGGATGCGCTGGGCCGGGACGCGCACCCGGACGCGGAGACGCGGACAGGGCCCGTGCCGCGGCGGCGCGCCAAGTCCCCGCCTGCGCGGCCGTCGGACGGGGCGCCGGACAGCGACGAGGAGGACGGGATGGTGCCAACACTGGGGAAGCAGGCGGCGGCGGCGGCGGCGGGGGGTGACGAGGAGAGCGACGACGAGGAGGTGCCGCTGTTCATGTCGCCGCTCGCGAGGCGGGTGAGCATGCAGGCGACGTCGATGCAGGCTGCCCTCGCGAAGAAATGAGGGGGTGTTATGGCCAGGGCTGGGGGGTGTTATGTTCCAGGACCGCAGGGGCGCGTATCAGCGATGTATTCGTCGCGGGATGGGGACACGCGGCGCCGTTGCGGCACCGGCAGGGTATCTTGGGAGGCGTGGTCCGAAATTGCATGCGTGCATTGGTCCTACAGCGTTGGGGATCGTCATGTGACGTGAGCTGCACGCTGCCGACCCGGGCGTGCCCGGGGCGTCGCACTCGGTCGGCCGTCGGGGACGCGGGCGGCTCGCTTCGTCGGCCCTGCGCCTGGGCGCCACCGAGCCGTCATGCTTTCGGGCGCCCCGCATGCTGTGACATCAGGCGAACCGGGGCGCTCCTCCCCTCGGCCGTTTCAGCATGACGGCTTTCGGTCGCTCAAGCGTCCTCGCGGCGAGGGTGCTTGTAGGTCAGCGAAGTACTATGTCTTGCTGGTGCCAACACCGCAGAACACACCGGCACCCTGCGCGCCGTCCGCAGCTGCGTCATGGAAGGGGAAAGCGAGCCCTGCAAGCGACGACCGTCCTGCGGGGTGCTCACTCCGGAATCTGCTCCGGCACGCCGCCTTGAACCCGCTGTCCAGCCTTCCTGTTTGTACTTCGCTGACCTACGAGCACCCTCACCTGTTGCTACAACCGGAGCCGCGCGTCACGCGAGGCGGTCGCCGCCGTGCGTCTTTTTGGCTGGCACGTCGAAGATGCGGAACGCGCGGATCACAAGCACGAGGCGCAGTGCAGCATGTCGCTGTGCGCGCGCTACGGCCTGGGAGTGGCCAGCGCTCCACCTTTCGGGCCCACTATCAACAACAGGGGCTGTCTAGCACGCGGGGGAGGGGGAGGAGGGAGCGGGTGGTGGGCTTGATGTGGTGGCTGCGGTGGCAGCTCGGGAGCAGGACGTCGTCCTGTCGTACAACAACAACATCAATTCTTTTCTTTCGCAGTCGAGCTGCAGCGTGCAGTCTGCGTACTTGTGCAGACCGCGCTGCAGGCAACGCGTGTCTCTGGGGCAGCTGGCGTGCAGACACGCCGGCGCCAGCGCCGCCCGCGTCGAGTCGGTCAGACGCGATGTATGCAAAGGGCCGCAGGGGGAGGGGGGTCCCTTGGCGCTGGGTAGAAACTATGGGGCGGACTGCAGGTCGTTCTTGGGGCCAGCAGGCGCGGCGCATGAAGGCACGCGCCGGCTGCTGGTTGCGGAGGCGCGAGGAAGGCCCTCGGCAGGTGTTCACGCATGTTGTAAAATGCGCTTATGTACGTCACGACCCTTGCGTCGGTGCGCAGAAGCGGAAGCTGAGCTTGCGCGGGGGACACGGACCGACCAGACAGCGCCCCTGTCTCGCCGCAGCGGCGGTGTGCGCGGTGCGGAGCCGCGGCGGCGGCCACCGTCACGCGTCGTCGCCGTCCTGCTTTTTCGACCCCGCCGCGCTCGCGGTGCTCCGTCGCGACGACGCAGCGTCCCTGTGCGTCGAGCTGCTCTCGCCTGCGAGCCGCGGCAGGCTCACGCCCGACGGCGTCAGCGGCGGCGACCCCGGCAGCGCTTGCCGCGCGTCCGCCGGCGTCACCGACGCGGACCTCCGCGCGCGCCGGCTCTCGCCGCCGCTGCCCGTGCGCAGCGGGGGGCTCGACACGGCCGGCACGGCCCCGTCGTCGCTGCCCGAGGGGCCGCCGCCGGCAGGGGCAGCGGCCGTCTCCTGGCGCGGGGTGCCGGGGAGCGGGGGGGCGTCGTCGACGCGCACGCGCTCGCCGGTGGGGCTGACGATCGCGAAGACGTTGGCGTCCTGGACCGTGACGGGGACGCCGACCGTGTACGGGTCGGTGGGCCAACCAGTCGCTCGGCGATTTCTGATTCGGATTCCATCGACTACTTCCGCGCCCTCGTCCTCGATATCTGCGACGCGGGCGCGGTCCGACGAGATGCGCTCGAGCGCGGCCTTCTGCACGCGGCGGTGCGTCACGACGACCACCACGCCCGCGAGCGCCGCGAGGCAACACACCCCCCCGCCCGCGACGACAACAACCGACCACAGCTTGGGCAGACCGAACAGCGAGAAGCCGTCCGCGGGCGCCGGCGCGCTCGCGGCCTCCCCGAAGTCCGCCGGCTGCGTCTGGAACCCTGGCCGGTTCGGCCCGAACGCGTCATAGGCGGGAACTTCCACGATGTCTGCGGTGGCCGCTTCGACCGTTGCCAGGCCGGGCATGCCGGCGGCGAGCGCGCCGGAGCTGGCGGCGCTCAGGAACTGCGTGTGCGCGACGCTCGCTTGCGCGAGCGTGCCGACGCTGACCCGCACGGTGACGTTGTAGTGCCCAGAGCCGGCGCGGAGGGCGCGGCTGGCCCGCTGGGGGCCCGGGCCGGCGGTTTCCGCGGCGAGGCCGCCCGTGGCGTTGAGCTCGGTCTGTGGGGCGCCGAGGCGGACGAAGACGTTCGTCGCGAAGCGCGCGGCGGTCGAACCGAGGCCCGCGGCACCGGCCATGGCCGTCACGATCGCGGCGCGCTCGCGCGCCGTCAGCGTGCCGTCCTTCGCGTCCGTGCTGAAGGACGCGACGATCGACAGCGAGAGGCCGTACACCGACGCCGGCGCGACGGGGGAGTCGGGCTCCGCGGGCTCCACACCCCCCCCGACACTCCCCCCCTCCAGCCCCCGCTCGTGGCCCAGGATCCGGCTCTCCGACTGCGAGAGCGTCACGTTCGCGGCGTCGAGCTGCGCGTGCAGCGACAGCACGCGCTGCAGCCGCTGCGCCCGACTTGACAGCAGTTTTCCAATTTGCACCATGTACCGCCGCCCCGAGAACACCCGCGCCTCAATCCTCGACGCCAAACGGCCGCACTCCACGTCCTCCCACCGCTCCTCCCCCGCCATGCCCCCCTCGAAGCCCGGAAACCACTCCACACGCGCCCCGGGCCCAACGTCGTCCCCGGGCCCGCTGTGCGTGCAGTCCGCCACCACCTCCGGCGCCCGCACGTCGGTGTAGTCCCAGACCTTGAGCGCCGAGTCGAAGTGCGTGCCGCACGTGTCGACCGTGAGCGCGCACCCGCCGTCGCACCCGCCCTCGACGAAGAACGCAAACCAGTAGTCCCGGTCCGCCACCAGCGACGTGGTGTTGCGGCACACGAACGGCAGGTCCGGGCCAGGCGGGTCCATCCGCGACAGGATCTTCACCGTCCCGGCGAGCCAGCGGTCGGCGATGTCGCCAAACTCACGCACCGACGAGACCAGCTCCATCTCGTTGAGGTCGTGCCAGACGCGCGCGGGGCGCCCGGGGGCGCCGAGGGACGTCAGCGCGACGGCGTTCCCGACGGTGGCGCCGCGGGCCGGCCCGGCGCGCCAGCGCACGGCGACGGCGTGAACCGCGCCGTCAAACGCGGGGTCTGCGCTGCGCGCGCGGAAGTCCACGAACGCGACGGGCGCGCTCGCGCCGAGCCGGCTGGTCTCGATCGCGACCGTCACGCCGCCGGCCGGCGAGGGCATCGTGCCGCGCGAAAAGGTCACGCGCGCCGGCGTCGCCCGTATCGCGTCCGGGTGCGACACCGACACGTCGACGGTGACGCTCTCGGCGCCCGTCAGCGGCTGCCGGAGGTACAGCGTGACGTACGCGGTCGCGCCGAGCTTGACGACGTCGACGGCGGTAGCCGTCGTATACAGCGCCGCCGCGCGCTCCAGCGGGCCCGTCTGGAGGTACCCGTCCGTCCACGCCGCGCCGCCGAACGCCTCGCGCCCGCGCCGCGCGTGCGCGGGCAGCAGCGGCGCCGCCGCGAGCTGCACGATGCGCCGGACCGCGTCCGCCGCCGTCTCGGGGGAGTGCTCGAGGTACTGCGCGACGGCCCCGACGACCGCCGCCGCCGCCATCGACGTCCCCGTGAGCTCCGCGTACGCATCGTCCTGCGCGTTCGACGCGGACAGCACCCCCGTGCCCGGCGCAAACACCCCAACAAGCGGCCCGAAGTTCGTGTACGAGTCGTCCTGCGCGACGCCGTCCGGCGCCTTGCGCGCCGCGGCGACGTGCAGCGCGCGCTGCGAGTGCCCGCCCGCGAGCAGGTGCGACAGCGCGCGGCCGTTGCCGGCGGAACGCACCACGACGACGCCCGCCTCGGCCAGGATGTGGTCGATCGCGGCGTCGAGCGCGCCGTAGCTGTACTCCGTCGCGCCCGCGGTCATGCTGACCACCGCGGGCCGCGCGCGCGACTTGGCCACCGCGACCAGCGCCTCGGCCACAGCCGCTGAGTCGATGACGCGTACGCCGCCCAGGTCGCCCGTGACCGCGCAGCCGAGGACCTTGGCGTCCGGCGCGAACCCGACGGACCGGCCCGCGATCGTCGCCGCGACGTGCGTGCCGTGGAGCGGCACGCCCCGCGCGTGGCGCTGCGCGCTGCGTGCGTAAAACTCCGAGGCGCGGGAGGCGAGGCCGGTTGTGTCGTTCACGGGCTGGAACTCGTCGTGGCTGTAGCGGATCTCGTGGTCGACCACGAAGGCCGACACGCCGCGCCCGCGGTACCGCCGCGAAAGGCAGCCGTCTCTCGCGGCGTGGGAGTTGTCCGCGCTGTCCGGGCCCCACAGGTCGGTTTCCGCGTCTCCGGCGCGCCGCTCGCCGTTCTCGTCGTACAGGTTGCCGTTCGCGACCTGTTCCGCGGCGAGCGCGCCCGCCTGCGGGCCGGGGGAGGGCGTCGGTGGTGGCGATGGTGGTTTGCTCAGGAACGCGGGGCGGGGGCGCGCGGGGCGCGCGGGGCGTGGTCGCACTTTGGTGGAGAAGCACGCGTCGCCGGAGAGCAGCGCGGACTCGCGCACGCGCCGCCGCCCGTGGCCGTCGCGGGCGAACGTGAGCAAGCTGGCACGATGGAGCGTCGGTGCGAGCGCCGTGTGCGCCTGCTGGACCAGCGCGCCGTCGAGATCTCGCTCGTTCTTGCGGAGCCACTGCAGCGGGACAAGCCACGGGCGGAAACTCGTCGTATTCGCGAGGAGTGCGCGCGCTCTTGACCGTGCGTGCCCCCCCGGGTGCAGCCACGCAGGCGCCGCGGCGAGGGCCGCGCGCGCGCCGATACCGCCGCCCCGCACCTGCTCTACGTCCCCCGCCGACGCGTCCACCGTGAGCAGCCCCAGCCCGGCGTGGGAGCACCGGACGAGGCTGGGACATCCGCACACCACGTCTGCGCGCCGTGGGTCCGTCCCGGGGCGGAGCAGCACGCTCCACCGAAAAACCGTGCCCCCATCTGCAACGCCGTCGCGGGGCGGCGCCTCGGGTCGGCCACGCGGGGCGCAACCGCCGCGCCAGGGGCAACGTTTCGGCAGCTGGAGGGCCGAGCGTGGCGGCCCGTGCGCGCTCGCGCGGCGCCGGCGTGGGCCCGAAACGCCCGCACCGCGCGGCTCAGTTCGCGGAGACACGCCGCCGACGCGTTCCGACCGGGGCCGACCGGCGCGCGCGGCGCAGGGCGGCGCTCACCTAAGGCAGTAGCTGCCCGACCCTTTCCCGGGGCAGCTGCGACGACCTCCGCGCCGCTCGGGGCGCACCGTACGCCGGGGACGTCTATATCGGCGCATCTGCGCGCGCCGTGCGCGCCCGCGAGGAGCAGGGCGAGCGCCACGAGGAGCAATTGCGGCACAAACATCGTGGTGCGGCAACAGCGTGCAGCTAGCGTGTCGTCAGCGCTGCGGTGGCCATGCCTGCGTCGACACGGCTTGGCTTCCGTCGGCGAGCCACTGCGCGCGCGCCGCGCCGGCGCAGCGCGATCGCCGGCGGACCGCGCTGTTGCGGACGTGGACCGTGCTGGGCGTGTGCGCTCAGGGGGGGGGCGGCTTGGGCGGCGCGCTGCGCCGCGCAGGTGGCGCGGTGCCGCGCGGCGTGGTGGCCAGCTGTGATGCGGAGGTCGAGGGCCGGGAAAGACGTCCCCGGGGGTCTCGGCGTGCCTGCACGGCGGCGAAGCACGGTAGATAGTAACCGCCGCGCGGATTTCTCGTCGAGTGCGCGTTCTCGGGCACGTTTGGACGGTCCGTCGTGGTATGACGATAGTGTGAGATGGCGGGGCGGGGCGCACGAGGTGCTTCTCGCGGGACGGAAGCGCAGGGCGCGGCTCTGCAGCGGGCGCTTGGGCTGCTGTGCGGGCGGTTGGCGGCGGTGGGGGCGTCGACGGCGACGCCCGAGGTGCTGGTCGCGGCGCACCGGGGCGTGCGGGCCGCGGGAGAGGGCCTGTGGCGCGTCCTGCACGACGTGAGCCTCGCGCGCCTTGCTGGGTTCCCGCAGCACGATCCCAAGGCGCTCGCGAGGTGAGACCGCGGCCGCAACGACTCGGATAGCGCTGCTGGGACCGTGCGCTACCTGACGGTCCAGCAGGGATGGCCCGCGGCGCCAGAACCGCGCGGACGGGGCCGAAATTGCCGCGTCGCTGATTCGTGCATTGTTTTCTGCAGGTTTTGGGCGAATGCCGAGCTCGAGGGCTACGTCGGCGTCCCTTACGCGGCGAAGCAGGTGGCAGCTCATTACGTCAACGCGTGGGGATACCCGGGGCCGCGCATCAGCCCCGGACCGCCCCCGGAAGACGACGACGGTGCTGCGGCGAGCCCGCGCGCAGCCGAAACGGCCGCGCCGTCGACCCCTCAGGAGCTCCTCGCGGCGCTGATCTTCCTCGTCGACCTCGCAGGCCTCCTCGGCACCGGCCCGGCCCTCTACGACCCCGTCAGCTCCGCGTCCGAGCCACTCCCGCCATGGCCGTGCACACTCGAGACGACGCCCGCGGCGCTGAGCGCCGCGCTCGACGCCGCGGAGGACGCCGACCGCTTCGCTCAGCAATGCCGCGCGCCCGTGGACGCCAGCGACTGGGCCGGCGTCGAGGCGCTCGCGCACCGGGCGATATTCCTGCACACGCGCACGCGGGCCGCGATGTCCGCGCTGGGCGCCGCCGTGGCGTGCCGCGCGACGAGGATCGCGGAGGTAGCCGAGGCGACCGCGCACGGGCGCCACATGACCCCCTACGAGCTGCACGTGACGCTGAGCCGGGGCAGCGCGGAGCGGCACCAGGCGGCGTTGGAGGCGGCCACCGCGACGCTGTCGGCGGCGGCGGCGCGGGAGGAGGCGGCGGCGGTGCTGAACGCGTGGGCCGCGGCCGGGCTGGGCGCGACGGGGCGGGATCTCGCGCGGTGTGCGCGCGATGCGGTGTCAGCGAGGGGGGGGGGTGTCGGGGGCGTGATTGGCGCCGCGGAGGCCGCGGCGCGCATCGCAGCGCTCGAGGACCGATGCGAGGCACTGCTTCAAGAGGTGCGTGCGCGGCGGACCTCCCGTCAGACCCCCTGACAGCCAAAAACACCTCACACCCCCCACCTGGCTGCGCCGTGGACGCCCAACGTCGCACATCCTGTCCCCACGAGCGTTTCCCTGCCGTACGCACGTCCGAACTCGTCACTCCCGGCCTCCTGCTGACCGCAGGCAGCGTTAGACGACTCCGGCACCGTCGCCGACACAGTTCCGCCGCTCTCGGCGTTCCTGCGCGCCGCCGCGGCCGTCCGGCGCCTCCCGCGCGATCCGGTACCCATGGACGCGCCGTGCGGCGCGGAGGACGCGGACGTCGCGGCCCTGCCGGCGGACGTGCAGCGCTGCATCACCGGCGCGCTCGCGGCGCGGGGTGCGGCCAGCGACGGCGCGGCCGCGGCGCAGAAGGAGCGGCGCGTGGTGCGGTATACGGTGGGGCAGGTGCCGGGGGGCGGGGTGCCGCTGGAGGGCGGCGAGCGGCCGTGGGCGGTCAGTCATGAGGAGGGGGCGACGGCGGCGCTGCGCGTGCGAGACGAGGTGACGGCGGCGTCGCGCGAGCTCGCGGCGGCGCGGGCGGCGCTGACGCGGAGGGTCGAGGAGATCGCGCGGACGATCGGGACGGACGTGCGGTTCGTTGGCGTCCGGTGAACAATGGAAGGGGGGTGTTTTTCGTCCATTGTGGGGGTGTCGCTGATCGGCCGTGTGTGTCTGGACGATGTGAGCCCGAGTGTTTGTGTACGAAGCGTGTCTGGTGGCGTGATCATCCGAGACCCCCCCCCTCCTGTCACCGGACAGATGCTCGGGCTCGCGGACTGCTGCAGACTTGTGTTGGGCGGCAGCGGCAGGTACGTGGACGCGCGAGACGCTCTCGCGCGCTCTCAGTGCGCTCGAAACTGGCGTCAGGTGCGACTTCCACGCCGGCGTCAGGCCCGAGCGCGCTCTCCATGTCAGGCTGGGGTGTGTTGTTATAGTGCCACCTCAGGGCGTCCCGCACGCGACTCACTGCGCCGCGACCGGCACGCGCTGGGCAGATCACGCAGGCCCGCCCCGGAGATCAGTCGCGACGGCCGCAGCACCGTCCCAGGCAGCCCACGCCCACCACCTCTCACGGTTTCTTACAGGCGCTCGTTTCGCGTCGCCGCGGGCTCTACATCCGCAACACCGCGCGCGTCTCGGTCTTTGCCGCTATGTTCGCCGTCAGGTGCACTTTCGCGCCGGCCGCGGCCCGCGTGGGCCGGCGCGGGGGGCGGAAGAGCTGCAGCCTGAGAGTGGCTGCGTCCGAGGGGTCGCAGAGCGGAGCCGGGACGGAGGAGAAGGGCGCCAAGCCGCAGCGTATTCCCAAGAAGCTGCCTCCCATGCCGCCCGGGATGGACCCCAACCTCGAGCTCGTGCGCGTCGAGGACCTGAAGGGAGATGCTGTTAGCGGAGTCGGCTTCGTGAAGAACGACGCGAACGTACGTCCCTTTCCACGCCTACGCGCAGCCGCGATGCTCCCTGCTCGCGCAGCGCTTTGCGTGCGCGGCGAAACACCTCGCATGCGGTGCGGCAGGGCGCGCTGAGCGGATCCACACTGCGTGGTAGTGGCAAAGGTGCACTGGGATCGAGCGATTCCCGACTGCTCCCGCGCCGACGTTGATATTTGACGGATGGGTGTTGGTGCAGTCGACCGACGTGGGGCGCGTCGCGCTGCTGGTCGCCGGCGACGTGGCCGCGTTCCTCATCTTCGCGGCGATCGGGCGCGCCAACCACGGCGAGGGCAACGCCGTGGCGGAGGTCGTCGGCACCGCTCTCCCCTTCATCCTCGGCTGGCTCGCCACGTCGCCCCTCACGGGCGCTTACAGCGAAGACGCGCAGGTGCGCCCGGCACTCCCAATTATTTCACACCGATCCCGCCGCGCCCGCGCTCCCGACGCCCCACGACGACGCCAGCACCGCCTCGCTCGACTGTTCCTTACGAACGTTCCGCGACCGCTCCGTGCGCGTCCCGCCTCGCGCGTGCTCGCCGCAGAAGACCCAGGACCCGCTCAACGCGTGGCTCATCACCGGAAAGTCGTGGATCGCGGGCGTCCCCGTCGGCCTCGTGCTGCGCGGCGTCGCCAAGGGCCGCGTGCCGCCCAAGCCCTTCATCATTGTGGCGATGGTCGCGACGCTGGTCCTGCTCGGCGGCTGGCGGTCGTTCCTCGCGAGCAAGACGATCGACCCGCGCCTGAACCCCAAGGCGGCCGCCGCCGCCAAAGAGAACCAGGGAAACAAGAAGGGCAACGTGTTTGAGATGTTCGAGCTGATCGGGAGCCTCACGAAGCGCTGGTAGACGCGCGCGCTGGTCAACGCGAGCACCCGCTTCTGCGGAGCTGCCGGAAGCCGTTCGGCGACACTGACTCAGCTGGTGATCGGCAACCGACCACACTGAGGTGCTGCTAGTGCGACAGGGGGTGTAATGGACAAACGTGTCGGACCGGAGGTCACGTTGACCGAGGAAAGGGTGGCCGAGAGCAACGGCGCGGTGGAGTCCCCGCACGCAGGATGAGCAAGCTGCAGCGGCAGCTGGGTTTGGCGTTCGCGTGCGCTGACGCGACGCGCGACGCTGCGGTTCCCCGCCTGCGAGTGTCCGAGCGAGAGCGACGTCCCCGTGCGTCCACGGTCGCTCACACGGCGCGGTGGCAAGCTAGAGCGTTCCTGCAGTGCTGCTAGGTGCACAGGCGCCCCCCGCCGCCAGCAACGCGGGCGGGCCCCGTCTTCCGCGCGCGTGACGGCTCAGACCCAGTTGTACGACTTGGGGTTCTTGAACACGTCCATGATCTCGGCCTCGGGCGTCCCGGGCTCGACCTTCATGTCGTACTCCCACCGGCTCGTCAGGGGCATGCTCATGAGAATGCTCTCGATGCGCCCGCCGGTCTTGAGGCCGAAAATCGTCCCGCGGTCGTACACCAGGTTGAACTCGACGTACCGCCCGCGGCGAACCTGCGCTCGGAAGCACAAGGTCGCAGCATGAGCCTCGCTCGCGGAGAGCGCGGCGACGCGCGCGCGCTGGGCAGGACCTTTTTCGCGTACCTGCTGCCACCTCTTCTCCTGCTCGGTGTAGGCGTCGTCCTTGTGCTTGCGGACGATGGGGAGGTAGGCGTCGATGACGCCCTGCAGGTTGTCCTTGGCGAAGGACAGGAGCGTGTCGTCGGGCTTCTCGTTGAGGTCGTCGTAGAAGATCCCGCCGCACCCGCGCGTCTCCCCGCGGTGCTTGATCACGAAGTAGTCGTCGCACCACTCCTTGAACCGAGGGTACCTGCGCCGCGCACAACGCGACACCGGCGCCGAAACGTCGCAAATCGCCCTGAAATAAAGAGCACGCGCGGCCGGAGCGCGGGGAAGAGAGCGCCGGTGCAGCTGCGAGCGGGAACCGTCACGCAACCGAGCCTCTGCGCTCTCTGGTCCGTTCCGGGCGGCGCTGGCCCGCCTCACGCGCACCGCTCGGCGCGAAATATTCAAACAGCGCCGCGCGGGCCGGGCGGCGGGCGGCGGGCGGCGGCGCGCACCAGGACGAGTCGTATTTGTCGCAGATGTCCTTGTAGGTGCCGTGGAAGTGCTTCATGTCGTCCTTGTCGAGGTACGACGGCGTGATGTCCGTGCCGCCGCCGAACCACGACTGCGGCGGGATCCCGCACCACTCCTCCGTCTCAAAGTACCTGCAGCCACTCGAGAATCCTCGACTCAGGAGGGAAAAAACAACCAACGGAGCCCTGAGCTCGGCGCGCGGCCGCGCGGCCGCCTGGCGCGGCGCCCGCAGCGGCGGGGGGGCCGTACCGGTAGTTGAAGTGCATCGTCGGGCAGTGCGGGTTCCGCGGGTGCATGACGGAGGAGATGCCGCACGCGAAGAAGGGGACGCGCGGTGCGTCCGGGGGGACCTGCACATCCGAGCCCTTGGCGGCCCTGCGCGCAGGAAATGGAGCGATCGGTCGGCGCAGGGCGCCTCGGGCGCGCGGTCGGCCGGAACGCGCCGGGAAGCGCCCGCGCGGCCAAGTCAAGGAGGTCAGCGGCGCCTCGCGGGGCGCTGGGGGGCGCCACGAGGCAGCTGCGGGGCTGGGAGGCATGATCGAGACAGGGAGCTTGCGTGGGATGCAGGATGCGGGGCGCGGAGGGACGGGCGGGGCGGCACGCGGGCAGGATGAGTGGGGGCGGCACCTGTAGGCTTCGGGCGGCATGGTGCCGTACACGACGGACACGTTGACGCCGGCCTTCTCCCAGACGTTGCCGTCGGCCAGGACGCGGCTGATGCCGCCGCCGCCCTCATCCCTGCGCGCCGCAACGAGCAGGAAACGCGACGAATCGGCGCCGGTGCATCCACACGTAAACGCCGCCGTGCGCGCCGCACACTGGCTCAAGGCGCGCCTCGCGCCGGCCAGGCCTCGCCAAGATCGCGAACGGTCCGGGAATGGCGCTCGGGCGGCGCGGGAGCGCGGCAGCTCGCCGGGAAAGCGCCCTAACCTGACCCAGGCGTCTTGGTGAAAGCTGGTTCCATCAATCTCCTCGATAGCCTTGCAGATCATGTCCTGGCCCTCGCGAATGATGCGCTCCATGCGCACCTTGGTGTCGCTCGTGTCGTCCGTGCCTGCGCGCCGAGCCGGGGCGCCGGAGCGAGCCGCGTGGGCCAGATGTTGCTGCCAGGGGCAGCCGAGGCGAGCCGAGTGCCTTGGGAGGTCCCGAGGCGCCCTCGGACGGGCTTTGCCGGGGCCGCGCGCGCACGATTGGGGAGGGTGATATTCGATTTCGCGTTCGGCGGTGTCGGAAGGGGTGCGTTTGCGCCGGGCGCGCCGCGTACCTTCGCGCAGCAGGGAATCGGGCACCTTGTCGATGTACTTGTGCTCGCTGATGGTGCGCTGCGGCGAGGAGACGGCCTGCGTCACGTGCTTCGCGGAGGTCCGGCGGGCGGCGGCGTTGCGCGCCACGACGCGCGTCCCGGCGACGCGTCTCGCCGACGACAGCGTGCGCGCCCCGGCCTTGGCCGGCACAGAGGTTTTGAGCACCTGCATCCTGACCCCAGGCAACGACACAATCTCACGCGAGCCAGGGAGTGCCCGGCGGCGGCGCTCCGGCACCCCACGAGCCCCCACGCGAAGATGTCCCTACAGGGGTCAGTTGCCCTCTCGGCCCGACAGGCGCGTACGTGGCGCTGCCGCGGTGCCATCCGGCGATCTCCGCGCCCACTGACGCGCACATACCTGGACGACACCCCCGGCCGCCGCGAGCTCACGGAATCGCACCTGCGCGACGCCTGGCGCGGAAACGGCGGTGCGCGCAACGGAACCCTATCAGGCGCCGCCGCGGCCTGTCCGACGCAACCGATTCGTTGACACGCTCCCAGCGAGCTTGCGTGCATGTGGGAGATCCTCTGCTCCGCGCACAGGGCCTCGAAACGTCGCGCCGGACCGCAGTCGCCGCCAACATCTCAAAGGACAGCCTGTCCAAGATCCCTCCGCGGTGCGCGTTCCTGCGCTGAAACGGCCCAACAATGGCGCGCCCGCGTCGCACAAATCACACGCCGCCCACCAGGCGCCGGACGATCTCCGCGACCGCGTCTGCGAGCGCGTCGGCCGCTTCCTGTGTCTTGGCCTCCGCGTACACACGAACGACGTCCTCGGTCCCGGACGGCCTGCAACGCACGCGAACCCCACGCCATCCGTCGCGCTACCTCGGGCCCGCCGTGTGAGCGCCTCGGACGCCCGAGCACGTGCGGCTGCCCGCGCCGTCGATGGCGGCAACGCCGCCGCTGCCGCAGACGCGCAATGGGGCGCGCACCTCACGAACGCCCTGCCGCTCGGCACCGCCGCGACCGCTGCGTCGATCTCCTGCTGCACGCCCGCCGGCGTCACGCACGTCGTCTCTGCGTTGGCCGTCGTCACCACTGTCCTGTCCTGGACCTTGACCTTGAGCTGCCGCGACGGCAGGTCCGCGTACATCGCGGCCCAGTCCGCCATGGTCCAGCCCTTGCACCGCAGCACGGCCTCGCACAGCAGAATCACCGACACGGCGTCGCCGACCGTCTGGTTCACCATGCGCAAGAACGCACCAAGCTTCCGGCCTGCTACGGAGCCCTGGGCCTGCAGCAGCGGCCGAAACCAACGCACCGTCGCGCGGCCACGCAGACAAGCGCCGCGCGCGCCCGGCGGCCTCGGCACCGGCGCCAGACCCGCGCGTTCCACACGAAACGATAGGAAGCAAGAAAGAGCCAACAAATGATATCAAATGATCAATTATCAAATGATATCAAACGGCGTCAGATGGTCGTGCTGTCTGTCTGTCTCGCTGTGCGTGCGCCGGCTCACCTCCGCGCCCCGGATCGCCTCCTTCGCGCGCCCGGAGAACAGCACCGTGCCGTGCCCGTTCGCCTCGAAATACACCCCCACGTCGTACTTGTGCGCGGCGGCGTGGAGGTGCTTGACGCCCGTGGGCGTCACGACCACCTCGACGCCCTGCGCCCTCAGGTACGCCGTCGACGCGCCGTTGGCGTACGCCGTCTGCACCACGCCCATCGTCAGGCCACCCAACGTCGTCGGCTCCAGCGCCGTCAGCGACGCGACGTACCCCGCCGCGAGCGCCGCGATGCGGTCGCCGTCGAACAGCTGCATCGCCGTCGGGCCCCCGGGCGCCGCCGGGACGAAGAAGACGCAGCGGTCCGCGTCCCCGTCGATCGTGGCGCAGCGCTTGCCGGCGTCGGTGGCCGCGGAGAAGCCCTGCGGGAGAGCGCGCTCCTTCTGGACGAAGTCCGCGCCGACGAGGTGGTTGAGGACGCCCGGCGGGGCGCCGTCGTTGCGGACCTGCGCGGGCGCGGGGAGGGGTTGGCCGCGGAACGCATCGCACTCCTCTCGATTGATTTTCGAAATGGGAATCGAGGTTCAGGCTTTGGAGGCGAACGCAGGATTCGTGTTCCGTCTCACCTCGATCGCGAGGCCGGCCAGCGCGAGGACGTCGGCCATGGCGCGCAGCTTCGCGCCGCCCACGCCGTTCGCCGCGTCCACGACCAGCTCCGCGACCCCCCCGGGGGGCTCCGTGCCCGCCACCGCGTCCGTAAACCCCCCCACCAGCGTCGACACGTAGTGCTCTTCGGCCTCAGACTCCCCCGCGTTCGCGGCCGCGGTATAAAAGTGCAGCTGCGGCGTCGTGCACAGGCCCCGGACGTCCGCATGCAGGCCCATCGCGGCCACGCCCGCCGCCGCGGCCCGCGTGAGGCGTTCCGAGCTGTCGCGGGTGTCGTGGCCGATGATCACGCGGCCAGGCGCGGCAGAGACGCCCAGGGCGCTGCACGGCAGGTGCACGGGCGGGCCGGGCTCGCGCTGGGGCGGGCGCGCGCGGGGTCGGAGGAGACACGGAGTTCGGGCGCGACGGGAGACTGCGAGGGAAGATTGATGGTGAATTCCACGGAATATGGTCCCGAGGTCGGGGGGGCGGGGCCGCCGTGCCTGCACATGGCGGCGACCTCGTCGACCAGCGCGTCGTCGCCGTCGGCGCACGCCAGGCGCGTCGCCCAGGGTTCCATGTCCATAGGAAGCATAGCGCCCGACGGCTCCACCAGCTTCACCCCGTTGTCCTGCGGGCCCAATCAGGCAGCATAGCTTCGGGTTAACATCGTGAAAGGTGCTGGGCGCGCAGCGTCGGTGATCGGTGCCGCTACGGGGCCTGCGCGGGGGGTCGCACCGGAGCGGGGTTGTGGGATGCGGTGACCATGAGGCCGGTGGTGCCTCCCGTCGCGAGGCAGCGCACCGCAGCGACAACTCCACATCTGCAGAGCATGGCCCGCGGCCGCACGTGGGACGTCCGCGTCGGCTGCGTCCGGGAGCGGGGCCGTTGCCCCGCAACCTAGGCGGCCAATTCCGGCGGCATCCGTGCGAATAAATCGACATGGACGCGCCCGAAGCACTGCACATCACTGTGAAACTGCGGCGAGGGCGCCTCGACGACGCGTTCGCGCGCTGCGCGGCGCTTCGCAGCAATCAGTGTCTGCGGCGCACCTGAACAGAGTCGAGTCGAGCTGCGACGCCTCCGAGCGGAACCCCCCCGTGCCGTACGACGGCTTGAAAGCGTCGGCCTTGGCGTACGCGGCCGAGGCCTTGCGGACCGGCTCGAGGTCCGGGGGCGGCATCGCGCGGCCGGGAGAGAGCGCAGCGCAGGTGGCGGTTCCTGTCGGCGCCTCTCTGTGGCAGCGGCGGGGTAGAACGAGGGCCCCGGCCTTCATGCGCCTCGCACTGCGCGCGTCCGTCGGGGCGGGCGCGGGAATGAAGGCCCCTAGAGGCGGGCCCAGCCTGAGTCGGTTGAGGGGCCTCTCCGAGCGGGTCCGTGGGCGGGGGTCGCGGGCTACGAATAGGCGCGATGCGCGCCGCCGAGGTCAAACTCTGATTCCCTGTACCCCTCATTCACCCCCTCAACGCATCCAGGTGGCACTCGCCGACCAACTACACGCTCGTCCGTCGTCGATTCCTTCGACCCGGCCCCCCGACAAGCCTATGCTTGTTCAGCAGCTATCGAGCAAGGTCTCTACCAGCTACTTCCAGCGGTCGCCCAGGCTCCGCAGCCAGCACCTCTCCCGTTCTCGCCGCTCCTTCGCCACCTACGCAATGTGCGTTCCCGCGACCGCCTCGCGATCCCCGCGCCCGCTCCCGTCGCGCATTGCCCAGATCCCACGCCCGCACGCCCGCCCGCGGGCGCGTCCGCGCGCCCACGCCCCGTACACACGCGGGGCCCGAAGACGTTTCCCGACCACCATCCCAGCCCCCGCCGCGGGGCGGCGTGCGGGATTTCCGCGCTGCAGCGCGCCCCCGACGCTCGTTCTCGCATTCCCGGCAGCCCAGCCCGCGCCACGAACCGCCGCCTGCGACCGCCACGCCGCCTGCAGCGCCAGCCGCTTCACTCACCTCGCTGCGTTAGCTCATCCAGCCTCCCGCGCCGCGGCGCCGCAACATCTCGCCCCGGGCCCGCGCCCACACACTCAACGCACCCCTCCCCACGCCGCCCCCCGCGCGGCCTCCAGAGTTTCCGCCCCTCGCCCGCGCAGCACGCCTCGCCAGCAGCCCGCGCGCCAGCCAGACGCCTCACCAGCCCCGCGCCGGGCGTGTTCCGCGCAGGGTGAACGTTGAGCAGCTCAAGGGCGCCAAGGCCGCGTGCCTGAAGCTCGTCGCCGAGAAGAACTGCGGCCCTATCCTCATCCGCGCCGCATGGCACGACGCCGGTACCTTCGACAAGGCTATGGGGCTTGACAAGTGGCCGACCTGCGGCGGCGCGAACGGTGCGACCGCCCCGCACGCCTCTCCCGGCCCCGCGCGGCCCGTCCGCGGCCGCGCAGCGCCGCCCGCCGCCGCTACGCCGCGCGCTCGCCCGAAGTCGTTCGCCACAAACTCGCGCGCGCTCCCCGCGCCGCGACCGCGGCCGCCCGCGGCCCCGCGCGCCGCCGCCTCATCTTTCCCGATTTTTCCCCCGCCGCAGGCTCCATCCGCCACGAGGTCGAGCTCGGCCACGCCGCGAACGCCGGCCTGGTCGGTGCCATCAAGCTCCTGCAGCCCATCAAGGACCAGTTCCCGGAGGTCGGGTGGGCCGACCTCCTCCAGATGTCGTCGGCCTGCGCGATCGAGGGCAACGGCGGCCCCGCGATCCCCATGCAGTACGGCCGCGTCGACTCGGGGGGCCCCGAGCAGTGCGTCAAGGAGGGTAACCTCCCCGGCGCCAAGCCCCCGTTCCCGAACAACGAGGCCACGCCCGCGGAGCACCTCCGCAACGTCTTCCACCGCATGGGGCTCTCCGACAAGGACATCGTCGCGCTGTCCGGCGCGCACACCATGGGCCGCGCCTACTCGGACCGCTCGGGCGCGAACGACAAGCCGACGACGCGGCACACGGAGAAGGGCGTGCCCGCGGACGTGACGCCCAAGGGCGGCGAGACGCCGGGCGGGCAGTCGTGGACCGCGGACTGGCTGAAGTTCAACAACCACTACTTTGTCGACGTGAAGGAGCGCCGCGACGCGGACCTGCTCGTGCTCCCGACGGACGCGTGCCTCTTCGAGGACCCGGGCTTCAAGCCGCACGCCGAGAAGTACGCCGCCTCGCAGGAGGACTTCTTCAAGGAGTACGCGGAGAGTCACAAGGCGCTGTCGGAGCTCGGCGTGAAGTGGGAGGACGGCGCGCCGGTGACGATCTGAGGTGCGCGTTGGAGGCGCGGCGCCGCCGCGGACGGTGCGCGCCGCGGGATGACTCAGGTGCAAGCAGAATCAGGAGTGGGGGGGTGTTGACTTGAAAGTGTGGAGCAGCGCTGCGCTCGCGGTGGTGTGACGCAACCCTCGCGCAGGCGAAGTGCGGCGTGCCGGTGCTGCGGAGCTGGCGGTCGCGTGCGCTGTGGGCGTCGTCGGCGACTCGGCAGCGCTTTGAAACAACATGCGGCTCCTGCGCCGCATGGATGCTCCGCTTCCGCCCTGCGCAGCGCGTGTTCCGCCGCAGAACGCGCGGAGCAACTCTGTGCTGCGCGTCGCGGCCGTCCCGGCGCTGTCCTGCAGCGCCTCGCAAAGTGTCAACTGGCCACCCGCGTATAGCAATGTGCAACTGCGTGCGTTACAGCGCCGCCGCGGCGTCGCCTGTCTAGGCCACGGACCGCCGCACAGCGTTGCCCGCTCGCCGCCTGCGTCCGTTCCCGCGCAGCCCGAGCCCGCGCGCCGACTCCCCCGCGTCCCGCTCCGACCCCCCCCTGCGCGGCGCCGCCTCGGGCGCCTGCGCCATCAGCGGGCCCATCGCGTCGAGAATCCTGTCCACGAACTCCGGATTCGACAGCACGTCCGCGTGCGAGCACCGCTGCTCTAGCACGCGCGCGTTCCGAAAGTGCCGCGCGATATGGTTGGCGGGAATCAGCGGGTCCGTCGCGCCGACCCACATGACCGAGCCCGGCGGCACCTCGTTCGGCCACAGCGCGCAGCGGTGCCACATGAAGCGCCGCTGGATCGAGAACCGCACGATCGGGTCCCGTGCGAACGCCGTGACGACGGTGTCCTTGACGAAGGCGCGCATGCCCATGTTCCAGCGAGGGCCCTCGTACAGGAAGCCCGAGACGGCGCGCGGGAGGTTGAGGAGGCAGCAGACGGGGTCGAGGAGGACCATGCCGGCGACGGCGGCCGGGTGCTGTTTGCGGGCGGCGGCGGCGACAAAGGTGCCGTAGCTGTGCGCGACGAAGACCGCGCTCGCGTGCCCGAGGGCGCGGAGGTCGCGGACGACGTCGTCGGCGACGTCGTGGGCCCACGGCGGCGACGCGTCGCGCCACCGCGGGAAGCGCAGGGACACGTGCGGCATCTCGCGCACGACGATGTCGGAGGCGGGGTACCGGGCGCGCAGGCGGCGCAGGACGAGCATGTTCTGCGCGAGGCCGATGCCGATGCCGTGCAGGAAGACGATCGCCGGGGGCTTGAGGGGGGTGTTGCGGGGGGAGTGGGAGCCGGACCCCGCCATGGTGAGGGTTGGCTGCGTGTCGCTGCCCGCGGGAGACCCCCCCACGGACGCGTTGGCGAGGGGGACGCGCTCGTCGTGCGACGAGGAGGTGACCTGGGTCCCGAGCGGGCCCTGGTTCGCGCAGACGGGGTTGGGGGTGTGTTGGGTTTTGCCGGGGGGGGTCCCGGTGACCGCCCACGTCCACGGCGCGACGCGCCTGTAGCCGAGGAAGAGCATCACGACGCAGCTCCACATCTGCGCCACCTCCGACACGACGTACAGCCACAGCGGCAGCCACGTGCCCTGCAGCGCGTCACGGCACAAAATCGCCCACCGCAGTCAGCACACGGCGTCGTCCGCGCCGCGACAGCGGCGCGCACGAAACGAACATCGCGCCCGCAGGCGTGACCCCGGAGACAAAACGGCCAGCGATCCCCGGCGGCGGCATCTGTGCTGTTGATGTGTGGGGCACGCCCGCCGCGGCAGCGGCGCAGCGCGAGCGGCGCAGCAGTCGAGAGGCTCTCGTCTGGCACTGCACGGGCGCTGCCGCCGCGTCGCGGGCGGGGCGGGTTCGTCCCGGCGCAGGGCGGGGGCGCACCCAGCAGGGGTCGTGGATGTAGGCTTTAATAGACACCCCCGGAGTCTTTCCCTTGGGGAACTGGTGGCCCCACTGCTCCTGCAGCTCCGCCAGCTCCTCGTGGATGTGCTGCAGCCGCTGCTCCCCGTCCGGCTCCGCCCTGCGGCGCCACGCGAGCGCAGCAGGTCATCGCTTGCGTACACACACCTCCGGCGCGCCTGGACGCACGGCGCTGGCCCGCGGCCGCGCGCACACGGCGCCGCTGCGCAGAGCCGACCGCTGGCGAAGCGCCACGGGCGCCGCGCGGGGCGGAACGGCCGGGACAGCGACGCGAGAGGGCCCACGGATGTTCTCACCTCAATTCGTCCACCGTGCGATAATAGTGGCCGAACACGGTGAGTTCGACCATGTCGCCGTACTTGGGCGACGGCCCCATGCCGCCCGCGTTCTTGAACCACTGCGTCATCACCTCCGGCGCCCCGATCGCCGCGCCCGTCTCGCCCAGGGCACACAGCTCCTGATGCATGTCTTGCGCACCATCCGCGTCCAGTACCGCCAGCGGCGGCAGCGCGGACGGCCCGGCGTCGCCGCGGCGGCGGCGGTACAGCGCGAAGAGCGGAACCCACAGGAAGTCGGCCGCGACCGCGATTCCCAGGCCGTACAGCAGGCCCCAGGGAAGCCCCGGTCCGTGCTGGAGAGCTATGACCAGGCCGGCCGCGACGAGGACGGAGGGGATGAGGAGCTCGGTGGCGATGAGCCAGAGCATGTAGAACATTCCCTGGGGCTCCATCTTGGCCGCGTTCGCGTCGCGTCACGGCGCGGGGCGCGGCACGGGTGCCGGAGGGCGGGGCTGGACCGTTGCGGCGCCGCGCGCGCGGCCGGTGCGGGGCGAAGCCGCCGGGGGCGGTGCTGCGGGGAGGTGCGGAGGTGAGCGGTCCGGGGAGGGTCGAGGAGGGCCAGGTGGGGCCCGTGCGGCGCCGCGGCGGCCGCGTGTGTGCTGTGTCGAGGGTGGCCCCGCGCGGCCGTGCCTGGTGCGTGCTGTTCGCTTGGCCGCTGTTCTCGGAGCAGGAGAGATGCGTCGGCGTGTGGGGGGGGTCCGAACGGGCCGAGTTCGCGTCGCGGCGTCGGAGAATTCGCGTCGCCCTTGGACACGCGTGCAGGAGTGTTCGAAAGGGCCGCGGCCCGCGACGTTCGCGCGCGGAGCGCGGAGTTCCGCGGATCTCTCGGCGCGTTCAGGCTCCAAGCACCCAGAAAACCGGTCGTTTCGCGTCGTCCTGCGCAGCGCGCCCGCAGGGATCGCCTCCCTCCCTTGGGCAGCGTGAAGGTGCTCTCCTCGCGCTACCGTGTGCTGCCGTTCCACTCAGAACAATCCGCTTCGACAACGTGCCGCGTCCACCGTCGCCGCCCGGCCTCATGACCGCGCTGCGGCCGGCCACCGAGCGACCTGACATGGTCAGTCAGCGACGTGCTGCTTACGTCACGGTGTGTGCGCAGCGCGCGCGAGCAGCGGACAAGCAGCACGAAGCGGGCCATCATCTCCGCGCGAAGCATCTGATGGAATCCATGCGGACAGTAGTCTGTAACGCTGAACGCAAAGTATTACAACTGTCATGCGTGCTGTGTGCGCGCGCCGTCGTGGAGCAGCGGGTGCGCCAGCGCGCTCGGAACTGCGGCGTTATGCCGCGCGGTACCGCACGAAACGGCATCAAGACCCCCCCCAAGAACCTGCATGAGGCACAGATAGAACATTGTTGCCTGACAGGCAGTGGTATGCGGCGCAGTGCGTTCGTTCTCTGCGCAAATCGTCTTCCTCGAACTCACATCGTGCGTGCCGACGCAGGCAGCCCGCGTCCGCGACAGTCCCCCCCTCAGTTGCCACCTTCTGTGTCTGACACCAGGGACTGCACCCGTTGCCACATCGACACCAATACCCCCCCTCCTCGGTCCTCCGCCGCCCGCTCGCGCCCCGCGGAGCCCTCGTGCAGCGACGCGCCCCTTGCCCCGCGCTGCGACCCATCGCCGCCGCCCGGCGGCGGCGTCGACACCCCCGCCACCTCCAGGGCACTTTTCCGCCGCGCCGTGTCCCGCAGCCGCACGTCGGCGCGCGCCGCGCCGTCGCTATCGCTGCTGCTGTCCCCCGACCGCTCGTCCGGCGACTCCGTCACGATGCTGGCGCTGCAGCCGTCGCTGGTGCCGCTGCTAGCGCGCAGCTCGCTCTCGCTTCCCGTCGCTCGCCGGGGCTGCTCCGCGGGCCCGCGCGGGCCCTCCTGCGCGCCGCCGGAGCCGTCCGACGCCCTTTTCGCACCGCTGGGGGTGTCGGCGTCGCATTGTCCGACCTCGGCCCGACTCCCCCCTTCCGTCTGACTGGCCACGCCGGTCTGGCTGCGCCGGAACCTCTCGCGCAGCGACTTCCGCAGGAACGGCTTCTGCGTGCTCCCGGGCTCCCGCTCGCGGTCGCTCTTGCGGTTGGCGTCCGCCAGGCCGTACCGCAGGCGCGCGAGCAGCGATCTGCTGTGCGCCGCCGGTGCGCGCGCGGACGAGGACGCCACGGTGCCGTTGCGCTGCGTCGAGGGCGCCGAAGGCAGCGCGGCCTGGCTGCGCGACGGCACGAGCCGGAACGACGGCACGTAGGCACGCAGCCGCGACACTGCGCCAATCAGCGTCCATGGCGGCCGCGCTGGCTTCTTCTTGATTGTCGCCTGCGGGGCCAGCGGCGAGACGCCCGCGCCAACTGACTCCCTGCAGACGGAGCGCCGAAGCAGGGGGAGCCGTCGTGAGGGGGTTGCAAGATGGGTGTGTGCGTTCTGACGGAAGCCGCGGTGTGCTTGCGTGCGGATGCCAGGGGCTGCGCGAGTTTCAGCAGGGGGAGGCGGTCGCGATCCGCTGGGCGAGCGGCGCTGCGTCTGCGTCTGCGGCGGTGTGTGTGTGCGTGTGTGCGCTGCAGCAACAACACGTGCCTGCGGCGTTCCGAGAAGCTCGCGCCCCCCGCGCGCGCGTTGTCGCTGTCGGAGACCCCCTCCTCGATCGCGTCGAAGAACCTCCGCGACCGCAGGCTCTTCTGCGTCTTCCGGCGCGCCTTTTTGTGCCCGCGCCGCGCCACCCGAGCCTCGCGCCGCTCCCGCAGCTCCCCGAGCTTCGCCTTCGCGATCGTCGTGACCTTCTCGAGCCCGCGCGGCTCCCAGCTGTCCTCCGCGCCCCCCACCGCGCGCAGCTCGACCGACCGCCGCGGCGCCGACGCTGCCGAGAAAAACACGTCGCTGTCGTGGCTCTTACGCGGGACGACCTCCGGGTGCACGTGCGAGAAGGTCCCGCGCTTCAAAAAGGCCAGAACCAGCTCGTGGACCTTCGGGTCCGCCATGATGAAGGTGTGCGTCGCGTCTACGGTGACCATCTGCGCCTCCTGCCCACGCGTGCGCACGGCGAGGGCCCCGCGGTACGATTCCAGGTCCCCCAGGTCCATCCGCGCCTCGTCCCACACGCGGTGGTGTCCGCCCGCGCCGTCGCCGTCCGACTCCGACGCCGAGTCGGACAGAAAGGACAGGCACGACACGTGCGATGCTGCCGCCTTGGGCGCGCGCAGCGAGCGCCCGCGATTGCGCTCGCGCACGGACGCGCGCTCGCTCGAGCGCCCGCGCGGCCTGTCGTTCGGGGACGACGGCGGCGACGCGTCCCGCGGCGCGCGCGACTTGGACGTCCCGCTGACGCGCACCGACTCCCCCCGTGACTCCCCCCGGTCGCTGCCGGCGTCGTCCTCGTTCGCCGACGGGCGCGGCGTGCGCGGCAGGCACTGGAGCTTCCCGAGGTGGCCCTCGATGAGCGTGACGGTCCCGTCTGACACGTGGCCTTGGAACATGTCGAGGTACGTGGTCACCCACGACGTCGGGACCGCGTTCGTGCGCCTGCGGGGCCGCGGACGCGCCGGCGCGGTCGGCGGGGCGGCCTCGCGTGCGCGGGCGCGCGCGCGCGCCGCTGCGTGGCGCTGCGGCGGAGCGGCGCGAGTCGGAAGTTACAAGTTGAACGGCAGTCGAGGATCGAGGTGTTCGCGCACCTGGTGCCCATGATGATGCCCACGGGGCACGGCGGGACGGGCCACTGCTGCGCCTCGTCGTGCGGCGCCGCGAGGTCGTGGATGACGGGCCCGTAGAGGCGCTCGACGGCGGAGGAGAGCAGAGCGCCGCGGGCGAGGAGCTGGCGGGCGACGGTGCTTCCCTGGTTCGGCGGCGCGAGCATGCAGATGCGCTCGAAGTGGAGCTTCTGGCTCAGGTGCCGGATGATGATTCCGCCGAGGCTGTGCGTCACGCCCAGCAGCCTGGCCCCGCCCTTGGGCCGCCTGTCCTCCAGCAACTCCACGCCCATCGTGGCGAGCTCCTCGCGGATCAACGCGTCCACGCGAGACACCAGCTCGCTCAACCGGTACCTGGAGAGCACGTTACCACGAAAACGCGTCGACCTTCATTCGACCGCGCGCCGGAAACAAGAGAAAGGCAATTTGGCTTCTTTGCCCTCGAACGCGCCGCTGCGAAGCCGGAGTGGCTGTTTCAGGCCGCCGCCTGGTGTATCATCTATGTGCAAAGCGATAGTTCCCGCGATACAGCGCGTGCAGGCTTTATACCTGCGCGAAGGGTACCCGACACAGATGGCACTCCAGCCCTCTTCCTTCCACAGGTAGTGGGCGATAGGGCGCATGCAGCGGGACGTGCGCGCGAGCCCGTGGAGCAGCACGACGATGGTCTTGTTGTCGTCGCTGTCCTGCTCCCGCCTGGCCGCGGGCGACGCCTCCGTCGTCTCATGCAGCTGCGCGCCAGAAGGCGCCAGGTGCCGCGACAGGGAGCCGATGCGGTCCTCCGCGCGCAGGCTGAACTCCTCCTCATCGTTCGTGACGATCGTCCTGCTGAACACGCTGTACGCGGTGCACCCGTTCGTGCCCAGCCGCTCCGATGCGCTCGGGAGAGGACGCACCCCGTCCGTTCCGCTCCAGATGCGGTCCGCCGCGCCGAGCAGCCATCGCTCGATGGTATCCGCGTCCATCTCAGACGCGCTTCAGAGAGTCATTCTCAGCGAACGGACGGCACCTGGCCCCGCAGGAACGTCGTGATTGCAGTGCGGGCAAAGCGGACGCCCGTTGACGCCGCTCAGCTCCGGACGTGAGTCCCCGAAGGACTCCTCCGGGCCTCTCAGTACCTAGATGTGGCCCTGAGCGTCCGCACGGGCACGGTGAGCGGCCGGAGCGGCGGAACCGATCGATACCTGGGTGACGCGACAGGCGCAGGTGTTGCTGCGCGCTCGCAGGATCACTGGGTCGCCTTGGTACGCTCGAGGCGTCGCGGGCATGCAAGTGGTCGCGGCGGCCGCCGCGGCTGGCTCTCGTCCGCGGCGACGGCGTCGGAATTCGCGACGGACTGAGTCAGTGGTACAAGACCGGTGTGTTTTGCGCGACACGCGTGCGCCGCGGCGCGGGGGATATGACTGGAAGCACGCTGGCACGCGTCACCGGTCCGCGGTGCCTCTCGCCCGGTCCGCAGCGTTCGGGCGGCCTCGTATCTTGTTGCGTTTTATTATATTGATAAATCAATTGAGAACAACGATGGAGTGCGACATATGCCTCATGGGCTTCGACGTGGACGAGCGGGTGCCCAAGGTCCTCGCGTGCGGCCACACCTTCTGTCTCCGCTGCCTCAAGGCCGAGCAGGGCCGCCACAGCAGCCAGCGTCGCTGCCCCAAGTGTCGCGGTGGGCACTGGACGGCGCCGGACTCGCTTCCCACGAACTACATCGCGCTGGACCGCGGCGAGACGTGCCAGATGCCAGCGGCGATGCGGGACACGGTCGATGCGGCGCTGGTGCGCGCCGAAGCGTCCGGAACGGCCGTGCATGGTGCGCTGTGTTTGTTGGGCAACATCCGCGCGAGGGAGCGCGGATCGCGGGTCGTTTTCGCGCAGGAAGTGGCCAAGGAGCAGATCAGGGTACTGATCGTCGAGCGCGGGGGCGATGTGGCGCCGGAGACGCTGCCCGGCGTCACGACGGAGGTGCGTGGCGGTCGCAGGAATCAGTTGAACGTTGCCGAGTGAATTCCGTCGATTGCGTCAACGTTTGCGCGATTCGCCTGCGCAGGACGCGGACGAGAGCCGGATCGCCGAGATCCTCCTGGGGATCCGCGACGTCGACGTCGACGACGCGGGGGAACCGACCAACGACGTGAGCCTTCAAACCCCAGATACCGAACAGGCTCTGTTCTTTCAACGAACACCGCTGGTTGCGCCCCGCTCGCCGCTGCGCGAGCACTTGAGCGCCCCCGACCTCCCCGCAGGACCGCACCGCGGCGGAGGACACCGTCCTGCTCCTGGACGCCGTGCAGCAGGCCCTGCGCGCCATGGCAATCGAGTAAACAGCATCTCCGTGCACGCACAACTCCGGCTCTCACCGACGCGGCCCGCCGGGCCCAGCACCGCCACGCCAGGCGACGCCGAGCCACCTGCACGATCCCCGAAGCCGCGTCAGACGGCCTCCGAGCCGCCAGCGGCGTCACACGCGTCGAGTGCGGTTGCTGCGCACGTATGCTGTCGTGTGACGCGTCACGGCGTCGTTTCCGCGGGGGCGTGGCGAGCGAGCCCGGCCTGCCCGCGCAGCAGGCAGGGCCGCCACGGACACCTACGGCCATCGGGGGCGCGTGCGCCGAGTCCCCCCGGCGCGTGTTTGTTGATGCTCACGGGAGTCTCTAGACCCTATTTGCCGGCGCGCCGCCAGGCCAGGTCCAGAGAAGGCGCTTCGGCCGTACGCTTGGGAACGAGACCGCGATAACTATGCCTCTAGCGGCTCCCGTGTATCCGTGGGGGCCCCTCCTGCACCCGGGGGCGCCGGGCGCGCGCCCACACCACCTCAAGGCTCCCTTCGCGAGGAGCGCAGTGAAGCTCAGCGCGAACCAGGACGACGTCATGGCTCTGTGTCTGTCGCTGTACGCGGCGATGCAGTGCGAGGAGGCGCTCAGCGCAGACTCCGGAAGGTGCGCGTGCCGCGTGCGCAGCGGTTGCTACTGCTGTCGAGGCGGTTCGACGCGGCGCGACCTCGCGCGGAAAGCGGTCGCGCCGTGCCGAATTATCGCTCGTTGATCTTCCTGCCGTCTGTCGACCGCGCCTCGCCGGCGGGAAAAACGGTCCCACTGACCTGGAACCGGCACCCTTCGCCCCGCCCGCGCACCGCCCACCGCGCCGTCCACTCACCGTTTTTCCTCTCTGCGGACCGCAGCCAGCACGGTGCAGACGTACACGTGTGGTTTGGCCGCCTTGACGGGCTCATTGAGGCGGCAGAGCGCGTGTTAGACACCCTGGCGCACAGCTTCTCCTCGGGCCGACCCGAGGCAATGCGGAACACTGGGAGGGCCGTCCTGGCTCTCGCCCGCGAGCTCTCCCGCATCGAGGTACGCCGCGCCGTCCCAGGCGGGCCAGACGGCCCCGTAGCGCGGCCCCGCTGGCAACCTAACTCACTCGCACCTCGACCACGTTGTTTGGCGCAGGAGGGGCTCTCTGGAGTGGACTGCCGGGCGGTCGAGCCGGCCAGGAAGGCGGTTCACATTCTGATGGGTCATTTCGTGCTGTTTGGGCTCAAGCGCGCGCCCACGCAGCTCGTAGGCGACGTCGCGAGGAGCAGCCTGGAGGAGGCCCGCACGCAGCTGCAGGACGACAGGCTCGCGGTGGCGCAGGAGAGCGTGCACGGCGGGACGTCGCCACCGCGGTGGTCCGGGCGGCGCCTCGCGCCCGTCGTACCGCGGCAAACGCGGCAAGCGTGATGTTGTGGTGCAGCGCAGCTTCGCAGCTGCTGCGAACGCTGGCGGGTCCGCGGTCGACGCGGCGCGGCGGCGAGCGGAGCACGGAAGCCGGGACACGCGCGCGCGTAGCTCGCAATGACGTCGTTCGCGCACGATGTCGTGGTCACGGCGTGTGCAAGCACGGCGACGTTGCGCTGTGCGTCGTGCCGTCGGCTCCGCGCGACGCCGGGCTGCAGCACGTGGGCGCGCGCAGACGCTTTTTCCCTCGCGCAGACGTGTACATATGAACGAAGCGGGCCACGCTTCGTCTTCGAACTGCGCGCTGTAAATGCTCTTTCGTGGAACGACGTCGCGCTCGACTGCTCTGCGCTTTGTGTCCGCACCCTGGTCCCTGCTGTGTGAGTCTCGCCTGCCGTACCATTTCGGTCGCTCAAGCGTCCTCGCGTTGAGGGTGCTTGTAGGTCAGCGAAGTACAAATGTTGCGGTCCTGGAAGGCGCCGTGCACCTGGTGGCGACACGGACCATCGACGAGGGCGAGGAGATCGTTGACAGTCGTGCGCTACTGCAGCATCGCGTGCGCGGTGCCCGGGGGCAGGGTGCACCACAGGACGGTGGGAGGCGACGTTGCTTTGTGGCCCAGGAAGCTGTGCGGGCAACCATTTTCGACAGAGGGTCCGGTCAAGACCGAGTAGCCTAGAACGTTGCAAGCTGGCATAGCCTGCGCGGCAACAGACGGCGGGAGGGACCGGGGCGCGGCGACGACACGGGCACTCGTGCAGCGCAGGATCCCGCACATGTGACCACAGCGCAGCTGCTTCATGTTCACGCGCTCACACGCACGCCGCGGAACAAGCCCCCCGCGCTGGCCACTCCTACGCCCGCTCCTGCGCGCGCCTGCGCCGCCGGTCGTCCATCCGCTGCGTGTGCAGCATCTTCCTCAGCCGCACCTGCTGCGCGTCGAACGTGCTCAGCGGCTCCGCCTGCCCGCTCCACGCCTCCTGCTCATCTGCACACGCACACTCCGCACCGCGGCGCAGCCGTGAAACAACGAACGCTCCCGCGGCCGTCATTTGCACCGCGCAACAACGACAACAACACACACTCCTCGCGCAGCGCACTCGCAGCGCGGAACGAGCACAGGCACAACCCAGCAGCGCCGCGCGTCCCGACGCGGGCCCGCCACGCGGCGCCCGCCCCCAAACACGGGCAATACACCCCTCAGATCAAACGAAACGAAACAATCGTGCATGGTAGTTGTGATCATTCATTCATTTATTATTGTTATTATTATTCATGGCGAACGACGCACCTTCCGCGACGAGCTCGTCCTGCATCGCCACGTGCTTGTAGTCCTGGCTGAACGGCACGATGTACTTGCTCGGCCGGTACTCCCGCCCGACCGACCGGAACACCTCCCCCACGTCGTCGTCCGCGCGCGCCACCACCTGCGGCCTCCACCCGCGCCACGCATCCAGCTCCTCCGCGAACCCCTCGAACTCGCAGCTCCGAATCCGCGCCACCAGCGGCCACCGGTGCCGCAGCGGGTCCCCCGTCACCACCACCTCCAGCTCCATATCGCTCCCCAGCATGTGCACCGCCACCTGTCCCAGCTCCGGCCACCCCGCCTCCTCCACCTCCACGACCGCCGCGGCGCCGCCCTCGGCCTCCTCGTCGACCGCCTCCTCCGCGAGCACCTCCTCCACCGTCTTCGCGTCGCGGGGCTTCCCGGGCGCGGGTCCGAGGAACTGCTGTTGCGTCACCGGCACCAAAACGTCGAACTCCAGGCCGACGTCGAACTTGAGGCCGTGGTAAAAGTTGGCCTCGACGAGCGTGCCGCGGAGGACGGTGCCGGGCGCGACGTCGTCGATCGGCCCGCGGCCCTTTCCCGGGTGCTGCGCGGTGGCAAAGTCGCCGTCCTCGACGGGAGGCAGCTTGACCTGGACGCTCCCCATGGGGCCCTCGGCCTCGTCGGGGTTGAACCAGTACTCCATGTCCGCCTCGCTGATGCGCGACTCGTCCGCGAAGATCTCATCCTCGAACGTGCGCTCCACCGTGCGGGAGAGCGCTGGCTTTTCGGGGTGGAGCACGCCGGCGTACTCGTCGACCTCGACCTCGTCCCTGGCGTCCTTCCCGCGGGAGCCGTCCTCGCCCCAGACCTCCTTCTGCGTGTTCGTGATGCGGCGCCGCACCGTCCGTGCGCGCCGGGCGTGTTCCTGCGGCGGCGTGAGAGCGGGCCTGACGGGGCCGGTGGGGGTCCGTGCGCGCCGAAACGGGACGGTTCGCGTGGCAGATGATGCGAGTGACGGTGTGGTTGCATGGGAGACGCAATGCGCCGCGTGTGGGCGCCGGGAGGACGGCGCGTGGCTGGGTGGATGGAGCGCGGCGTGCGGAGTCGTGGCGGGCGGTCGTGCAGGGCTGGTCGCGGCAGGAGTAGGCTGTGGAGCTGGGCTCGAGGCAGCGCCGGACGGCGCTGCCGTGGACGCGCACAGCGATGCAGCGCCGCGGTGCATCACCAGCAGCAGACGACGCGCGCGGACGCGCTCGAGCGCGTCGGATCCGCGGAGTTCTCGCGCACGGCGTGGTGCAAACATAGTCGTCTAGGGTTGCGTCGGCGCTGAATTCACGTTGGGGCCGCTGGCGCTTCGCAGCCGCGGCCAAGGCGAGTGTGCACACCGTTGACGGCTGCATCCACGACGTGCGCGCTGTCCGTGGCCCTGCGCGGACCCGCGACGTCCCCGCGGCTACATGGCGGGCACTCCTAGGCAGGGCGCCGGTCATGCACGGCGTCGGTCCACCCATCGCCCCCACGTTCCGCTACACAGAACAGCAGTGAAACGACCTGCCCCGCACGGACCCTCAGCCGGCCTGTACCGGTCCGACTGCTGCACGCGACCGTCGTGCGCGAGAGGAGGCGAAACTGGGCCGGAACCGCGGCCCCGCCGGCCACAGTGGCGCTTGAGGGGCCTTGACGCTTCTCTTGCCAGTCTTACCGGCCCCGTCAGGCCGCGTACGCGCGCTTCACGGCCGCCCGCCGCCCCGCGTCGCTAGTTCAGATATCGAGCCGTCGCGTGCCCCGCCCGGACTCGCTGCAGCGGCTTGTGCGGGCTGTGCGGTGCGGGCTCGAGCAAAACCGAAGTAGCTCGCGCGCTGGCCCGCTCGGCCGTGGCCGGCGCCCAGCACGAGGCGGGCCACGCCCCACGTGCCAGGGCTACCGCCCAAGTGGCTCTTCGTGCGCGGTGCAGGGAGGCCCGCGCGTCCACGTAGCAGTTGCAGGATCTGCACGAGTCCTCCCTCTCCCGCGGCCGGCGCACGCTCCCGCGCACGCACTTGCGCGATCGTGTTGCGCGCTAGCGTATGCCACGTACGGCGCCCCCGCCCGTCGCGCACCCGCGGGCTGCGAGCCCAGCCTTGTGTAGTGACAACAGCATTGACGCGCTGTGCGCGCCTGGGGCGCCCCGCGGCCTCACCTCGCCCCCGCGTGCCGATCACCGCGGTGCAGTCTCCTTTCCCTGGGCGTCCCCGGGTGCGAGCTCGACCACGCCGAGCGCTGTGCCCTCCACGGTGGTGGACTCGGAGACGACCGGTGGTGCGAGCAACGGCGACGTCGGTGCACCCCGGATGCGCTACCCCGAACCACGATCCTTCGCGCTTGAAGACGTCAGCGACGGCGAAGACCAGTACATGCAGAAACAGAGCCCCGCTGAGGTGACCCTGGCTCTCTTCCCTGCCTGCCCCGCTCCGCCTCCGCAGCCCGCTCCCCACCGTCACCCGCCCCCGCAACGCCGTCTACGTACCCCAAACATGCAGCGCCGCCCCCTGCGAGGCACCAACGCGCCCCTGACGTCACGTTTACCCCCCCCTCTCAACTTTACTCCTGCAGACTCCGTCCAGAGACAGCTCCCCTATGTCGCACTGGAAAGCGCCCGGCTCCGCCATGCAGAGCTCGTCGGCCGGCACCCAGGACAACGCCGGCAGCCCTGTCCGCGCCCGCTCGGCAGGCCGCCTTGGCATACACACGGCACCGCTGCAACCGCCGCCCCCGACGGGCTTCCCGGACCTCGCGCGGGGCCTCGCGCACGTCAGCGGGGGGTCCCCGGGCAACACGCTGCCCGCGGGCCGCGCGCGGCCGCTCCCGCGCGGGTTCCCGACCGACGTCAAGGGCCTGACTCAGTGGCAGGCAGGGATCGAGGGGAGTCTCAAGAAGGTAGAAGACGACCACGTCGAGATGTCCGAGCACCTCCAGTGAGCCCCCCGCGTCCCCCGCGGCCCTGCCAGGCCACCCCGCGCGAGCGCATTGCTCGCCAACCGCAACGATGGCGTTGCGCTAGTCGCAGTTGCTTCACGCGCCGCACGCGCCCGCGTGTTCCCGCTCTGCAGGCAGTACCGGTCCGTGATGCCGCGGCTCACGCAGATCGCGCTCGCGGAGTGGCACCAGCACGCGGAGGCGGCGGCGGAGGAGCTGCGCGTGGCGTGCCGCTCCGTGACGGAGATTGCCCGGCACCACCACCGCCGCCTGGTCGAGCAGGCGACGCACTGGCAGGAGTGGCAGTCGCAGGTGACTGCGTCGTCGTCCGCGGTGGCCTCGCTCGCGGCGGAGGCGGCCGCGGCGGAGATCGCGTACTCCGCCGCGCACATCGGGGCGCGGTACGCGCAGCGCGCGAAGACGGAGGCGGTGCGCGCCCTGCGCGCGGAGCACTCGAACACGGCGCTGCAGCTGCAGCAGGCCAAGGCGACGCTCGCGGCCGCGCAGGCGGAGTACGACAAGTGTTTAACCATCGCGTCGCACCAGCGGCAGAAGGTCAAGGAGACGGACCAGGCGGTGCAGCGCGCGCAGGCGCGCGAGCGCGAGCTCACGCGGTTCCGCGACACGCTGTACGAGCTCTCGGAGGCCTACACGGCGTGGGGGCGGATGCGCGAGCCGCTGACGATGTCGACGCTCCGGCTGGCCGCGGTCGACAAGTCCGTGAAGGAGCTGATCGACCCCGAGAGCGGGGTCGAGAGCGGGAGCGAGAGCGCGCGCGGGAAGGCGTCGGCGCGGAGCGCCAAGGCCGCACAGCAGGTGGCGACGGACCGGCAGGCTCTGGAAGCGCAGCTCGCGTCGCTGCAGAGCGAGGTCGAGAAGATCGCGACGACGCTGCAGGAGCTCGTGCAGCGCCTGGAGGAGCAGGTCGGGTCCATGCAGGCCGCGGGGATCTCCCGGGCGCAGGAGTGGCTGGACGCGCTCCCGCTGCCGGAGATGCTGTCAGAGGTGCAGGCCGGGGCGGACGCGGCCTCGAAGGCCGAGGACGCGTCGGAGCGCGAGTCCGCGACGGGGCGGTCCGGGCGCAACCAGGACCCGGCGGGCGTGCGCGGGAGCTGCGACTCTCTGGCGTCGCACGTCAACTCGCGGCTGCGCAAGGTCCGGCTGGAGATCTCGAGCCTCGAGATCGACGTCGTGCGCGCGACGGCGATGACGGGGACCGCGGAGGCGGTGAGCGCGGCGATCGAGCGGCGGCGGAAGGCGGCGGAGGCGCAGGTGTCGCTGCTGCAGGCGTCGCTCGAGACGGACGGGGAGCGGGAGAACGACATTCTCGAGGTTGACCGCGCGGCGCTGGAGGTGGAGGCGCAGGCGCGGCAGCAGGCGGACGAGGCGAGCGAGGCGTGGGAGGAGTTGCGTCAGGAGGTGCTCGACAGGTACAAGGCGGCGCGAGAGGACATCGCCGGGTCCGTCGTGGGCGTGGCGTACCTGCGGGAGCTGCTGGACACGCGCTGGCGGCAGCTGAAGGAGGCGTCGGCGCAGTACCAGGGCATCCGGGACGCGTTCTGGGCGCGCATGCGCGAGGTGGTGGAGGAGGCGGGGGGGGGCGTTGGGTCGCGGCGGGGGGGGACTGTGGGGTCGAGCAGCACGCTGGCGAAGGTCGGGAGCGTGGACTCGCATTCGTCGAAGTCGCCGTCGACGCGGGCGGCCGCGCACAGCCGCAAGGGGAGCGGCGTGGGGTCGTCGCCGGGGCGCGGAACGTCGCCGGTGCCGGGGCCGCTCGGCGCGTCGATGTTCAAGCAGCCCGACACGCTCGTCGACGGCGGCGAGCTCGAGGTGCGGCAGGCGGCCGTGCGCATCCAGGCCGCGTTCCGCGGGCACCGCGCCCGCCGCGAGTACGCTGAGGCCAAGGCCGCCGCGCAGACCATCCAGGGGCGCTGGCGCACGAAGCTCGCGACGCGCGAGCTCGAGCGGACGAAGTCCTCCGTCACGAAGATCCAGGCGGCCTTCCGCGGAAACCAGGCGCGCAAAACGTACGCAGCAATGAGGGCGGAGGCTGAGGCGGAGCGGCTGCGGGCCGAGGAGGAGGCCAGGAACGCCGCGGCGGCGGCCGCGGCGGCCGCGGCGGCGGAGGAGGCGGCGCGAGTGGCGAAGGAGGCCGCGGCGGCGGCGGAGGCCGCCGAGGCCGCTGCGAAGGCGGCGCCGCTCGGGGCGCCAAACCTGTCCGAGTCGATGCGCGAGAAGCTGCGGATCAACCTGAGCCCCGTGCTCGCGAAGCAGGAGGCCGCGGCGGCGCGCGCGAAGGCCGGAAAGGGCGCGGCGAAGCCCGCTCCTGCGAAGGTGCCGTCCACGAAGCTTCCTGCTCGCGTGCCGTCGTCCAAGGGGGGAGTCGGGAAGGCGCCGTCGCGCGGGCCGTCGTACGCGAAGAAGTTCGAGCAGGGCGGGGGCTCGGCGCGCAATTCGAGCGCGGGGGGGTCGGAGCGGGGGGTGTTTGGGCCCCTGGCTGGCGCGGGGGACAGGCCCCTGGCAGAGGCCCCGGGGGGAGTCGAGGAGCCCGAGGAGTCCTCCGGGAGCGTCGCGTCCGGCGGCGCGGGCGCCGTGGCGGCCCAGGCGGACGAGAACGTCTCCGCGGTCGGGTCGTCGACCAAGGACGCGGCGAAGAGACCCCCGGGGGGAGTGCCGGCGTCGCCGCCCGCGGCGAAGCCCGAGGGCCGCCCGAAGGCGGGCGCCGCGGCCCGGACGACCCCGCCGAAGGCCGCGCCGGAGAAGCAGGACCTCGAGACGCTGATGCGGGACCCGTACGGCGCGGGGTCGCGGCCGGCACGCGGCATCGCAGGGATGGTGAAAGCCAAGGCGCCGGCGGCGAAGCCGCAGGCGAAGCGGCCGACGAGCACGCCGGGCAAGGCCAAGCCGAGAGCGGTGAGTCCTGCGCCCCGCCGCCGCCACATGCCGTCACACACAACTGTGCATCGCCCCCTGCGTTGCTCGCGCAGCCAGCGTGAGCGTTCCGACGTGCGCGTGCTCGGCCGCGCTTCCGGCCACCGCCACGCGATCTCGCCGCCCCGTCGACGCATCCTCACGCGACTCCCCCCCCTTACTCCCCCCCCCTCTCGCAGTCTGCCGCGGGCGCGCCCCCGGCCAAGTCCCCTCGCGGCAACATCGTGCGCATCCCCCAGCGCTCCGGCCCGGGCCTGGCCGTGCCGAACGACGACCTCGGCGCCGCGCAGGCCCTCCTCGAGGAGATGCAGGCCGGCCGGCCGTGCCACCTGCGCGAGATAAACGTAAACATGAACGTCGCGCGGCGCGGGCCCGCGGGGAACGCGGGCGCCGCGCAGGCCGTGCACCTCTGCATCAGCCGGGACTTCTCCCGCCTGGCGTACAAGGCCACGGGCGCGAAGGTGTCGTCGTTCATCCGCGTCGTCGACGTGGCGGAGCTGGAGGAGCGGGCGCTGGCGAGGACGGGCGGCGCGAGCGGGCGCGACGGCGCGCTGACGCCGAACGCGGAGCGCCAGGTCGTGATTCGGCTCAAGGGCAGCAAGGAGTTCCGCATCACGATGAACAACACAGAGGACAAGGAGCTGTTGGTGGACTGCATGGTGATCCTCATGGCTAACAAGCAGTTCCTGGCGTCGCTGAAGGCCACGCTCGACGGACACGCCGCCGCGCAGGCCGGGAAGTAGGGAAACAGCGACGCGGTGTCGGGCTGCGGGCGCAGCGCAGTGTGAGGGCTGTTGGCTGCTTGTGCCGGGTCCAGACGCCACGGCGCGGCTTGGTGGCGCGCGGGCAGAATTCCGAACTGCACTGCGGTGCGTGGAGGCGCGCGCGCGGGCGCGCGGGAGCTGCGGGGAAGGGCGGTGGTGCGGGCTCAGGCGTGCTGAGGTCTCAGCATGGGGTGGGTCCGGCCCCAGCCGTCTCGTGGGGCCCGCAGGCGGCGCGGCGGGGGCAGAATTTCGAATCCTGTATTGCGTGGGCTCGTTCTTCGCGACGAGGTCGGACGCACAGGCCCTGACTACCGCGGAAACCCGTCGCGCGCCGAGCGCTCGAACGTCGCCTCAGCGGGCGCCCCGGGACACCCGGCAGCAGGAACTCGCACGCACAATGACGTTCGAGCTCACGCCGCAAATCATCGACTGGATGGTGGCGAACACGGACGTCTCGAGCCAAAGCACGGGCGCCCAGCCCGTCCTCCAGGTCCTCGAGGTCCGGGAGATGAAGCCCGCGAGCAGCGGCAGCCCCCCGCGCTGGACCATGCAGCTCTCGGACGGCACGAGCTCCGCCCGCGGCGTCGTCGCCGCCCAGATCGTCGAGAAGGTCCGTGCGCGGCGCGCGCCCGCCCAAACCGCCACTTGCTCAATTTCCGCGCGCTCGCGACTCCGCGGCTCTCGCGGCCCGCACCGCGTCGCAAACCGAAGCACGTCTGGCGGAGAGGCGTCTGCGATGGAGTGCGCGGGCGTCCGAGGCGCGTGCTGACGGTGCGCGGCGTCCGTGTGATGCAGGTACACAACCAGGAACTCAGTAAGTTCTCGGTCATCAAGCTGACGAACTGGATGATCAACAACCTCAAGGGCAAGCTGGTACGACCCGCGGCCCGCCTGGCTCGCCCGAGGACCGCCTCGGAGACCCTCGCGCCCGGAGGCCGCGTTTCTTTTCGTGCGGTGCGCGAAAACCCTTCTCCGGCCTCCGCAGCGCAGCAACGTCGCTCTTCCCGCGACGCCGTGCCGTGCAGATGATCATCGTGGTCGGGTGCGAGTACGTCGGCAACCCGGGCCACCAGATCGGCAGCCCGCAGCCCGTACGGGAGCTTGGTGCCGGCGCCCCCGCACCTGCCCCCGCACCCGCCCACGGCGGCTACGGGCAGCCCGCTGGCGGGCCCGGCGGCTACGGGCAGCCCGTTGGCGGGCCTGGAGGCTACGGTCAGAGCGCAGGTGCGCCGAATCGCGCCCCAGCGCTTGCACCGCGCCCCACAGCGTGCGCAGCACGACCCCCGCCACACGCTTGCCCCGCGCTCGTCCCACCGCGACACGCACCGCACAGCACCCTCGGTCCGCCCCCCACCATCCTGCGTAGCCACGGGCGCCAATACGCGAATACTCCCCCCCTCGCCCCCGACCGCTCCCACGGCCACACCCCCTCTCACGTCGCACCAACGCACGCCGCGGCGCACACAGCCCGCTTCGAGCCCCGCAGCATCCCCCGCCCTCGGCCCCGCGCGCGCCACGCCGTCCTCTGACACCCCCCCCCCCCCCGCAGACTTCGGCGCGCAGCCGCAGAAGTTCCAGAAGACGGGCTCCGGTCCGACGGCGCGGCTGGACCCGACGGTGCGCATCATGCCGATCAAGAACCTGAACCCGTACCAGAACCGCTGGACCATCAAGGCGCGCGTCACCAGCAAGTCGGACATCCGGCGGTTTCACAACGCGCGCGGAGAGGGCAAGCTCTTCTCGTTCGACCTCCTCGACGAGCAGAGCGGCGAGATCCGCGTCACCGCCTTCGGGGAGCAGGTCGACAAGCACTTCGACACCGTCCAGGTGCGCCACGGCGACACCGCGCCTCCGCCCGCCGCCTCGTGCTGCGCCGCCGCCGCTCCCTCGCGTGCCACGTCGCCGCGGCGGCGCGCCGGTCGGCCGCGAGCTCTCACGGCTGCCAGCACGTACGCGGCGCCGCTCGCTCCGCGCTGCCGCGCCCCGCACGCGTCGCGTGTGTGCGAATTGCGCACGGCACCGCAGACGCCGCCGCTTCGCGCCGGCGCCCGCGCGCAGGTCGGGAGCATCTACCGGCTGTCGAAGGCGAGCCTGAAGCCCGCGAAGAAGCAGTTCAACCACCTCAACAACGACTACGAGATTTCGCTGGAGCGCGACTCGGTCGTGGAGCTGTGCCCCAACGAGGACGGCGCGGCGATCCCGGAGATCTCGTTCAACTTCAAGCCCATCGCGAGCCTCGCCGACGTGCCCGCCGGCGACGTCGTGGACGTCGTCGGCGTCGTGGAGGCCGCAATGCCCGCGACGCAGATCACGCGGCGCGACGGGTCGCCGGCGGACAAGCGCTCGATGACGATCAAGGACTCCTCGGGCGCGTCGATCGAGCTCACGCTGTGGGGCAAGTTCGTGGAGACCCCGGGGGGACAGATCGAGGCGGACGTCAGCTCCGGCGCGCGCCCCGTGGTGGCCATCAAGGCCGTCAGGGTCGGGGACTTCAACGGCAAGAACCTGTCCACGATCGGCTCGTCGAACATCCTCCTCAACCCGGAGAACGAGCCCGCCGCGCAGGCGCTCCGCGTGTGGTACGACCAGGGCGGCAGCGCTGCCGCGGCGACCGCGCTGTCCGGCGCCGGCGGCCGCATGGGCGCGTCCGGCACGGGCAAGGGCCGCTGCGACCTCGCGATGCTCCAGGAGGAGCGCTACGGCACGAACGTTCCGGGCGGCCGGGCCGAGTTCGTCACCGTCAACGCCATTGTCAACTTCATCCGCAGCGAGAACATGATGTACGCGGCGTGCCCGCAGCTCCGCAACGGCCGCCCCTGCAACAAGAAGGTCACGCCGAACGACGAGACCGAGGGCAGCTACTACTGCGAGGCGTGCCAGGCGGCGTGCACGCCGTGCTGGCGCTACATCCTCGGGCTCTCGATCGCTGACCACACGGGCCTGCAGTGGGTCACCGCGTTCCAGGAGTCCGCGGTCGGCCTCCTCGGCGTCGAGGCCGGCGACCTGCGCGTCCTCGAGCAGGAGGACCCCGACCGCCACGCCGCGGCACTGCGCGCCGCCTCGTTCCAGAAGCTGCGCTTCAAGCTCAAGTGCAAGCTCGACGAGTACCAGGGCGAGCAGAAGCAGAGGGTCGAGGTGTTCTCCGCGGACCCCGTCGACTGGGTGAAGGACGCCAAGGAGTACATCGAGTTCATTCGTCGCGCGGAGGCCGGCGAGAAGGTGTTTTTGGGGCCGACGCCGCCCGGGGGACAGGGCGCGGGCCGCGGGTCGCTCGGCGGCAGCGGCGGCGGGCGGTACTCGGCGGGGGCCGGCGGGTACGGCGGCGCGCCGGCGGCGGGCGGCGGCGGGATGTATGGCGGCGGCGGCGGAGGGTACGGCGCCCCGCAGGCGCAGACGTACGGGCAGCCGGCGGGCGTGGGCGCGGGGATGGGTAACCCGCTGTGGTAGGCGGCGACGGTGGGCACGAGGGGGCGCGGGGGGGTTCGCGGTGTGTGGCATCCTGGAAATGAGGGTGGAAAGGACGCGGGCGTGTGGCGCCCTGCGCTTGTGAGAGTAGCATGACTGCGGGAACATCGTGTGCAGAAGCATCGAAGCGGAGTCACTTGCGCAGCTTCGACCGCAAAAGCACTAGCGCTATTGATTCACCCAAGATACGACATGCGGGCGCTGTCGTCCTTATCAATGCGGCATCGTGGCAGGTTTTGTCGCGCGCACTGCCATGCGACCACATGCCGGGGAGGCTCTCGCCGCGTCATGTCTGGGAATGCGATTCTCTTGAGTTGCTACGTCATGCGTATAGCAAGATGCGATATCAATCAACAAATCGCAACGCAGCAGCGGTCCGCGCATGTCCGCCGCGCAGGGCCGCCCCCTGCGACAGCGTGTTCGCTACGCGAGCCCCAACCGGGCCGCCTCGACTGCGTTCGCATGCGGCCACCTGGCAACGTACACGAGCACTGCATTTGCTCAAAGCCCGCGGCACAGTCCCAGATGAACAGAACAGGCGCGTCCGCGAGCGTCCTTACACGCTCGCCTTCGCGCGCAGGCGCCTCCTTGTCCGCGACGAGCACCGCATCGCACCGAATCGTATCATTTCAGCTCGTGCTTTGATATCGTCCCTTCTCTCTGCTGCCGCCCCTCCGGGCATTTTCCACCACGTCATGCAATCTTCATGCACCATCTCCACTCCCGGCCCCCCCCCGCCCACATCGCCACAGCCCACAACCCCCCCCCCTCCCCAATTGCACTTGACAGACCTCCGCCCCCGCGGGCCCTCCAGCCGGCCCCCGCGCGCCCCTCACAGCTCGATCACCGTCTCGATCTGCTGCCGCAGCTGCGCTTCGCGCGCCGACACCTCCCGCAGCTTCGCCTCCAGCATCGCCACCTCCTGGTCCTTAGTGCTGCCGTCAGGCATGGCGTCCAGCATGTCCAACACCATCATCTCCGACTTGAGCTTCAGCCCGCTCATGTCCACCTCGTCTGCAGCGCAGCGCGGCCGGGCGGCGACCGTGAGGGCGCGTGGCGGCGGCGGAGCGCGGACGGCCGGCGAGAGCGACGTGGAGGCCCGGGGGGGTGCGGCGCACCTTTGAGGCGCTTGAGGGCGTCCTCGCCGACCTGCGTGGCCTGCGCGAGGCGCGACTGGAACCCGGGCTCGATCTTGGTGGCACTGGAGATGGCCTCGACCTGCGTCACGGTGAGCGCCTGCGACGGGACGACGGCGTCCAGGAGGTTGACGTACTCCGACGTCATCCGGATCTCGCTCGGGTTCGCTGCACAGCAAAGCCACGACGAAAACGCGCACACCGTCAGAGCCCCCCCCCCAAAACAAAACACCCCCAGGGAGCCGCCCGGCACCGTCGCCGCAGACGCGCCCGCTACCACACCCCGCGGCGCACACCGCGCGCCGTCCCCACGCGCGCCGTCGTCGCAGCGCGGCACCGCCGCACCCACCTGCGCACTTCTTCCGCAGTTGGAACCACTCCCATTTCTCCTTCTCCGGCCCGAGCCCCAAGTTGTACGTGAGGCAGTGCTCGTCCGACTCCTTGCGGTAGTCCGTCACGACCGCCTCGTGCCAGCCGCCCTCGTCCGGCCAGAACCGTATAACCTTGCGCCCAATGAGTTCGTCGACGTTGATGCTGGACGCGGTGGGGCGCTCCTGCGCGCCCGGGGCCGGGCCCGTGGGGTTCGCGGGCGCCGGCGCGGGCTTGATGCGCTCGAGCGCGCGCCGCTTCTTGCTCTGCGTCGCCCGGGGCGGCGGCGGCGGCATGTCTGCACGCAGAACGAGGAGCGGCCGTGGTGGGCGGGTCCGTGCGCGCTGTGAGGCGGGTCGCGCGTCGAAGGGGCTTGTCCGCGTGGGGTGCGTGCTGGACGAACGGCGGAGCGCCGGCGCGGGCGGCATGTCATGTGCGACGAGCGGCATGTGGGTTGCGGTGCCGGACCTGCGTCGGGGGGGTTGAGGCGCATCGCGGCCGCTGGCGCAGCGGTCTTGGCCTTCTTCTCGGACGGCGGGACCTTGCCGTCGCGGATGGCGACGACGTCGGGGTCACTTTCTATGGTCTCTTTGATTTCCAACTCGTCCGTGCTCTGAATGTGCAGCTCTGCGGGTCACGGCGGCGCACGGGGCTGCTTGATGCACGGAGGTGGCCCCGGGCGCGCGGGACGCGGTAGATAGGCCACGTGCGGGCAGCATCAGGGGTGCGCTGTGGGAGGAGACGACCCGTCCGGCGCATGAGGGCCCGTTGGCCGCGCGTCGTCGCGTTGCGCGTTGTACGTGTGGCGAGGTGGCGACGTTGCGGGTGACGCGGTCTCGGGCCGAGGACGCGTCAGGGCGCACAAGGCGGGCGTGCAGGGGCTCACCATGGCGCAGCATCGTGAGAAGCTTGTCCGTCTGCAGATTGAAGGTGTTTGTGGCCGCGAAGACCTTGTAGACGGCCCTGTAGGCCTCCACCTCCAGCCTGTGCACTGAGGCGTTCACCTTCACCATCTAGAACACTTTCGAGCTCAGAACGAGGGCGGCGCCAGCCAGGCGGGCCAGGGTGTGTCCCCCGGCTACGAGAGGAAAGCTTGGATATGGACGACCGCGATGGGACGTGCGATCCGCAAGAAACGCGCCGTAGCGGCGAAGGCGGGCTCTTGATCGTTGGCTGCGAACGTCGCCCCTACGCAAGTGCGACGCTACTTCGGCGCTCCTACCGTTCGGAAATTCACAGGAATGCGACGGACACGCGCGGGAGCGCGCGAATGGCCCCTAGACGCGCGGGAACGGACCCCCTGACTCGGAGCCGCTCACCCTAGGCCCTTGCCGCCGCAGCTCCGCCCTCCCAACCACCAGCAACACCTCCTCCTTCGCTCGACCGCCGTCCCGGGCACCACCCCCACGCGCTCATGCGCCTGCCAGAGCACGAGCGGCCGCTCTCCCCCACGACGTGCCCTGCGTCCCCCGCCACGGCCGCCCAACTCCACTCCCACGCCACCTACTTCCCCGACAGCTCGCCCAGCCGCCCCAGCACGCTATCAAGGTCGCGCTCCCACTCCCCGAGCTCCGCGATCTTGCTCCCCGCCTGCAACACCACAACATCGCACAACGCACGCCCCTCAGCGGCTCCGCGGCCCCCGCCGCGCCCCGCAGGCCGCCGACGCGCCGCAGCACGTCCAGGCCCGCGCGGCGCGGCCGCCGCCCTGCGCAGCGAGCGCGTCTGACGACCCCGACATGCGCTGCGCAGTGACGGATGCCGAGGGACCTAGCAGCACGGCGCCGGCGCACCTCGAGCCCGCACAGGACGTCGAGGTCGTCCTCGAGCGCCTGCAGCCGCTCGTCGACGCTCCTCCGCTGGCCGTCCCCGGAGGTCTTCGGCGTGCCGCGCGCCGCGGCAGCGTCAGTGGACGGCGCGGCGTCGTCGCCCGCCGACAGCCCCGCGAGGAGCCGGAGCTGCTCGAGCGTCAGGCTCGGGCTCGAGCTCGCGGGCTGGCGCGGCCCTGACTCGGCCAGGCGCCGGGAGATCTCGGCGTCCGCGTCGCGCAGCTCTTGGAGCAGCGTAGCGTCGGCATCGCGGCCCGGCGCCGACAGGGGGTCGAGCTCGGCCCGCGCGACGTCTGCGGAAGGCAGGCGGGGCGGAGGAGGCCGGTGGGGGGCTGGGCCGCGAGGGCTGCGCGTGCTGCGTGTGTGTACCGAGGGCCTTCGAGGCGGAGCTGTGCGGGGGGGTGTCAGGGGGGGGTCTGTTCGATGTGGTGCGTGGAGGGTGCGGAGGCGCGGCGGTGGGGCCGCGGCGGCCCGTGCGGGGCGTGCGCGAGCGGGCGACGTCACCTTCGATCGGTGCCGCGAAATTCTCGTGCAGCTGGGCTTCTTTGCGGCGTTTGAGCGCTTCCACCTCCGCCTTGTGCCGGCTCTGCCAGCTCTTGAGCGACGTCAGCTGCGAGTTCATCTGGGCGATCGTCCTGCACGAGCGGACCCCCACGACGCATGCGCTTTGGCCAGAACAGGTCGCCGCGGCCGCGCACAAGGTACCGCACACGCGTCCTCCGCCCCGACGTGCACATATCCTGCTGTCGCGGCGCGAGCCTGGGTGCGCCGTGCCCCGGGGCCGCGCAGCGGGGCCCGAAGCATAGCGCAGCGTTGTGCCGCTGCCCCGGTGCGGCGTGCGCGGCGGACCTGGTGGCGTCGTGACCGAGCGGGCCGTCGCCGCGGTCAACACGGATGCCGCCGCGACGGATCGTGCCCGCTGCCGGCGCGCCTGCGTCGTCGCTCTCGCCGTCTGTGCTGGCATCTGTGTTCCGCAGCGCGTGGCCGCGCAGGGCGTCCTCGGCCTTATCTGAACCGGACTGCTGCGTGTTCATGTTCGTCGCCGTGTCGTCCGCCTGCGAGAAAGGCGCACGACGCAGTCGTTACAGGCTGCGCGGCACATATGCGCTGGCCCTCTGTGAACGCAGCAGCGCGGCGCGCAGCATCGCTCGCCAGCACGAGGAGGCACCATGCGCTCGGTACAGCCGTTTCGCAGCGGATAGCCGTCGCGCGAACGTGGAGCACGCCAGCACGTGCCGCGCAGAGGCGCTTCTCACCAGGCGAATCAAGGCGCTGCAACCGCCGCGACGTCTTCTCCCGCGGGCCCACGGACCGCGAGGCTGTGCTGTGACAGACTCAGGTCGGGTCGCGGCTGCGGACGAGACCCCCCAGGGTCGTCTGGGCCAGCACACAGGGCGGGCAGTTGCTTGTGAGGTATGCTGTCGCTCCAGGCGGGACGGCGCTCGTCCTGACAGGCTCGCTGCGACTGCCGGGCGTCCCTCGGCGGCCCATCCTGTTGTCGCCGCGTCAGGGGCTGGAGCGGCCGGAATCCACGGTGAGCCCCCTGTGGAGGACTGGAAGAGGACTCCACTCCGCGCAGCGTCGTGCCGCAGCGTTGCTTGCGGCGCGCGAGTGGCGCCCCGCGCAGATATTGAGCGTTGCGACTGAGACGTTGGAAGAGGAGGGCCGTTGTGGTCGTTCCGGGGCCAGTGGAGGGTTGGGACACGACCAGCACTAGATCGCTCGTTGCTCCGTGTACACGCCCTGGCGACCATCCTGTGGCATCTCCGCTGCTTCTGTGCGCTTTCGGCGCCCAGGTCATTGGCTTCGACGGCGAGAACTCCCGCGGCGTTCGCGGGGCGGGCTGCTGGACCAGGTACAGAGCGTCATGCAGTAGCAGGCGGCGCTGACGACGGGCGAGCTCGGTTTCAGCTGAGTAGGACGCGTGCTGTGCGGCGGAGGTGCCGGGCGAAGCGATGTCGTCCCAGTTCGTCCACGGGGTCTACATCATCAACAAGAGTGGAGGGCTGATCTTCTCCTGGGCAGCGACGCCGGCGGCCCGACTGGACACGAACGAGGCGCTCCGCATCGCCAGCATTTGGCACTCCGTCAGCGCGATCACCAAGCAGGTGCGCGCGGGTCCAGAGCGCGCAGGCCACCAGGCCCCGCAACCGCTCGGCGAGCCAGGACGCCTGCGCGCGGCACAACACACGCAGACACACGCTCGTCGGATGCTCGCGACACTATCTCTTCGTTCCACTGCGGAACGCTCCAGTTTCGCCGGTCACCGACCATGCCTCGGCTGCTCTCTGCGCACAGGTGTCTCCGGTGCCCGGGTGCCACGGCATGGAGGTGATGCACACCGACGCGTGCGACATATACGCCCTGCAGCCCATGACGGGCACCAAGATGCTCGCCGTCGTGGGCCGCGGCTGTGCGGGCGCGCAGGGCCTCCTACAGCGCGTATACCAACTCTACTGCGACTATGCGCTCAAGACGCCGTTCTACGAGGCAAGCGCCGCCCGCCTCCCTCCGAATACGTCGCAGCCCGCGGACGCGGCCTGGCCGCCACGTGCGCGACGTGATGCCATAGTTGTGTTGCCGCGCTTGCAGATGGAAATGCCTATTCGCTGCGAACTGTTCGACCAGGCTCTGAGCGCGGCTGTCGGGGACTTCAACGCCACCGGGATGCTCAGCTAGCGGGCTGCGCGGGCCACACGCGCGCCTGCACGCGCAGGCATGGCGTGCGGACCAGCTTCGGGCACGCTCCCGAGTGCACACCCGTTCGCGCTGCTCGTCGACCGCGGGGGCGTGGTCGCACACGATGTCGCTCGCGCTGCGCATGCGGCGAGGCTCGGCGTGGCGGATGCGCGGCCACGCCGGTCTACGCCCCCCTTTGGCACATACGGTGTCGCGTCGTAGGCGCAGCACTCTTGCACGGTCCGCGGGCTGAGTGAGCGAGCGAGTGAGCGGTCGCACGGCGACAACGGAGCGGAGCGGTGACGTTCCAGGAGGTCGGTCGCGCTCATGGACGCGCGGCGGCGGGCCGCATGCGCTGCTGAGTGAGGGTTTTTGAGCCCCGGGGCAGCGATGACCGTGTCGAGATGTCAGGGCGACCTTGGACGCATGCGACAGCGCGGGCGCGCGTCGGACATCCACTGCTTCGTTTGTACTTCGCTGACCCACAGGTGCCCGCTGCGAGGGTGCTTGAGATGATGGTGCGGCCTGTGAGAGCCAGCGTCTATCCCTCCGCGTGTCCGGCGGCGAAGCGCTCCCTCCCAAGCCACGCGTGCCACAACGTGCGTGCGGGTACTCCACCTCGTCCTTGCTCTCGGCCGCCCCTTTCCAACGTGATGTTCACAGCGTCACGAAAATGCTCGGCAACGCCCTCCGCAGCTCGTCGACGCTCCGCGCGTCGATCCCGCAGCCGTCCAAGTGCAGCTCCTCCAGCGCCGGCAGCCCCGCTAGGTGCCCCACGCCCTGCCCGTCCACCCCCGCCGCGCCCTGCAGCGACAGGCGCCGCAGGCCGCGCAGCCGCACCCTGCCCCCGGCGCCCCCGGCCAGCGCCATCAAGCCCGCGTTGCCCACGTGGCAGTCGTTCAGCCAGAGCTCCCGGAGCGACCCGACGGACGCCAGGGCCGCGCAGGACGCCGCGCTGACGCGGGGGCAGTGCGAGAGGTCCAGGTGAGACAGCGGGGCTCCCCCCGCGAGCAGGCCCGACACGCCGGCGTCCCCGATGTCGCAGCGGCTCACGTCCAGCTCCCTGCGGCGAGCGAGATCTCGGATCCTGTCAGCGATGATGAGAGTTGGGCACGCTGCGTCGAGCGCGTGGATGGACGGGGACGTACCTGAGGCCCGGGATGGCTGCGATGGCGAGCAGCGTCTTGTCGGAGATGCGTGAGACGCGGCCGCTGACTCCGCGGCCTTCCAGGGAGAGCCGCGTGAGCTCTGTGAGGGCGCTGAGCGCCGTGGTGCCGTCGTCCGTGAGGGACTCGTTCCAGGCGACGTCGAGGTCGCGCAGGCGCGGGAAGTTCGCCGCGATGGCGGTCACGGCGCGGTCGGTGAGGCGCGGGCACCGGCGGACGTGCAGGCATGTCAGGCCCGTCAGCGGCGCGAGCTTCGCGATCCCGACGTCGGAAACGCGCCCGAGCGAGAGGTCGAGGCTCTGGAGGTTCGTGAGGTTGCCTAGAAACCGCATGCCGTCGCCTGCAGCACACGCACGGCGCGAGGACGTCAGTGACGCGCGACAAACCTCACGGCCGCTGGCGCGCAAAGAGAGCCGTAGGAATGCTGGACATTGCGCGGCGGTGGCGCACTTGTGACCCCGAACAGCCGGTTGTAGTCCGTGGTCTCGCCGCCTCCGTCGCAGGCGCGCAAACACAGCTTGGTGAGCCCGGCCAGGCGCGACAGCGGCCGCAGCCCCTCGTCGCTCACGAGCTTGAGCGATCGCAGGTCCAGCTCGCGCAGACTCGTCATGCCCTCGAGCCCCCACAGGCCGTCGTCCGATACCTGCACACAGCACGCCGCAACCACCACAGCTTTGGTCGGACCTGCGAGGGGCGCCTCGCGCGAGGACTCCTATGCGTGCGTGCTCGGGCGCGGCTGCTCACCGCTGGGCAGTCCTGCAGGGACAGCACTTGCAGCTTCGGTGCTGCGGACGCCAGCTGCGTGATGCAAGTGTCGTCCACGTCGAAGCACTGGTCCAGACACAGCTCCAGCAGCGCCGGATCGCCGCGCTTCCTCGCAGACAGCCACTGGCACAGGGCCTGCACCGCGTCCTTCCCGAGCCTGCAGCGCAAGATCGCAGGTGTATGTAATTATATGACGGCAGTTGCAGTGTGCCTGAACGGGCGCGCGCGGCCGGCGCGCGGTGCGCGGAGCCCTCTTCTTCGTCCGGCGTGGGCTCGGGCCCTGGCGCCGGGGCTGTGCGCGCGCTGGATGTGGGCGTGAAGCTAGGCGTGAGTGCGCAGCGTTGCGTGGCGGCCGTGGACGGCGGCGGGCGGGCGGCGCGTAGACCGGCGTGTTGCGCTCAGCCGGCGTGATCGTGGTGCCGCACCCGTAGTTGCCGGAGAAGTCCAGCCGCGTGACGGGGGCGCTGCAGGCCCGCAGTGCGTCGCACAAGGCCGCGACTTCGCGCGCGGTGAGCCCGCACCGCGCGACAGACAGGTCAGACAGAGACTTCAGTGCACTGAGGTGCGCGTACGCCGTCGCAGGGATGCCCTGGCCGCCTGCGGAGGCAGCGGCGGGCCGGAAGAAGTCGTTGAATAGCAAAAGTTGGTTGAGCTGCGTCTCGCCACTGGTGTGCGAAAGGTTGTATGTCTTCCGGGAGCAGCAGAGCGACTGCGCGATAGAGCAAGCGGTTTACTTCAAACGGAAGGAATATCCTTGACGCTGCGGCGCTCCAAGACATCAACCACGGGGGCGAGGGAACGCGCTCGGGCGTGCTCGAGGCGCGTCCAATAGAGCAGGCTCGGGTCGCGCGGGACTCCAGAGAGGATACGCACCGCTGATGCTGAGGCTTCGGATCCGTTCAGCGCCGCGGTACGCGCCCAGGCACGCCAGAGCAGCTTCGTTGCGTGCAGCCGTGGGGTCGTGCGCGTGCGGGCCCGCTGACGTCACCCTCGCGTCCGCCCAGTCCCTCCACAGCGAGCACACGCCTCGCACTGCATCCCACGCACCGCACACACGTCGTCGGAGCCCGGCACCCGGAGGGAGGCGGAGCAAGAGGCCCGCCAGAACCCTCACAGGCCTCGCGCAGCCACGTGCGAAGTGCCATATCCATAATTGCGCCCATTCCGAGCATAAACGCGGACGTCAATCCGCATCGTATCGCATTTCCGCCTCCTCGGCGCCGCTACACGCGCTGCGCGCGACGATCGGCCACCAAGCTTGGTGCACGCGACGGCGGCGCCGTGCGGCGCCGCGCCGCCAATTCGAGCACGCACCTGTCGTGAGGTCCCCCACGCAGGCGAGCACGCACTCCAGGAGATCCAACGGCAGGTCGTCGAGGCCCACAGGCCCCCCGCTATGCATGTCACTGCGCGCCTCGCCCCCCGCCTCGCCGCCGTCTGCGGCTGACCTCCTGCCCGCATCAGCGGCCAGCTGGCACTCCGCGCTGTCGCCCGCGCCGCCGGAGCCGCGGCCCGGAGGCTCTTCCGGGGCGCTAGACGGGCTGGCCGCCGCAGCGCCCGCCATCGGTGTGCCTCGGCGCGGCTGCGCGTGGCGGCCACGCGGCTCAGCGCGCGTGCGATGGCATGGTTGCGGACTTTGAGATGTGTCGCGGCGGTGGGCGCGCAGGTGACTTGGTTCGGGGGCCGGGCGGGGCGAAATTCCGCCGCGGCGATTGAGAGGGGGGACAGAAGGGCGGCCACGTCCGTCGAAGTCGATCGAATGCGACTCGCGTTGGTCCAACTTGGACCCTCCCAGCCTTGGGAGCTCATGGCCGTGCCGCGCGGTGCGTGGGAGGCAGGACGCAGTCAGGGCCGCGAATTTCGACGACGCGCACCCTGGCAACGGAGGACAGGCATGTGCTGATCCGGCAACGCGTCGATTCGAGCGAATTCCCGCGAAAGATACTTGCCAGTTGAGAAGCGGGGAATCCACGTGACGTTGGGGATCGCTGGCCGCTCTTGAGCGCCCACGCATCTGCGCTCGATCTGCAGCCGGCGAGCAGCGGTCCGATCGCATCGCGAGCATCGATCAGCCGCTGCGCGGCGACGTGATAGGTCTGCCAGGAACATGACGGAGGCCGACCACAATGCGTGGCTCACACAGGTCCGTTCGTGACGCGATCCTCGACACACGCGCTGTTCTACCGAATAAGCCACGCGGAGAGCTCGGAGAGCCCCGCTGAGGCACCGCACAGAGCCAGCAGCGTTGCTGCTGCTCCTTCGGCCGCCGTTCGCCCCTATATCGTGGGCATCTTGCTGCAATTATGCGCCGTCTGCCGCAGACAGGAAGTATCCTTGACGGAGAAGGACCTTGTGCGCCGCTGGACGAGCGATGGCGTCGCCCCGATCCTTGCCGTTCTGACCACTATGATATTTTTCCGCGGATCGGCCCTGCGCATCGTCAACCTCACGCGGTTCCTCGTCCCGACCCGGCATGCGAGTGCTCACGCACCGCTGGTTCTGTTCGACCGCATCCTCGCGTCCGGCGAGTCCGCTCGCCATGTATCGCTCACCGTCGCTCACAGGTTAGCGAGGGCCTCGAAAGGTGTCGCATATCCTTGGCATCCCATCGTTCGTACTGGAATCACGTGCTCGCAGGAAATGGAGCTTCAATGGAATCTGGAAAGCATCGACTACCCTGTGCTCCTTGCTATTTCTGCCTTCACGTTTCTATGTGTCCAGTCCGGCTGGCGCATGATCTTCCGCACGCTGACCTTCAGGTCCGCTCAGTCCCCCGCGACGCCCCGGAACGGACGCACGCCGCGCCCCCCGCCTCTGCGCCACAACGTGGTGGCTGCCTTCCTCCGCGCCCAGCGCTGCGCCACAACGCCGCCGCCGCCGACGCTCCCCCTTTCTCCGCACGCGCTCGCAGCCGCTGGTCAGACCTCGAGGAGGACGATCAAGTAAAGTGGCCCAGCGAGTCCCTGCGACTCCTCACGAGCCTCCTCATGTGCGCGTTCGGCGCGCACCTGTTCCTGGACGACAGCGTGAGCGTCCTCTCGGGCGCGCGGTTCGTGTACTTCTCGCGCGTGTCGTACTTCGGCGCCGCGGTCGTCGGCTACGTCCTGAACGACACCTTCTTTCATCTGAAGCACGGCGTGCACCTGGGGCAGGATTTCTTCATCGTCCTCGTCCGCAGCACCTTCTACATCTTCACGTACATCGTCTACCAGCTCTTCCCCGCCCGCCTCATCCTCATCGTCCTCGCCACGTCCCACGTAAGTCAACGAGAGATCCTGTCTGACAGGATCTGTGAATCACGCCACTGCGCACGGCGCCCGGCCGCGTCTTCGCGTCGGTGCTCGTGTCAGCGATGCCTGGAGGGGCGTGCGGGGGGTCCGCGGCGGCGATGAGCGCCGCAGCGTGTCTGTGGTGCTGAGCGCGCAGGTCCTGGAGGGCGCGACGGTGGCGCGGTCGGCGGCGTGGATCATCGGGACCGCGGGGCAGTCGTGGGCGATGTTCGGGCGCGCGCTGACCGCGTGGGTGCTCTCCGAGGCCGTGCGCTTCGTCGTGTCGCTCGGGCTGGCGGTGGCGGCGTTCTACTCCCTGTTCACGCAGGGCCTCGAGCCGTTCGCGGAGAACACGCCGGAATGGGTCAAGGACCGGCTGACGATGGGGGCGGGGATGACGGCGTGCGGGGTCCTGACGTCGCTGGTGATCAACGGGGGGCTGTTGCAGGAGGCAGCGCAGCAGTCGATGGCTGCGACGCGGATGGCGCGGAGGGCGGGGGCGGCGGGGCAGGGGACGAAGGCGAAGCAGCTGGCGCTGGCGCGGGGGCAGGGGCGGAAGGAGGCGCGGAAGGCGGAGCGGAAGGAGCAGAAGCAGGCGGAAAAGGACAAGAAGCGGAGATGACTCAGGGGGGGAGTAAAAGTAAAAGGGCGGCTCGTGGCTCGGCGGGCGGGCGCGCGCAGGGCTGTGACGGGCGTGGTCGCGAGAGGCGGAGCGTTCACAAACGTGTCGTGTAGTCGGGCGCGTTGGTCGCCGCGAGAGGAGAACCCTGCCCAGGAGCGCACGCTGCGCTGCACCACGTTGTGCGACTGTCGAGGCGGCACGAGCTGACTCGCGCTCGGCTCGCCCGCGCGCACGTGGAGCCGCACGCCGACCGGCACCGCTGCCCTGCCCGCGCGCAACTCAACTCCTGGCTGGGCCTCCGCCCGGGCGAAAAAATCGATCTCAGCTGCTCGCGCGCGCGGACCATTATCGTTCGCGCGCGCGCGGCTGCCTGCGTCTAGAAGAACTCGTCGTCGAAGTCGTCCTCGAGCATGTCCACCTCCTGGTTGTCCTGGCGTGCCTCTTGCACGATGGCCTTGATCTCCTCGGGGCTCTGCTTCGCGAGCAGCTCGTCGTCCGTCTTCCCCTCGGCCGTCGCGCCGCGCTTCTGCCGCACCTTGGACGCGAGCTTCTTGAACCAGGAGTACTTCTGGCCCTTGGATTCCGCAGCCACCTCCTCGGCCAGGTCCTGCGGGAGGTTCTTCTTGAACCACGGGTGCTGCCAGATCTCGCTGATCTTGATCCGGTTCTTCGGGTCCGCGACCAGGATCTTGTCGAAGAGGTCCTGCAGCTCGGGCGAGGGCTTCACCGACGACGGGAACTGGTACTGCACCGCCACGATGCGCTGCAGCGACTTCTGGAAGTTCTTCGGGTCCTTCGGGTCCTCGAACGGGTACCGCCCGCACAGCATGACGTACAGCGTCACCCCTGCGGTCGCGCCACGCGAGGGACACGGCACAGCGGCGTCGGATGCGTGCACAACACGCGGCGTCCAAGCGCGCCTGCTCGCGCCGCGTAGGCCCCGCAGCTAAGCCTCGCGAGCCTAGCTGCGGGGGCGCCGCGGCGCCGCGGTCGCGGCAAGAGCTCGTGTGCGCGTGCGCAGTAGCTGCAGCACTCACCGAGCGACCAGATGTCCGCGGGCGGCCCCTCGTACTCGTTCGCGAGGAGGACCTCCGGGGCGATGTACGCGGGCGTCCCGACGGTCGAGTTCGGGTTTGACTGCAGCACGGCGTGCTTCGAGTAGCCAAAGTCTGCCAGCTTGACCTGCGCCAGCTCTTGCGACGAACTGTCGAGCAGGCAGTTCTCTAGCTTCAGGTCGCGGTGGCACACCCCCTGCGAGAGCGAGGGCGCGGCGCGGGCGGTGAGAAGCGCGGCGCGCGGCGGAGCCTGGCCGGGAGGGCGTGCGTGCGCTGCGGACCTGCTTGTGGCAGTAGTGCAGGCCGGAGAGGATCTGCTGGAAGTAGTGTCGGCAGGTCTCCTCCGGGAACCGCTTTTGCGCCTGCACGCGCTTGAAGAGCTCCCCGCCCTCGGCATACTCCATCACGATGCACAGCTCCTTCTTCGTGAGGAACACCTCCTGGAATTGCACGACGTTCGGGTGCTGGAGCTGCCTGTGGTTCAAGATCTCGCGCTCCACGTGGTTGGTGATCTTCGCGCCCCTGCGAGCACGGCGCGCCGGGGTCGGCCGGCAGCGGTGAGGGCTGCCCAGGCGGTGCGCGCCGCGGTGCGGCGGCCAGCGAGCGGCTCCGCGCGGCGCCCGGCGTGGGGCGTCGTGGAGTGTGGCTCGCGCTGAGAGAGGAGGTCTGCCGCGACCGGGGTGGCGGCGTGGCGTGGGTCGTGGCTGCAGGCACCTCCTGAGGTGTCCGTGACCGGCTGCTCCTGCGCGGACGGCGGGCGTGGGGGCGCGAGGACTGACCTTGGGAGGAACTTGATGGCGAAGAGCTCGCCCGTGTCCTTCCGCTTCGCCAGCTTGGCCTCTCCAAAGTTCCCTGCAGTTACCACCGAGACGCGCGCGACGCGGCGGTTTCGCTCCAAGCCAATGCCGGCGCCGCGAGCACTCGCTCCTGCAGCAGGGCCGGAGGCACGGGGCGAAAGAAGCCGAACGCCGCCCGCACAGGCCGTGCGGCCGCACGCGTGGCCCCGGCATGCTTCGCCGGCGGGGCCGGCGCCGCTCCGCCCCGCGCGCGGCGCGTCCGGCGCGCCGCGCCACCTGCGACAGCGGCCCTGAGGTCTCCGACCGCGCGGAAATGCGCCACGGCCGTCGCGCGTTGCCGCGGGATGCGCTGTGAGGCTGGCATGGCCCAGGATATGCGCCGGGCGCCTCGCTCCCACGCAGCGACCGAGCGCGCGCCGCGCCCGAGACGCGGCAGCACGCTGCACTGTGCTGCGTGCCGGGCGGCTAGGTGGTCCGGAGGACGCGCGATCGGCGCGGACAGCGCCCACAGAGCGGCGGGGCGCGGATGCGGGCCGACACGCACCCTTCCCGAGAACCTTCAGGAACTCGAAGTCATCCTCCGTCGACGGCATGGCCTAGTCACCGATCGGAGCGCCCGGCGGGGCTCGGGGCGGGGCGGTTCCACGGGGCCGTTGGAGAGAGATGCAGTCCCAGACTCGGCTTGCGCTCGCAAGCGGCTGCGAACACGCGCTGACGGCCACGCGCTGCTGTCAGCGACCCGGCAACTCTTCGGAACTGGCGCGGACGCGACGGCGGCGCCGGCACTGGGCGGTGGCGGTGGCATGATGAGCGACGATGATGTCTCGAGAGGTACTACTGTCGGACGCGCGGCGACGCGTCCGGAGGCGTTGAGCGCGGACGCGCGGCGCGATTTTCGATGACTGCCGGCGAATCTGGGTGAAACAGGTCGTGGTTCCACGGGCGCGAAGAGCCTGAGACGGAAAGTCGCCGAACGCGGCATCCCCGCGCACACCCGCACATGCCCCCGAAGAAAGCCGTCGTCCATCCCTCGCGGAAGTAACAAATCGTTCCTCCCGCCCCGCGGGCGCAGAAGTGGCGTCTGCCCAGCAACGGCGCGTGCGGAGCGCAGGCACGTTCGTTGCCTCTGCGCTGGCGTCACCTCGCCGCCGCGCCACCACACCTCACACGCACGCGGTCGCGCCAGCGCTCGCGATCGCCTGCCCCGCTGACGCAAAAACGCAGCGAAGGCCCGCCCACCCGTCAACCACCTCACGTACCAGCCCGCCACCACCTGTACGCTCCTTTGCACGCCCGCGGCCGCAACGACCCGTGCGCACGGCGCGCAGGCACAGCAGCGCCCTCACTCCCCGTAGCACTCGATCAGCTCGCACCCGACAAGCTTCCACCCCAGCTCCGCGCGCACCGTCTGCATCCGTTTCTGCTGCGCGTTCCCGTCGCCGATCTGCACCCACAGCGCATCGCACACCGCCGTCAAACACCCAACAGCACAGCCAGCGCGCCGCGCCACCACCCCGAGCAGCGCGACGGTCGCTGTTGCTGTTGCACGGGCCACGCACCGGCTGCGTCAGGGGGTACAAGTACTTGACCCCGCCCGCGATCGAGCGGTACAGCACGAGCGCGCCGGGCCGGTCGCCCTCCCAGTTGCGGTCCGTGACGCCCTCGGGCTTGATGAGGAACTCCACGACGTCCTCCGGGAACTTTTTGCTGGGCACGCTGATCCGCACGTACCGCGTCGCGCCCTCCGCGACCACCTCGTCCGCCAGCACGCGCGACCCCGCGCCGCCGACGCGCATCACCGTGTCCTTGATCAGCTCGATAGCCTCCTTGGTGTCCTGCGGCACGCAGGCGCGCGACGACGCGGCGGGGCGGATGTCGCGGCCGCGACGCGCGCGTGCGCGACGCTGGTGGCGAGAGGGGCAGTGCTGCTGCGCGCAGGCGACGGCGCGTCGTCGCGGCGCGGCTGTCCAGCGTGGTTGCGTTGCGTGGCGCGCGCGGTGGTGCTCACCATGCCTTCCGGCGCGCGCCAGGCAGGGGCGTAGGCGCCCGTGAGGCTGGACGTGCTGACGCAGTTGGGGTTGAGATTGCCCTGGCACGCGCGGATGCGGCCGTTCAGGAGCCCATAGTCGTTGCCCTTAGCCGCGAGTGCGTACGGGGACTCCCCGGCGGCCCCCGCTGTGGGCGGCGCCGCGATCGGAGCGGACGCTGCGAGCACTGCGCGGCAGATTGGGGGCGCCGCGCGCGCGGTTGCCCAGGGAAAAGGCTGCCGGTGGTGGCGCGCTAGTTGGGCGTCGCTGTCGGGTCGTTTGGGGCACGCGAGGGCCGATCGCGCAGAACGGGGACTTCGAGTGTTGGCAGAGGGCATGTGTGGAGTTGGTTTGCGCGGGCGGGGGGCGCGCACCGCTTAGCAGGACCGCAGTGCAGTTCGCTGGCCACCGCGACGCCTCGTGCGCGCCGCCCGCGGCCCGCGACGGGCGATGGCGCGCCTGGGCGGTCACCTCTCTACTTGCTTGAGCGGCTGCGCTCGTTTTGAAGACGCGCATCGCGAGGATGTGCCGACGGGAGCCAAATGCTTCCAGGATGTGTTCTCACGGGAGGATCGGGGCCTGGTCGTGTCTGCGGAGGTCGAACGAGGCTTCCGCGACATGCGCGTGCTGCTAGCGACGTGCCGTGAAGTTGTCCGCGGCTGCGGGGCCCTGCTGACCGGCTGGAGGGGTCTCCTCTTAGTGCGCCCCGTCCGACGGGCCTGCTGGCCGGTGGCGGGAGGTTGGGGCGGGCTAGGGGCGCCGAGCGACAGAGGCAGAGGCGAGGACGGCGTCACCGGCGAGGCGTAGCGCGAGCTTGCGGCACGTCGCGGCGAACGGAGCTGGCGCGAGGCAAGTCCTTGCTTCACCGCCACTGGTGCTTATTCGTTGCTTCCGATGGATCACTAGACCGAGGAACCGGCGTTGTCGAATGCGTTGTCTGCCTTGCGACACGCAAGCTGGCCCGCACGTTCCCCAGCACGCGCCGCTTGGGACCGGAACGTACTTGCTGCGTAGACTCGTGGCCAGCACGTCCTGAGCACGTACCCGCAACGCTGCTTTCGACGTCTCTCATGCTCTCCTTTCCGCGGCTTCGTCGCCGCATTGGTCGCGCCCCCCCGGACGGCTATGCGGGCGCCCGTCCCCCTGCGCTTTCCCCGGTCGTGCGTGAGCTCCCGGGCGTGCAGGATCGACGTACCAGGCCACGCGTCGCCGCACTTCTATTCATTCCCTACGCGCCCGCGGGCGAATACGCGTGCTTCGCCGTCGCAGCAGTGCTGCGCACAGCACTACTGCCTCCTGCTCTCAATCGGCCCCTGCTCGCTCCTCCGCGTACCTCCCACCCCCGCCGCCCCGCCCCCAACCCGCAGGCATACACTCACTCCACCACCGGCCGCGCATCCGCGCACACCCCCTCTTCTGCGCGGCAGCCGGCAACCACCTCCCGCCTGGCCCCACCTCGCGCCGTAGCGCCCCCCCGGAGCCGCGGCGACACCACGATGCCCCTCCCGGTGCACCAAATGAATGCATACTATGCGGACCAGGCGTCCGGCAACACCCCTGAGCCTCGCACGAAGACCGAGAAGGCCAGAGCAGGCTTTCTGAAGGGCGCTCACTGGCTTCGGTGCGCCCCACGTCACGCCCCCGGCCGGCCCCGCACACCCCGCGCGCCGCCGCGCCTCGCCTCCCCGCCATCTCGCGCGTGCGCCCCGCATCGCACCCACGCCCGCGCGCACCCGCCCCGCGCCCCCCGCTCACCTCGCGCCGCGCTCCGCCACATCAACCGCGCGCTCGCGACGCCCCCGGCCCCGCACGCGCCCATCCGCGCGCCCACCCCCTCCCCCGGTCCCCGCCCGCGCAGGGACTACACGACCGCGCTGAAACACGGCCGCACGAAGCCGTTCTCGGAGGTGGAGCGCAAGGTGCGCGAGGCGACGCGCAACGTCCCGTACGGCGCGCACGGCGCGCTCATGGAGGACCTCGTGCAGGAGACGCGCGACCCGCAGGCCCGCAACACCATCCTCGCGGTCATCGAGCAGCGCCTGGGCTACCCGCCTACAAAGTGGCGCAACGTCTACAAGTCTATGGCGCTCCTGGAGTATCTCGCGAAGAAGGGGCACCCCGAGGTGGCGCGGCGCGCGCGCGCGGAGCTGGTGCCGGTGCTGCAGGACCTGCAGCGGTCGTTCCACTACGTGTCGCCGAACGGGAAGGATGAGGGCATCAACGTGCGCACCCGCGCCAAGGCGCTCGCGGCGCTGCTGCAGGACGACGAGCGGCTGGCGCAGGAGCGGACGGACGCGCAGAACCAGCGTGGGAAGCTGGACATGACGACGAACGACGGCGGGCGCGGGAGGCCCGGTGGGGGCAGCGCGCACGGCACGCCGCAATGGGACGACGGCGGCGCGGCGGGGCCGCCGCCGTACTCGTACGAGGGGACGGGGCAGTCGGCGTACTCGTCGGACGAGGAGTACGACGCGCCGCCGCCGGGCGGACCCCCCCCGGCCGCGGTGTTTGGGGCGGGCAAGGATCGCACGGCCAAGGAGGGCCTGACGTCAGGGACGCCCGGGTGGATGAACCGCGGCGCCGGGAAGAGCAAGTTCAACAGCAGCGCCGCGCAGCAGTCCGGGTCCGCGAGCTTCGGCGACGATGCGTTCGGGCCCAGCAACGCGTCGTTCGAGTCAGGCCCGCCGACCGACACCTCGGCGTACGCCGCCTCGACGCCCCCGCGGCCAGCGGCCGCGGCGTACCAGTACCCGTCGTCGCCGGGCTGGGGCGCGGCGACCGCGACGCCGAGTCCGTCCCCCGTCGCGCCCGCGCGCGACGCAGCGGGCGCCGTGCCGCAGGTGCCGCTGCCGCAGGCGGCGGCGCCCGCGCCGGCCGCGAACAACCTGCTGGACTTCGGCGGCGGCGGCGGCGGGGGAGGGGGGTTCGGGGACTCGGCGTTCGACCCCCCCACGGACCTGCTGTCGGCGCCGCTGCAGGAGACGCACGTGGCGCGCGAGGTGCGGGACATGCAGAACCAGGGGCAGGCGTACGCCGCGGCGGCGAACGCGGCTGCGCCGCACGTGATCGGCTCGGACGGCCTGCCGCTGGCCACGCCCGTGGAGATGCAAATTATCGTCGCGCCTACGCAGCCGGGCGCGCTCCCGTCGGGGGGCACCGCGCACCGCCCGATCGCGTACGACGAGACGAAGCTGAGGGTCGCGGGCGTGCGCAACGAGTTCGACCAGTGGTCCCTGAAAGGTGCGCGGGGCGGGGCGGCGCGGCCAGGCTTGCTTGTCGCTGTTGTGCCCCCCCCCGTCGCGGCGTAGGCGTGCCATGCAGTGAGCGCTGCGCCTCGCACTGCGCGTGTCTAGACCCGCGGCGCCGAATGAGCCGTGCTGCACGCCGTGGCCAGCCCTCATCGCTGGTCTGACTCCCCCCCGGGTTCTATTGCAGACAGGGCCGCGGAGCACGCGACGAAGCACATGTCGGGCGTGCCGATGCGCGTTGAGAAGGAGCAGCGCGGGAACATGTCCGCGATGGACGTCGCGCGGGCGCAGGCCGCGCAGGGCCGCCTGGAGATGCAGCCACACCCAGGCATGCCGCCACAGGCGCACGCCGGTGCGCCGCAGCAGCCCGGGGCGTGGGGCGCGCCGCAGCAGCCGGGCTGGGGGCCCGCGCAGCAGCCCTGGGAGCAGCCCCAGCAAGGGTACATTTGATGCGGAGTGCTGGGGGACACACGGCGTCGCGCTTGATCTGTTGCCGGCGCGGGCCGCAGGGTCCTCGTGTCGGACCGGCGGGACCCGGATGTGAGTCACGTGATCGCATCTTGCGTGACGTCCGCAAAACTGGCGCAGAGACAGGCGTGCAGTTGGCGGCGAGAGGCTATCCCGTTTCGTGATCTGAGCCCCCTGCGATGATGACGGGTTTCTGCGACAGCGAATACGAAGAGATGGGGCTCGCCTCAGCTCTGTATGCAGCGGACACGTTACAGCGACCCCGACTGCGCCCCCTAGCCTGGTTTAAGCGAGGCACGCAGGCGCCGCCGCTCACCGCCGCCTCAAGGAAGGGCTGCGCCCTGCGCCTCGACGCGCGGCACAGCGTCTGCGTCCCGGGCAGTTGGCGTAGTGCGCCGCCGCCGCGCCGCGCCGTTGCTGCTCGGCAGCAGACTGCTCAGGTCCGCGTCGCCCTCACCCGCGTCATCGTCCGGGAGGCCGCGTGCCCCGGCCGTGCGCTCGCGCTCGCGCTCCGCGGCGGCAAGGGCGACCTCCGGCGCCTCTTCGAACACCGGCGGCGGGAACATCAGGCGGCTGATTGCATGCACGACGCCGTTGCTGGCTGTCAGGTCCGACAGGAGGACCTGAGCGCACGACGCGCCTCCCTCGCGGCACTGGCAGCGATCGCACGAGGCTTGGCAGTACCCTGCTTGCCAGCCGGGCGCCGGTGCGACCATCCACGGCTCAAAGCAGGATCCGAACTGTGCTTGTTCCTTGCAAGTGAACGGATCCGGCGTCGGGACGTCCGTGCAGGCTGCGCGGGCGGGAGAAACAGGAGCGATGTTGGGGAGGGGTGGGAGCCATCGAACGGCCGTACGCGAGGCCTGTGCTGTTTTGCACAAACGAACTGCAACTGCTGCGTCGAAGGCGGAGGCGCAACGATCGCTGGACAGGTCGCGAAGGAGGGGTCGGATGCGCACCGTCGTTGACGAGGAGGCCGTTGTCGCGCGTGGGGTCCTCGACGACGTAGACGTCGGCCACCGCCGCCGTCTGGTACGCGGTGGCGTTGACGAGGAACGACGAGTTGTACGAGCCCGGCACGATGTGGTACAGAATCACGTCCTTCAGCTCCGGGCTGCTGAGCAGGTCCTCCTTCAGGAGAGGCCCCCGGAACCCCCCCAGGGCCTGCAACGCAACACACCCCTCTCGCGCATGAGTGCGAACGACCAGGTCGCACCGATGCGGCCAGCGCCTCACTGGCCAACGATCCAGCGGGACGAGGCTCGCGACGCTGCGGCGGACGACGTCTTCGGCAGGGCGGTGGCGGCGTCGGGCGAGTACGTCGTGGTGGGCGCTCATGGCGACGCAGCAGCGCGCACCTGAAGGGCGTCGTAGAACGCGTCATCGGTCGGCGCGAAGATCGTGTACGGTCCCAGGTTCGGGATCCCGGGCTCCGTGAGCCGCTCCCGCTCCGGGGGGGGCGTGGGCGCGGGCGTGAAGGGCACGGCGCTGGGGCGGAACCACCACGGGAAGCTCGGGAGGACCGGGCCGTCGTCGCCGCGCCTGGGCACGCGCGGGCCGCTCCAGTCGGGGTCGACGGGCCGCGAGAGAGCCGCGCGGAGGTCGAGGGCGTCGAGTGCCTCCAGGAAAATCGTGAAGAGCCCTGAGGAGCGCATGACGTCGAGGACGCTGCCGTCCCGGAGCACCGGCCTGTACTTGCCGCCCGGCATCAGGCGGATCTCGTGGCCGGGCGGCGGGCGCGCCCTCCACGTCACCCGCGTGACTTCGTTGCCCTCCGCGTCAAACAGCCGCACGCTGCGATGTCAGGCGCGGCTTTTGCGTCAGCGCGAGGACGGCCTGGTGGCGCGCGACGGCTCGGAAGTGGCGCGGCAACGACGCGGAGTGCTTCCGGCGGTTCGTTGCTCGATCGAATGACGCATCAAGTGACAGGGGACGTCACCGCACCTGTCGGATGGCCCGAGGATGAAGTCGAAGCCACAGGGCTTCTCCCGCGTGGCTTTCTCGAGGCGCACGCTCTCGAGCGGCTCCAGGAAGGCCTGCCTCGTGCAGCCGCTCTGGGGCCCAAACACGTACGGCTCCCGCACGGGGTTGGCGTCCGTGAGGCGCCAGCCTGCACCCCGGGATTTCGAATCAGAAGGTGAGGAACAGCGACGAAGAGGATCTCGAGATCGATCCCGAGCTCAAACCTGGCGCTCAGAAGCTTTCGAAAGGGCTGAGACCAAAGAACGGGACCAAGCGAGTGACCGGAGTGGGGCAGGCCGTCTCAGAGTGCGTCAGCACGCGCCGAGGCTATCGTGCGGACGCATTCAGGGACAGCCTGGCGCACTCCCGTGGAAAATTCAGTCACGTCATATGTCCGAAGGGGACCATTGGTCTCTCTCGCTCTGTCCATGCTAGATACTGAAGTGATAAGAATGGACGCTACTCTTGGTCTCAGCGGCTTGTGCCAGAGATGAAGCAGAAGGCCGCGTGGGCGCCCACAGCGCCGCGGGACAACGGAACGCCCGTGTCGCGTGGAGCGTACCCGTCAAGTTGGCCGTTGTGCCGCCTGCGTTGCGCAACGTCACGTGAGGTCCGCGGGGATCGACAGCGTAGATCTCGACGCGCGCAGGGACGGCTCGAGCCTCCGCAGCGGCCACGCGCGCGCCCGCACAGGCAGCGGCGAGCACCCACACAGCGACCCCCGCACATCGCCTGCCGGCCTTTGGAAACGCATTCCACAGCATGGTCTGGGAGCTCAGGTTATTCGCCTCGTCGATCAGCTCGATTGTGCCTCGAGACGCTCGCTGCGCGACGCACTGACGCCGCGAAGCCCTGCATGATGTGGAAGGTCACATGGTGACGAACGGGATGCGGACAGGCTGACTCAGCCGCGCCTGGTGTGCGACCGGCGCTCCGGCCGGCACTGCCGAACTACTCTGCGCCCGAGGGCTCGTAAGGAGGTGTATTGGGACGACGGCGGGGGTATGACTGCCTCGAGCAGGCAGCATGACGTATGGCGCCCGGACGCCGCCACGCCCGGGCCAACGGGCGGCTGCTCGGCCTTCCTCGGCAAGTTGAGCGCTGCTCATCGTTTCTCTGTGCCGGTTGGCTGCGAAGCGAGGCACGATGGAGCGAAAATCCCGCGTGTGAGGCATCTGTGCGAGTCCCAGGCAGCATGGGGGCTCCCGACGCCCCGATATGGTCCCCAGCGACGGTGGACCGCAAGGCGTCGCTCGCGGGGGGCGCGACGTTCCTGTCGCTGGCCAAGGTGCGCCCAACGGCCGGGATCCCGGCTGCACAGGCAGCAGCACGTCGCACGTCGCCCCACGCCCGCTGCAACGCCTCCCGCGCGCGAATTCCGTGATCCGCAGGATGCCGTCGACGTTGCGATGATGTGGAAGCGAGCGCGGCGCAACGCGGAGCGCCAGCACGCCGCGCGTGCGCGCAGGACTGGCCGGTGAGTGCATCCCCCGCGCCGCGGCGTCGCTCGTCGTCCTCGCTCCGAATGCGACCGTACCCGCGTGCCTCGTCACACACCCAGCCTCCACGAGGGATGCGCCGCCCAGTTGCGCGGTGTGCACGCTGTGGGGCCCGGAAGAGATCCAAACGCGCACCCAGCGACAGCCAGCGCAGCGTCCTCCGACGCCGCCGCGCGAAATCCTTCGCTGTGCAGGCTGGCCGTGCGGCGCTTCGTGGGCGGGAGCGACTCCGAGGCCTCGAGCGACGTCGAGGGGGACGCGGAGTCGGCGGGCAAGCGGAGACCAAGCCCTGGCTGCCTTGGAGCGGCGGCGTCGCAGCACGCCGGGGACGCAGAGGTCGTGGCGGCCCGGCGGCTCGACTGGTACTTCTCGGACAGCAGCGGGGACGAGAGCGACGCCGGAGCGCGCCAGCGCGCGCCGCGGGCGCTGGAGCCTCAACAGGAGGCACTGTTGGCAGACGCGCCCACGACGCCGGTGCTCGCGGGCGGAATCAGCCACGAGCAGGACCAGCCGAGCATACACCACGCGAAAGTCCACCCGGGGGCCTTCCCAGGGTTCGACGGGGCCGGAAACTACGCCGGGAGCGACGCAGCTACCGAGGCGACCACGCGGCGGTCGTCCGGCGAAGTGCACGGCGCCAGGCAGCACGCCGGGACGCCTCTCGTGCGGGTCAAGGCCGCGGCCACACCAGCCGCGGCGTTGCCCGCAGCAACGACGCATGCGGCCGCCCTCGACTCCCCCCGTGACGCCCATCGCGCCTCCTGGGCCCGCGGGGCGCCTGCGTCAAGGCCCGGTGGCACGGGATCGCCGGAGGCGCCCCCCGGAGCGCGCGCCGCGGGTGGCAGCCCGGCCGTTCGCCACGACCGGGCCCCGCAGGCCACACAGAGCTCAGCACGGAGCAATGCGAGCGGCGCGCGCGGCGCCCAGTCGTCCGGGCCGGCGCAGACGGCAGCACCGGCGACGGCGCGCGGTTCCGGCGGCGCGTGCGCCCCGGAGGGCGCCGCGGCGACCCCGGTGCAGAACCTCCTGACTCGGTTCATGTCTGACGCGTCAGACGGGGCCGTCATTAGTCCCCCGGACTGTCCCAGAGCCGCCACGCCAGCCAGCGCAGGCGTGTTCGTGCCCGACGACGTCGCGCGGGCGGCGAGCGCGCTCGCCCGGTACCTGGAGGTGTCTGGTGCGCCGGCAATGAGCCCCCCGGGGGGGTGCCCCGCGGAGTCCAAGCCGGCCCGCGCGGGCGGGCAAGTGTCCGGCGAGATCGTCCGAGCGGCGAACGCGCTCACGCGGTACCTCGAGGGCCCTGGTTCGCGCGCCGAGTCGGCGGCAACCGCCGACGTGGAAGCACGGCCAAGCGGCGCCGTTGAAAGCACGGCGGCGACGGACAAGCACGCAGACGGCGAGTCCCTCGACAGCAGGGGCGCCAAGGCCACCGTAGACGCGCCGAGGGGCCTCCCCGCGTCACCGCAGCGCTGGGCGGCCTCCACGTCATCCCCGGCGCCGGTGTCGGGCCTGCACGCGCCGGGGCAGCCAGCACGCGAGCCAGCCGTGCCGCTGCAGGGTCCGGTGACGTGCGCAGGTCCAGCGATGGAGCACCGGCGGCATGTTGCGGCACTGCCGCAGGGGACGGGTCAGGCCGGCAACGGGTCGACAGCTGCGTCGTGCGTGCCGGCCACACACACACCGGTGCTGCACGGCAACGTCGCGGGGACGGGTCAGGCGCTGCTCCTTCCGGACGTGTCGACGCCTGCGGCACCGCAGCTGCGAGCAAGCGCACAGGAGGGCGCCACGCCTCCGCCTGCGCCGCCGCTGCCGGCCGCGCTGGCGTCGCAGGTCAGCGTCAACGCCTTCCAGGTGGAGAGCGCGTCGGTCCGCTTGTCTACTGTGGCCGCGTCGCAGGGTAGCGGCAGTGCTGCAGAGGCGAGGAGCCCGCCCCCGGCACCACCATCGCTGCCAGAGGCGCCGCCGGCGTCGCGGAGCGGCGAGGAGACGACGGCACGCGCGGCGCCGCCGCTGCCACAGCAGGCGGCAGTGCCGGCGGGCTGCTCCGCGCCGTCGCTGCCGCAGCGAGCGACACAGCAGGCTGACCGAAGCCCTCCACCCGCACCGCCGCTGCCTGTGTCCGCGACAGCGCACGCGGCCCGCACGCCGCCGCCGGCGCCACCGCTGCCGTCGCAAGCGGCGGTGCAGAGCAAGGGCACGGCAGCGGAGCGGGCGCCACCACCCGCACCGCCACTGCCAGGACTGGCGACGACCCAGGCGGAGCGGACGCCGCCGCCAGCGCCGCCGCTGCCGCCACAGGCGACGCCGCAGGACGGCGGCAAGGCAGGTGGCCGCGTGCCGCCGCCAGCGCCGCCACTCCCGCCCCAAGCGACGCCGACTTCGACGTCGGCTCGGACGCCGCCGCCAGCGCCGCCTCTGCCACCGACAGCAACGCCGAAGGCGGCCCGCACGCCGCCGCCAGCGCCGCCGCTCCCGCCTTCTGCGACACCGCAGAACAGCAACAAGGCGGCGGCCCGCACGCCGCCCCCAGCGCCGCCGCTCCCGCCACAAGCAACGCCGTCGGCGGGGGGTCGGACACCGCCGCCGCCGCCGCCCCTGCCGCCCTCGGCGGCCTCGAAGGGCGACGGCAAGACGGCAGGCCGCACTCCGCCCCCGCCACCGCCGCTGCCAGGCGGTCCAAAGAGAGCGCCCGGGCCGCCCCCGCCGCCCGCATTGCCGTCGGCAAGCGGCGGCGACGCTCCCGCGGACGACGCGCACAGCGGCAGCAAGGCGCCCAAGGCGCCCGCAGTGCCCAGAACAATATCCTCCGGGTCGGGCTGGGGGGGCCTCCAGGGCATGCGGCGGCGCACGTTGCACTGGGAAGCCATCCCTGACTCAGTCCTCGCCGAGACGGTCTGGGGCGCCCTCGCGGAGAGCCCCGCGAGCCAGGCGGGCGGCAGCTCCCCGCAGGACACCCCGACCGTCGCGCCGACGGGCCCCATCAACGAGGGCGCGGTGACGATGTTGTTCACGAAGCTGGCGCCCGTGCCCGCGAAGACCCGGTCGCGGACGCGCGCGGGCTGGGACCAGACGCCCCAGGGCCCCGCGGTGCCCGCCGCACGCGAGGGCGCGGCGCTCAAGTCGCACGCGTCGGGCGCGCTGAAGATCTCCGTCCTGGACGACCTGGCGCGCGCGCGCAACGTGGAGATCATGCTGCGGTGCGTGCGCGTGCCGATCGACGAGATCCCCGGCACCATCGACAGCCTCGACTCCTCCAAGCTCACGTACGAGGCCGTGGAGGCGCTGCGCGCGTGCCTGCCGACGCAGCACGAGTTCCAGCGTCTGGACCAGTGGGCGCGCGCCGGCGGCGACCCCTGCACGCTCGTCGACGCGGAGCGCTTCTTCCTGGCCGTGGGCGCGGTGCCCAAGGCACGGGCCAAGCTGCGCGCCCTCGAGTTCAAGCTCGGGCTCGAGGAGACGACGCAGCAGCTGTCGCAGTCCTGGGGCGCGGCGACCGCGGCGTGCGTCGAGGCGCGCCGGTCGCCGCGCCTGGCGGGCCTGCTGCGCGTGGTGCGCGACGTGGGCAACTCGCTCAACACGCACAGCCGCTTCCAGGCGAACGGGTTCCGGCTGACGTCGCTGCTGAAGCTGCGCGACACGCGGACCTTCGCGGACCACGACGTGACGCTCCTGCACTTCGTCGTCGCGCACGTGACGTGTTTCAACCCCCAGGTGCTGGACGTGGCAGGAGACATCCCCGGGCTCGGCGCCGGGGCGCGCGTGTCGTTTGCGGCGCTCGACGCAGAGCTCCAGCAGCTGCGCATCGGGCTCCAGGCGCTCGAGGGGCAGGTCGCGGCCCCGGAGAGCGCGGGGAGCGTCTACGCCGAGTCGCTGGCGGGGTTCGCGCGCCAGGCGCGCGCGGCGCTGGAGCTGCTCGAGTCGGAGCGCCAGCAGGCGAAGGCGGACTTCGAGGAGACGGCGCGGTTCTTCGGAGAGCCCGTGGCCCCGGGGTGGGAGGCGGAGGAACCGTCGAGGTTCCTGGGCGTGCTGGTTGAGTTCTTGCGGCACCTGAACGCGGCGCGGCGGGAGAAGAAGCAGGTCCGGCGGTGCGTGGCCGCGATCGAGGGGGCCGGGCGCGCGGACGAGGCGCGGAGGACGGAGGAGGAGCACGTCGAGGAGCATGGCGGCGCGACGTAGTTGACATAAATCGAGTTGAAGAGTACATACATTTTTCTCATTATTCTGTTAGACCACTCAGTCGGAAACCGTGAATCACACGTCATCGCTTGCTTGCCATTTGCCATTTGCGCTCACACCCGGCGCCCAGCTACCCCTATTGCACCGGCGACGACGGGTCCTAGTGACCCAGCGCCGGCTCGCCGCCCAGCCATGCACCTGCACGCCTGCACGTAAACGCTGCTCGCGTGTCGGCCATCGGTACGCCCGCCCCCACGTTTCCCCGCAGCGGCCCTCGCTGCGCCCGCTGCGCCCCCGCGCGGGCTGTCTGCCACTTCCCTTTGTTCCATCGGCAGGAGATGGGCACCTGATCCCGTGGAGTTTCTATAAACTAGTGCCGTTATAGGGTGGGGGAGAACCTGCCTTGGCGGTGCGACCCGTTCTACGGGATGTAACAAGTCGAGTCACCCGCGCAGGGCCCGGCCGTGCTTGTTGACGGCTGCGCTGCTAATCGTGCGAGTGATCCACGGGCAGCGACACGGAGCTCCCTGCGGACGAGCATCCGCAGAAGGGGGCGGCGTCGCGTCGCGTCGGTGCGGGGGGCTCCGAGCGAGCACGCGCTCGAGCGCAGCAGGCGCCACAGACCGGCGTGCTCTCGGGCCATGGCGCGGCGTCCCCGGCGGCCCTTCGAAGGCCGTGCTTCACGAATCGCGTGATGCGAGACAGCGTGCGGGGTCGGGGGGGTCGCCGAAGCGACTTCAAGCCGCTTCGCACGCGGAGGGCCTCTCAAACAGGCCTCCAGCTCCGGGAGCCTCCCCGCGGAGCCCGTGTGTGCCCAAGTGGTCGCCTCGGCCGCGCGCGCAAGCACGTTCCTTCCGCGAGAAAGGCACTGACCACGGACGATGCGCCTGTCCTGCGCCAAGAGGCCCTCGGCGCGGGGGCGGGGGCCCAGCCAGCATCACACAGACCCCGGCCGCGGGCCGCGCAGCAGCTGGCTCCGGCTGCCTCCGACGCATGCGCCTCAGCGCCATTCAACGCTCCGCACACCGTGGCGGAGAGGGGCAACGACCCCCCAGGGTGCCCGTGCGAGACCGCAGTGACAATGTCGGTTCGCCCGCGGCCTTTTCGTGGCGGGCTTCGCGCCCTGTGGTCGCAACGAACACGCGGTGCGGCGCGCCTGCGTCGCGATTCCCTCGCGCCGCGCGGTCTTCAGGCACTACCGCGGTGCCGACGGCCCTACGCCCCTGGGAAACCCCCGCGTGGCCGAAAGGCCGCCCGTGCGCTCGCTCGCGCGTGATTGATGGACAAGATGGGCGGGGAGTGGTTCAGTGAGTCAGGCACTGGGCGCGGGTGCGCGGTTGTTTGATGCTGGTCGCGACGCCAGCTCGGACGTGCTGGAGGTGGCGTCGAGGTATGGCGGTGTCTCGCCCATCTTCACCGCCCGCCGCTGCGCGTTGCTGCAGGCCGTCGATGAGCTCCTGGGGCTGCTGGTTGAAGTGCTTCGCCGCCGACGACTCCGTGCTGTTCGCAGGCCCACGTGCGGCCCCACGGCTGGGCGGGCGGCAGGTCGGCCAGCGGCGCGCGGGCCTGTACGATGTCCGCGGACGTGCACTCGGTGAGGAGGTGCGCCACATCCTCGATCGCCGTCGTGTCGCCGCAGAACCTGCACGTGCGTTGCGACAACGGCTCATGCGCCCACGCGCCCCGGTTGGCACGCAGGTGCGAGGTGCCAAGGCGGGACGTCCTGCGGCCTGAGGACCTCGGACCGCGCGGGGCCGCGGCTTCGAGATCGAGCGTCACTCCTGGGGCAATTTCGCGCCCTTGGAGCTCCTGCGGGGTGCGGCTTTGGGGCGGCGGTTGGTTGACGCTAGCGCAGGCAGAGCGCGAGGCGGGTGGCGGGGCACGCGGTCCTCGCCGCTTTTCATAGCGACAAGCTCGTCATGCCGCGTGCCGCTGCTCAGCGCAGGGGACGCGGGCCCGGGGCAGGTGCAAACGCCCGGACGGCAATGGCTGCGCCCCCTCGCTGACGTGGTGGTGGGCACCGTCGCCGTCGATAGTGGAGCGGCGGCGGCCGCGGACCTGAAGCTCCTCTCTGCCACCGCGGCACGGTCGCGCGGCCCTCCCACGTCGCGATGGGGGACTTGAGCGTTGCGCGCCGCAGGGGCGTGCGCGGGGGCGACGGGAGTGCTGCGCGGGGGCGTGCTGCGCGAGGTCGCGTTGGTGCGCCGCATCACACCGCGCGTGACGTCGTTCCGCGCGTCCGCGCCCGCAAAAACAAGGCCGCTGTGCCCCCGTTCCTGGCTGTGCGCGATTCGGACGGCAGCCCGAGGCCCGCGAGCCACCGCGGGCGGCTGAACACTTCGTGGGTGCACGTCACGTGGGCGCATGGCGTCCCCCGCGACGAGCGCCCCGCGCGATTGAACAACAACAACAACAACAACATCAACGACACGAACATGGGGATCCAACCGCCTCCTCGGCTCGCGTCGCGGCGGACGACCCGCCGACCGGATCGAGCGGTCGACTCCGGTCCATCGCCACAGGCCCGCCGCGGCCGCACACTCCCCGCGGCCTGCCGGGTCACATCGCCCGGTGTCGGCCGCAAACGCCAGCGAGACCCCCCCGGCGCTCGAGGATCGCGCGCGACGTTGCGGCACGGCGCGCAAGCGGCTTGGTAGACTGCGTTTCGTTTTTCCCGGGACAGATCGGGCCGTTCATCCGAGCGCCCCGTCGGTTCAACGAGGACCCACCACAGCCCCAGGTGAGCGACCCGCGCAGCAGGCCCGCGAGGCAGCCGCATCGCGCCACCCGGCCCGCCAACCGCGAGAGATAATTGTGCGGCGTCCATGCGCGCGCGTGCGGGACCACCAGCGCGCACTGCGCCCCCGCGCCGCCGTCGTGCTCTGCCCCCATGGACTCCACGCTCGCGCTTCCCGAGGCGCCCGCCCGCGGCCCTGAGCCCGCGTGTTCCCGCTCCTTGCATTGCGACAGCTGTCCGGCCTGCGCCCGTTTCCCCCGTGCGCGGAAGACGGCGCCGCCGCGCCCCGCGATCTTGCTGAGGTGACCCGCAACGCGAGGGGCGCGCTGCGCGGCGCCGCCGCCGTCGCGCCCGGGCGTGCGAGCGGCCGATGGATATCGCGCGCGTGCCGACGACCGACCGGCGACCGACCAACGGCCCCCGCTCCCCGTCGACGCAGGTTCTCACAGTGCAGACAGTCAGCCGTCGAGAGCCTGGCATGCGGGGCGCGATGCAGGCCTCCCCGAGCCCCGCCGGCAGCAGGCCGAGCAGGGGCACGCGGCCGCGCCGCGCCGTGCGGGTCGTGGCCAGCTACCGGGAGTTGTCTGACTCCGAGGCAGCTCCTGAAGACTCGGTCGGTGCGCCTGGCAGCGAGACTTCATATGATCCGAGCGACGACGACGACGGCGTGTCCTCGGGTTCGTCCGTGTCCGTCGAGGACTCTGGGGCGGGCTCTGGCTTGGTTGATCCGAGCGACGACGACGACAGCGTGGCCTCGGGTTCGTCCGTGTCCGTCGAGGACTCTGGGGCGGGCTCTGGCTTGGAAGAGTCGACGGAAGACTCACCCCCCCCGCTGCCGCTGCCTGCTGGCATGGTCCTCGGGACGCGGAAACGGCGCCGCAGCAACGATGGGATCACAGGCGCAGCCAAGGTGCGTCGCGTTGCGCGTCGATCGCAGTTCCCGCTGCGTCTGTTCCACCGCGGCGCTGTCCGGTCGGTTCCACGCCCGATCGGCTTCGATTCGCCCGCCCCACGCTCTCGCAGAAGGCCGTCAAGCAGCGCCGCGTCCGGAAATCCGGGGGGAGATATTGCGCGCACAAGGACTGCCCGAAGCGTCCCAGCTACGGCACGGTCGGCGGGCGGGCGGAGTTCTGCAAGAAGCACGCCAAGACTGGGATGGAGGACGTGAGGCACCGCAAGTGCGCGCACAAGGACTGCAGGAAGCGTCCCAGCTACGGCACGGTCGGCGGGCGGGCGGAGTTCTGCAAGAAGCACGCCAAGACTGGGATGGAGGACGTGGCGAACCGCAAGTGCGCGCACAAGCACTGCAGGAAGCAGCCCACCTACGGCACGGTCGGCGGGCGGGCGGAGTTCTGCAAGAAGCACGCCAAGACTGGGATGGAGGACGTGGTGAACCGCAAGTGCGCGCACAAGCACTGCACGAAGCAGCCCACCTACGGCACGGTCGGCGGGCGGGCGGAGTTCTGCCAGGAGCACGCCGACACTGGGATGGTCGACGTGGTGAGCCGCAAGTGCGCGCACAAGGACTGCACGAAGCATCCCACCTACGGCACGGTCGGCGGGCGGGCGGAGTTCTGCAAGGAGCACGCCAAGACTGGGATGGAGGACGTGGTGCACCGCATGTGCGCGCACAAGGACTGCACGACGCGTCCCAGCTACGGCACGGTCGGCGGGCGGGCGGAGTTCTGCGAGGAGCACGCCGAGACTGGGATGGTGGACGTGGTGCACCCCATGTGCGCGCACAAGGACTGCACGACGCGTCCCAGCTACGGCACGGTCGGCGGGCGGGCGGAGTTCTGCGAGGAGCACGCCGAGACTGGGATGGTGGACGTGGCGAACCCCATGTGCCAGCACGCGGGCTGCGACCTCCATGCGCATAACGGGGTGCCGGGGATCCCGCCGACGTGCTGCGCGCTTCACCGGAGCAAGGGCATGATCCGGTCCCCCACGCAGAGGTGCTCGGATCCCAAGTGCCAGGAGATCGGGACGCACGTGTTCTGTCGCAAACGGTACTGCGAGGACCACCAGCCGGAGGGCGCTTTCAACCTGGTGCTCCGCCCGTGCGTGAGCTGCGGTCTGGACTGGATGCTCAACAAGGAGGGGTACTGCCCCTATTGCGACCCGGCGACCGCCGCGCGCATGATGATGTCGCAGGAGGAACAGGTCGTGAACTTCCTGTTGCGGGACCCCGGGCTCGCCGCGAAGGTGGTGAGCACGGACTTGATGATCGACGGAGGGAAGTGCGGCAAGGAACGCCCCGACCTGCTGCTGGACGCCGACACGCACATGGTCGTGGGCGAGTGCGACGAGCACCAGCACCGCAGCTACCCGTGCGAATGCGAGCAGATTCGCATGGTGAACATCACGACCTCCCTGGGAGTGCGGACGATATTCGTGCGCTTCAACCCCGACAAGTACGTCCCCCTCGCCGGGCAGCAGGAGGTCGAACTGGCGGAGCGCCTGGAGAAGCTGCGCGAGTGGATGGTCTACCTGGCCAAGGAGGACACGGGGTCGAACCACGGGATGTGCCGCGTCCTCTACCTATTCTTTGACGGCTACGACCCCCAGAACCCCGACTGGCAGACGATTCCCATCCTCTGAAACATCGGGGTTGCACTGACCCGGCAATGCGGCCGTGCGCTCGGGCCCCGTGCGCGTTCCTGACGCGCACCGGCGCGCGTGCCCAGTCCTCACCCTCCTGCGACCCAGCCATTCCCTCTCCCTTCCCTATCCCACCCACCCTCTTCCACCTGCATGACACCCCCTGGGCCGCGGCGGCAAGCAAAACTTCCCCCTTCGCGTCTCCCGCCCCGCCCTGCTCTCTCGTCCGCTCTCGACCCCTCGCTCCCCCCCTCTGGCCCCCGTCGCGCGAGCACTGCCAACCTCGAAGTTACACGTGCATGCACTTGTTTCCTCCGACCCCAACCCCAGCCCCGCCCGTCACTACAGCACCCCCGACCCGTCCCTATGCATGCTGCCATGTCTTGCGTCTTGCGAGGAACAAAGTCTAGGAGGGGGAGGAGATGATGCCGGGCTGACATCCACTAGGAGTCGGCCGGACCTGAGCCAGTCGGTCGGGACATCCCGGCTGCTAGATCACAGCCTGCTGCTGGCCGAGCAGCACGAGAGGCACAGTGAACCCGGGCACCAGCGAGTGCCAGCGCTCCCGGAGCGCGTGTAAGCCAGGTCCCGGCGTGCGAATCGATCCCCGCGTGCGAATCGATCCCCGCGCCGACGACCCGCCGCGCGCACGAGTCTTCGCGGCGCTCGACTCCCTCGTCGAGGAGCGGACCCGGGGAGCGGGACTGTCAGCAACGGACCCCCCCGGGTGCCTGATGCACCTGACTCGTGCCCGTAGGGCGTCTCCGTTCGGACGTCTCCCGGGCACGCCGGCCCTGTAGCGAACGCGGCGGCGCGAGGTCGTGATCGAACCCGCGGGCAAGTCGCCGCTCGGGTAGAACAGTTGCTCCCCTGGGGAAGAGTGGGTGCACCCGTGTCAGGGGAGGGTTGAGTCGCGGGCGGGGGGCGCTTTCGGAGACGTGCGCGGCGGCTTCAGGACGCGTCACACGTCCCGTCCTCCTCGGGGGCGCGTCGTCGTCGTCGAGCGGCGCGGCAGCGGCTCCCGCGCGGCGTTTCCGGCCGCCGTCTATGTCGGCGGCAGTGACACGCGCGGCTCGACAGCACGCGCGCGCGCCGCGGAGCGCCAAGGGAGCTGCTGCGAGCGACCTCCGGAGGGCGGCGTCGCCGCCCCGAGGGCGCGTCGCGACCCCTCCCAGCAGCCCGTGCTTGCCACCTCAGAGGGCAGGGGAGGGGGGGGTTTCGAGGGGCCGCAGAAAGCAGCTGTGCGCGTCTGCAGCACGCTTCACGCGTCCTCGCCGCCCACAGCGCCGTTTCGACTTAGTTGAGCTGACACAGTCGAGCTGCTCGACGTCCTTGATGCGCGCCGCGCCCGACATGCGCTTGAACCTAGAAAGCACGTCTGCCACCCGCGCGGCTAGCGCCCAGGCGTGCCTGGGCCACCCGAGCAGCCGCCGGTGCGACTCCGAGGCCGCGGCATCGCACCGCACCGCGCGCGTGCACTTGTGCACGAGTACCCATCTCGATCTCGTCCCACAGCCCCGGCCCCGTGCCGTGCACTCACCCAACCGCGCCCACGTGCCCGCCTTCGCACCCATCACCGCCCGCACCTCGACTGCGCCCAGCGTCCCCACCACACCCTCGGCCAGCACGCCCGCCGCGTGCACCACTGCTGCCCACGCGCCCGCGACGGCCACACACGCCCGCCGCCCACGCTGCCTCGCTCCGCACCGACGCGTCGCACCGCACCACGCGCACCACGCGCACCACCGCGCCCTCGCTCCCCAGCCCCACCACACCGCCCGCTCCAGCGCCGCCCGCACGCCCCAGCAGCGCCACCTCCCCACCGCGCCCCGACGCCACCGCCCACCCCGCCACCGACCCCACGTACCCCGTCCCGCCCGTCACCACCACGCCCCCGCGCCCACGCCCCTCCCCACACCCGCCCGGCACACCACCACCTTCCCCACCGCCCGCGCCGCCGACATCTGCCGCAGCGCCGCCGCCCTCATCCCGCGCCACGCCCGCGCCGCCGCCCTCAACGCCCCCGTCCCCAGCGCGCGCGACACGCGCGCCAGCGCACCTCGCACCACCTCCGCTGGCAAAACGTCCACCGCCACCAGCCCGTACCGCACGTCCGCCCGCTCCTGCGCCACGTGCCCCGCGCTCCACACTTGTGGCGGGGAGCGTGGCGGGGGTGGCGGCGGGGGGCCGGTTGGTCGAGATCGGGAAGTGCGCACACTCCGGAGTGTCCGCACAAACCCTGCCGCCGTCAGGCTCGTCAGCACCACGTCCACGCCCGCCACGCGCCCGCCGCCGCACGCCGCCCCGCGCATCTCCGTCGCCTCCGCGTACCCGACATCCCGCGACCGCGCGACCGCCTCCCGCGCATTGACCGGCGCGTGCTTGCGCTCCCCACCGTCCCCAACGACCCCGCCCCCGGCCCCGCCAGCGACTCGCGCACCGCCGCGCCCGCGCCGCCCGCCGCCGCGTGCACCAGCACCACCTCCTCGCTCCTCACGCCCCCCGCCCGCTCCAGCGCCACCTCCACCGTCACCAGCACCGTATGACAGCTCGCCGCCTCCTCCCGCGTCACCGCCCCAGGCACCGCCGCCACGCACCGCGCGTCCGCACGCGTCCGCGTCCCCAGCGATTCCACCGCCAGCCCGGACACCCCGCCCCCGCGACAGCCCCCACAACCACACCTGCCATGTCGCCCCCCCCCCGGCGCGCCCGGGTGCATGCCCAGCACGTTCAGCACGTCGCGGAAGTTGATGCCAACCGCGCGCACGTCCACCTCCACCTCGCCCGCGCCAAGCGGCCCGTCGCCCGCCGGCACAGCAACGAGCGCGTCCAGCGACCAGCGCGGACGCGGTACCAGCGACACCGCGCCCGCCGCCGCCACCGCAGCCGACCGCACAAGCCGTGCCCGCGCCACCCAGCCGCCGCGCCGTACCCGTCCGCGCCCCCCGCCCCCTCGTCACCGCTGTGCCCGCCCAGCAGCACCACGCCCGTCCTCCTGCGCGACTCGCCCGGCATCCGCTGTCACCACGTCCGGCATCTCGCGCTCATTCGCACGCGCCACCGCCCGCGCCGCCGCGCCCCCGAGCGCCTCAACAACCAGCGCACACGCCTTTCCGTACCGCCGCCAGCGACACCACGCCACCGCACCGCACGCCCACACCGCCCGCGCCGCTCGTCGTGCACGGATCCGCGTCCGCCACGTCCACCTGCGCCTCCGCCTCGTGCAGCCACTCCAGGCCGTCCTCCCCCTGCTGCCTCGTCGCCGTATGCGCGCCCGCTGCCAGCGCCCGCGCCACCAGCGCCGCCACACGCACGCCCGTCCCCAGCCCGCAGGACAGCGCCGTACCGTCGGTGCTCCCGTCGTCGTCGCCCGCGTGCGTCGCCACCACACTCCGCGCACTGTGGGCGCATGCTGCCACAGCCGCGCACGGCGCCGAACCCAGCCGGCACGCGCATGACCACGGCTCCGCACGTGCGCCGCGCCGGCGCCGCCCGATCGTCGCAGGCTTGCCGCAGCGCGCGCCGCATGTGCACCTCGGCTCGCCCTGAGACCACCTCAACGCGCTGCCGTCTGCGCTCAGCCTCACCCGCAGCCCGCCGCCGACGACGGCACGCTGCTCGCCGCCGCCCTGCAAAGCCGGTGCCACATGTATCCCGCTCTCGCACAGCGCCCACTCTCCCAGCCTGTCGCCGCCCATCGCCTGCACCACCTCCAGGGCCATCTTCACGTGCTGCGCCGCCGGGAACACCTCCCCTTCCGCGCACGCGGTGCCCGCACATACATACGCAAGCGCCGCACGTGGTCCACGCCCGCCGCCACCTCGACGCCGCCCGACGACCCGACAAGCAAACCGCCCAGCACGGACCTGACGTGCGGGGGCGAAGTGAGTGCCGCCGCGCCTCCGCGTCGCCCGCCCGTGCCGCGCCGCTGCATCCGTCCTCGTCGGCCAGCACCAGCGCGTGCGCGTTCGTCCCCATGAACGCGAACGAGCTCACCACGCACACCGCACTCCCCGCAGGCCCCGCCATCGGCGCCCCCGACCGCGCCATCGCGTGACCCCCGACCGCGCCACCGCCTCAACGATGCGGATTCACCGCCCCGACGTGCACGATCGCCGGCACCGCCCTCATGCGCCCCGCCTCGAACGCCTGCATCGCCCCCGCCGCCGGCTCGGTGTGGCCCATCCACGACTTCGCCGCCCCCACCACCAGCGCCGACGCCGACCCCGCTCCGCCGCGCACGTACGCCGCGCACGTACGCCGCGTCCACCGCACCCAAATCGATCGCCCAGCCCAGCACCGCGTCGGTGTCCCGTGCAGCTGCACCGCGCCCACGTCGCCCGCGCCGCGCCCCGCCGCCTCCAGCGCCGCCCGCATCACCGCCTGCTGCGACGACGGCCCGTTCGGCGCCGTCAGCGACGACGACCGCCCGTCCTGGTTCACCGCCGCACCCAGCACCATCGCCACCGCGCCGCCGCTCCCCTGCGGATGGCCCGCGCGCGCCCGGCCCACCGCCTCGACCGCGCACGCCTCGGGCCGCACGTGCGTGTCCAAGATCGCGCCCAGCGTCGCGCACCGGACGTCCCGGCCGCCATCATCCCTGCCGGAGCAAACATCCCCGTCGTCTGCGCGACCAGCGTCGCGCTCACGCCCGCCGCTCAGGCGCGATGCTGGAGCCGGTCGCCCAGCATGCGTCTCCGCGCGCACTGCCCAGCGACGACGAGCGCGCCGCTTCCACGACCAGCGCCGGCCCGTCGACGCCCCTCTGCAAACAAAAGCCACTCGCCCCGCCGCCGCCGACCGCGCGTTCGCCGACACGCGCGCCTCCCGCGTCGCCCTGCACGGCGTGGTCGAGCGGTCCGCCAGCAGCCGGTAGTCGACGCTCGACAGAAGCACACAGGCCCAGCGCACGCTTTCTCCGCCGACAGACCTCCGCCCACAGCGCGCTAGCTGCCGCCTCCAGCGGCCGCCACGGGCTCGACTGACGGAGGCCGCTGAGCGAGTCCGCGGCGCCGCCCGACCCGCCAAGCGCGACGACCACGACCCGCAGCGGACCTGTGTCGCGTTCCAGTGCCCGTGCCCGCCGGCGGCGGACCGCGCCACCGCACTCGCCCAGACGTGGCGCCGTCTTCACGCAGCCGCGACGGCCGTCGCCCACGGCCTGGCCACGACGGTAGCGCCGGCAGGCTGCGGGCGGGCTGCAGCGGCATCCAGGCGCAGACAGATGTTGATGCCGGGGTCCGCGAGCGCCTCGGCCCGGCCGTCGTGGACCGGCACTGCAGAGACACCAGGAACGTCGCGCTCGACGTCGCCAAACAGGACCCGAACACGAGGAAGGGACCCGAGAAGTCTTGCGACACGACACGTGTGCTTCTGGCACGACGACGACGGTGCAGCAGGAGCACCTCATGAGGGCCAGGCGGGCGCGCGGCAGAGATGGAAGGGGCGCTGCGGGCGAGGTGGCTCGCGGGCACGACGGATTCCGGGCAGGAGACCAGACGGACACGGACCGGGAACGGCACTCACCGGCGGCAAGGGGCCCGCCGCGGGTCAGCGCGGCGTCGATCGATGGTCGTCGCGGACGCGGACGCGGTAGCCACGCGTCACGCCGCCGTCCAGCGACATCCGCCTCGCGATGCGGACAGCAGCAGCGCCGTAGAGGGACAGCACGTGGCCCACCAACCACGTGGGGATCCGCGGCGCGCGGCGCGAGGCCCGCACGAGACGCGGCGCGGGTCAGCAGGGCGCCGCGAGGGGCGCGCCACCTGCGTCAACGAGGACGCGGGCGAGGAGATCATGGCGGAAGATGGAGGGGCAGGAGGGGCGCGAAGACGCCGAGAGAGGAGGCGCGAAGGCGCCAGGGCGATGCTCTGGCACGAGCACTTGGCCGCGAGAGGGTGCTGGGGCGGCCGGCGGCGTGGTGCCGAGCGCACCTGCCTGCTCAACTTGGCCAGGGAGGCGTGGCGTGTGGGGCCGGTGTGCAGGCGACTGGCACGGGACCGCCGGCGCGGAGATCAGCTCGATCATCACGACCACGCGCCGGCCTGACCGCGCTGGGGCGGCCAGCAGCGGCCTCCGCCGTTGGGGCACCTGCATGCCAGAGGGGGGGCTCGGAACGCTTCAGTCCTGCCGCGAATCGCGCAGGATCTCAGGTAACGACGACACATCTCTCGCGCTCGGACCCCACCGATGGCGGAGCTTGGCGGCGCACGGGGTGCGGAGGAGCGCGTTCCAACAGCATGCGCTGGGGCGTGACGACATGAGCGAGCTCCGTGCACCAAAGCGCGCGGAAGAGGAGTATATTGTTGCGACCGAAGTCTCCTGGCACGGGGAGGCCCCCAGGCCTGCACGGAGAGGGCCTGTCTGCGCACCGGGAGAGAGATGGAGGAGCGGTCTTCGCTCCCTCCTGGAGCACGCCACGGGGGATCCAGGACCGCCCCTTCGAAACCGCGAGATCCCCTACACATGGTGTGCCAACCGGACCCCGAGCTCGCGTCGAATGCGGCCGCGGGACGCCGCCCGGGCCGCCCATCTTGCAGGGGACCAAATGGGCCGGGCCATGGGGCGGAAAGTTGCAGGGACCTGGTCCTCAACGCGCCCTGTCCGTGCGTCGAAGTGCCGTGTTTGGCAGCGTGTCGCACGTAGAGCGCCGACAGGGCCCGGCATCACCGTCGGGAGCTCCGCACTGAGACGCAGCTCGGGCTCCAGCCCCGCCGCGGCCCACCGGGAGCACGACGCCCCTCGTCGGCCCCGCTGGCGTCATGCCGTGTGTGCACTCGCCCCGTCGCGCGGCGCTCTCTCGTGGCCGGAAACGGGCGGTCAGTGCGCTGATGGCAGCCACATGGCTGCCTGACGTCATGTGTAATGAACTGACGCGTCACACCGGAGGTCGCATGAAATCAAGGGAAGGGGTGGCCGAGAGCAACGACGCGGTGGAGTACCCGCACGCAGGATGAGCAAGCTGCAGCAACAGGTGTCGGGGTCCCAGCACCTGCGCACGCAGCTTGAGCGAAGTCCTCGACGAGCGACGAGCCCCGCGGGCGTGCGGGTACTCGTCGGCAAGCTCCACCACGCGTCCCGATGTCGTCGGTCGGCGACCCGGCCCGGTGAGACATCACGCAAGACATCACGCATGTCAGGTGAGGCGGTGACAGCCCCTCACGTCACCCGCTCCTCGGGCCGCTCCTGGAATCACACGTTGAGCAGCGGGTCCGCGTGGTGGTTGGCAGGGGTGGGGGTGCATCGCCATGTGAGCTCGTGCGTCACCGCCGCTGACGCAGGCCGTCCGCGCTCACGGAGTGTATCATCGCGGCGGCCCCGTTGCGCATTGCCTCGCCGTCGCTCCCCGCCGCTGCTGGCGGCGGCGGGGTGGTCGCTGCGGTCGGGCCGATGAGGGACGCGAGGTTGGGCTCCGCGGAGAGCCTGTTGCAGACTCCGGGCCTAATGCCCATATCTTTGAGAATCTTCATACAACCCTCGAACATGAGGTTGCGCGCTTCGCCGGAAACGTTGAGGTCAGACCCGTTGTTGGCGGATCCAAACCAGAGCGCGAGCTTGACCTTGTTCGTGTCCGAAGAGAGCAGCCAGCGCACGAAGAACTCGCCTGCACACAGGAACAGTGCGAATAGGCTGTTCATGGTGTTCGCTTTGACACCGCCAAAGACAGCGCCCGTTGACCAATAGGCGCCCGTACACAGCTACTCACCTGTGAAGTAGTGCGGCTTGTCCTTGACCACCTCCTTCAAACGCTCCTCAAAGGCCTCCCGCACCGCGACCGAGTCGATGTCGACGTCCACGGCCACCTCGAACGGCTCCCAGCGGCAGTCCGACCGGCTCAGGTTGACGATCGTCATACCGTTGAGCACGTGGTTCGGAATCCACGTGTGCGAGCCCACGGCGTGCTTCACGTGCGTCCGGAGCAGCGCGATCTCCTGGACGAAGTACATCTGGCCCTCGACGATGATCGCGTCCCCGACGTCGAACGGGTGCGTCGCGAAGAGCAGCAGCGCGCTCTCAAAGAGGTTCTTGAGAGTGTTGCCGAACACGAAGGTGAACGCGAGGCCCATCGTCGCGAACGTGAGCCACAGCTCGAGGATCTGCACCTGGAAGATCGCGAGCGCGATGAACACGACCACCACGTTGGTGCACGTCGCCACCACGCGCCCCATCGTGCCCACGATCGACCGCGTGTCGCGCAGCGCGTTCGACAGGTCGACGCGCTCCTTGAGCACCGCGGTCACTGCCGCGAGGGTGTCGTGCCGCGTGGCGTGCCCCTTGCGCGCCTTGTCGAGGAGCTCCATCGCCTCGTCAACCATCGTCGCAGGCAGGACGCGCGCAACGTCTTCGCGGTCGATCGCCTTCTTGTCCGGGCTGCGCACGTTCTCGAACACGAAGCGCGCGAACCGCTTGGAGACCTTGCTCAGCGTCTCGCTGTCCGTCAGGATGCGGGCCTCCTTCAGGTTGCGCCCAAAGTTGATTCCGAGCTGGTGCTTGCGCACGTAGCGCTCCAGCTGCTCGACCTGGCGGTGCGTGCCCAGCGTGTCTTCAGTGTCCTGGCACCACGCTTCGACCTTCTCGCGCAGGTCCGACGGGGGGCCGATGAGGGCGCCGAACATCCACGACTGCTCACTGCCGCTCCCCACACCCCCCAGCGCGCCCTGCATCGCAGTCCACCCAACAACAACGATCGAGCCGCCGTCTCTTCGAGGCCACGCACGCTGCGCCCAGATCGGACCAGGCCTCGTCTGCCGACCGCCTGACAGGGCATTCTGCACAACGTCAGTTCTGGGTGTGCGACCATGAGCGGCGCAACAGCGCGCCGTCGGAGGCGGAACGCCCCTCTCCGCGTACCTCCTGGGCGCCTGGCGCCGGTCCTACGTGCGTGTGCCCGAAGCCGTCCTCGTTCACGCTGCGCGAGTCCACCGACGCCGGCGCCGGTCCGCGCAGGGGGGCGTCTCGCAAGGCCTCCGCCACGTCACTCAGCAGCTGCGCATGGTCCGCGAGGCTGCTCTGCGCCGACTCGCTCCGCGGAATCCGCATCTGCTCGTGCCCTGCTTCGCTGTGCGAAGCCGCAGCCCGGGGAGGCAGCTGCAGCCGCGCCCCGTTCTGCGTCAGGGGCGGTGTCTCCGCCCTCAGTTTGTCGGGGAGCGGGTGGTCCACGGAGGCCGTGCCGAGCGCGCTCTCTTGCACCCCGCCCCACGACACGTTGCGCTTGTGCCGGTTCGGCCCTTGCATCGGCAGAGACGGCCGCTCCACGTTTGCGCGCATGGACGACAGCCTCGCGGCGCGGCTGCCCACGCGCAGGGCGTGCGTGTGCCGCGGGCGCTTGCGCGGCGTCGCGAGGTGGCTCAGGACGAGTTCGTTGCGCAGGGACTGCTTCAGCCGCAGGAAGAACGTCTTTCGATTGAAATGCGACGAAAACCACTTCGTGAGGAGCAGCGAGATGCAGCGGCCTGCGCAGTACACGAGGATGCTCGCGAGGATCCGGAACACGGGCGTGTACGCGCCGCCGAGCCGCCCTTCGTTGTCGAGCATGAAGTAGCGCCACATCAGCACGTAGAACACGAACTGCAAAAGTAGAACGAGCCGCGGGGCGGCCGGGTCGACGAAGTACGCGATGCGCTCGTGGATCGACGCGAAGACGTTCGTACGGAGCGCGTAGAGCACCCCGCGCACGCCGAGCCGGAAGAAGGTCCGCGCCGGGAACAAGCACCCCAGGAACACCGCCCACCGCCAGCCCGTGAGCCCCAGCACGCGGAAGTCCGGGCGCTCGACGCCCAGGTAGATGCCTGCGAAGGGAGAGCGCGCGGCGGAGCGTTCCGTCGCGGCCGCGGCGCCGCCGTCGAGGGCCGCGTGATACCGGTCACGGGCCGGGCGCACCTGTCCCGAAGAGCCCGATGGAGAGCACGGTCATCGCCAGCCGCGCCTGCTTCAGCAGGGTTCGAAACGCGCGGCGCTTCTGTTCCGCTTTCGTCTCCTGCATGATGTTCGGATCCTCCTCCTCCTCCGAGACCTTCTGCGGGGAGGCACCGGCCAGGGCGGTGCGTGGGCGCGGGCCTGACCTCATGCTGGACCGCGCAATGCGATCGCCCCTGTCGGACAGGATCAGCAACAGACAGGAGTGCCCTCGCACGGCCAGGCCGTCGTGCGCGCCGCGGCTCTGCGTGCTCAATGGCGACGAAGTGCAGGGGGCGGGGGCGCGCACCGTGACGCGAGAAGGGCGGCCGTCCCAGGCTGCGGAGTCGCGGAGGGATGACTCGGGTTTCGGGGCATCTGCGCCGGTCTTGGACCCTTTCGTCGACATGTCGATCACGACGTGGCCCTCCTGCATCTCAGGATGCGCGACTGCCATCGGTCGCGGTGCGACGCCGGCGCGAGACGCCGGGTGCCCCGCGCGGCAAGGACGGGAGCAGCAACCAGGGCGCGCTGCGCGCTTGGCGGCCCCGAGATGAAATGTGCCTCGGGAGGCCTGCGAGCTCTGCTATAGGTGGTGCCACGCGCCGGGGAACTTGGCGAATCCCGGCCACCTCCGCGCAGGAGCGCGATTGCACGGACACACAGAGCAGGGCGTGGGCCACGCGCCGCCGAAAGCGCACCTTGACGGGCCAAAGCGGCTGGTCCTGCGGACCACCGGAGGCCGTACTGCGCGCGACGGAAGCCATTTGCTCCAACGACGGACGGATCCGGCGGGCGTCGTCTCAGCTGAGTTCCTCCCAGGACCCGTCCTGCCGCTTCCGGGGACCAACCGCGAGAGTTGACGGGCGGCCGAACGGTTCTACAGCAGCGTCGCCCGTGCCGCGCCAATCGCATACATCGCGCGGCTCGCGGCGGCGCTCGACGCGAAACGTGGGCACCCTGCCTACGCACACACTTCTTGTCCGCAGGAAATTGACGCGACGATTCCAGCGTGCGTGGCGTGCATTGCGCGCAGCAGGGACGCGCCCGCCGCATTGGGGCGCGCGAAGGTCCTGACAGGGCTGCAGTTGCCCCTGGCTTCATCCTGACCTAGCGCCGTGCCAGACACCTCCGCCGGAGTCCCTCGGGGCCTGGCTTTGGTGTTGAGGCGGGCACCCGGTGCGTGTGGCGCTCAGATGACGCCCCGGTGCTCTTGCCATCGTCGCGGCTCCTCGAACGTTGCTTTGGAGGCGTAGCGCGGGCTGTGAGGGCGTCAGAGTTGCACGCGCCGCGTTGATTCTTCGGACGTCGGTCACGTCGCACCACGCCACTGCTGGCATGCAGTCAGTTCTCCAGGTGCGGATCGCGGAGCTCGTGGGCGTGTTTCGGCCGCGGCGGGAGTCGAGCTGGGACGAGAAGGGCTCGCTGCGGGAATGTTGCTCGCAGCTGCCAAGGAACGCCGACCTCGGACTCTGGCTAGGACTCGCATGGTCGTCGCGTGTTTCGGCGTCGTACCTGACAGTTCCTGTTCGCGTGTCTTGCTCTCATGCGACGCTTGCCCCGCTGGCGCTGCTCCTGGACAAACGCAGGTCACCTGGACGGACTTTGTGCTCTACGTTCTGGTTCTGTACGTCATCTTCGTCATCATACCGAAGCGAATCGCCAGGTGGACAGAGCGCCGATCATGATGCCCTGAGCGCGCCCGGCAGCGCGGCAACCTGGAGCACGCCAGCGCCTGGACAACCGGCACGCTCACGCCTGGCCTCGAAAGCGAGATCGAAACGCCCATCAGAAATGTCTGTCTAGCATCACGTCGATCTCCGCCCCACATCAGCGGACAGTCCCCCTGAGCGCGCCTCAGGCCACATCAACCACTTGTGCACACAATGGCAGCATCCGGGGCGCGCGCTCTGGCCCGCAAGCTCCAAGACGGCGTCCATCACGCGCTCTCGACGTACCCGTCGCCCACGGATGGCTCGGACCGCGACCTGCGGCGCTTCCTGCACCCTGACGCAGCGCTCGCCGAGTATGACAGACTGGGGCCTCTGCTGACTCAGGGCCACTGCGACTGGCTCCGCCGCCTCCAGCGGGACCGCGGCGAGGCCCTCGACCGCACCGTTGCCGGGCGCGCGCCACGCGGCGTCGTGCGCGGCATGGAGTGCGCTGCACTTGCCAACCTGACGGGCGCTGTGCCGAGCGACGGCCCCGATCCGCTGATGCTGGCGGCGTGCGCGAGGCTCTGCGTGATGGGCGCACGGGGCGCGCTGCGCGCGCGGCTCCGGGACGGGGCCTGGGCGGCTCAGGCAGTGCGGCAGGTGCCGTGGCTGGCAGTTGAGGCTGCCGATGTGGCAACCGAGCACCTGGGGTGTGCTGGGGACGACGGCGCGCCGTGGCGGGACGGCTGCGAAGGGCTGGCGCTCGCCGAAGTTCTGCGGTCCGTCGAGTTGTTTCGGGAGGTCGCGGAGGGGGGAGTGCGGGGGGTGTTGGCTGCAGCGCTGCTGTCAGGGTTCGCGCCGCTTGCACGCGCCCTCGCGCGGCGGGCGGCGGCGGACAGCGCGGCGCAGGAGCTGGCGCAGCAAGCGCTGGGCGCCTGCGAGGAGATCATCAGCTGGCTGGCCGCGAGCGGCACACCCCCCTCGATGTCAGACCTGGCGCTGACTCCAGGCGCGCAGGCGGCCGTGGTGGAGCACCTGTCCGGCCTGCTGCCCCTCATCGACACGGAGATCGCGGGCGCGCTGGCCGCTGCGTCGGCGACGCACGGGGCGCACGACGCGGACGCACAGCGGAGGTTTCAAAAGCGAGTGAATCTTCGTGCGACCGTCCAGGGGCTGATCGCTGACAGACATAGCGCTTGGGGGGCGGTTCCCGGGACCACTGGCTGCTTCTGGACGCGGCAGGCGGCGCGACTGCTCGCGAACGGGCGTGCGCCCCGCGATGGTGCGCGGCCTGTCTCGCCTGGAGCGGTCGGGGGGGGGTCGACGTCGTTGCAGGTCGGGGGTGTTCCGCGCGGGGTGGTCAGGCAGCTGTGGGCGGGGGGACTGCGCGGGGACGGCGGAAAGGACGTGGTGGACTGGCTGGAGGTGCTGGGGGAGTCGGAACAAGAGGTTGTGGGGGGCGTATTGTTTCACGCGGCCGCGTGGGATCGCAGTCAGGGCTCGGAGACTTCATTGCCCGACTACTGCTCAGCACTATGCGCGGACGCGATTCCGGAGTCGCACCCTTACTGGTTCGCAGTCGGGATCGCTCGATCGATCGCGCACAAGCACGTCGCGGACTCGAATGTGCTGCCGGTGCTGCTCGGCATGGTCGTGGACTGCCTCGAAGCGCCGGCGGCGAGCGTATCACAGCACGCCGTGCTCGCGTGGTTCCTGCGCAGCGACGGGCCCGGCGCACGCCTCCGCGACGAAGTGCAGGCATGTGGTCTGTCAGACACACTTCAGCGCGCCCTGACCGGGGTATGCAACCGCATGTCCGGCGCGGTGCAGAAGCAGTCCCTTGCGGAGCTCAAGAGCGACCGCGTCGCCTCGGGCGGGCGCGTGGAGGTCGCGTCGCCGAGCAAACAGCACGTCGCAACTTCCGAACAACTGCTGGCGCTCGCCGCGCTCGTGCCGGAACACGCGTTCTCGCGCATGTTCACGGACGCGACGGTACACGTCGGCAGCAAGAACGCCATGCTCCGTCAACTGCAGGCCTGGCCGGCGCTCGCGCGCTTTTGCGGACACGCCAGTAGCGATGCGACGAGCCCGCCGCTCACCCGCGAGGTCGTGCGAGCGCTGCGGGACCAGCGCTCGAAAGACGCGCGGCCGAGCCTGTTGCTGGTCTTGGCATCGCTGACGCTGCCGAGCGCCGCGCTGGAGCGGGCGTGTCAGGAGCTGCCTGTCAGGATCGTGTCCGACGGAGCAGACTCCCCCCCGCCGTTCCCCGAGACGTTGCGGCTGCGGCCGACCGCGATCGGCGGCGACACACTCGTCACGTGCGCCGCGCGAGCGCTGACGCAGGAGGTCGCGTCGGTTGCACGGGGCATTGCGCAGGGGACGTCTCCCGACCTGACGGCGCTCACGCTGATCGCGGAGGCCGCCAACCACGCTGCCTACCTCCTCCCAGGCCCACCGTTCTCGGTGCCGTCGGGGTCGCCCCCGCCCGCTTGGCTCAAGAGCGCCGTTTTCCAGAAGGAGAGAACACACAAGCCATCGGCAGCGTCGCTCGCCGCGGCCTCGGACCTCTTCAAAGCCGCCTTCCCGCTCCTGCGCGCCCGCCTCGCGCCCAGCGAAGACGGCGAAGCGCTTGCGCCTGTCGTCGTCGCGCTGCTCTGCTCAGCGAACGATGCGTTCCAGGACCTGTGCGGAGCTGTACGCCTCGTGGTCGCGCACGGCTGCCACGGAGCCGCGAACGACGCCTCGACGGACGTGCAGTGGTCGGCGAGCGACGCCCTCGACGCGCTGATCTTGCACGGGGACGCGTTCGTGGACCAGCAGCGGTGCGCCGCAAGCAGGGAAAGTGCGCGGCTGCTGCGGTGGCCGTGGGAGGGCGCGGGGGACGTCGGAACGTGCGTGACGTTCCTCTGTATGGAGGCCATGCGCGCCTGCGACGGTCGATCGCTCACCCCGCCCCGCGGTGCGGGCGAGATCGCGGAGGACAGCGCTGCACAAGTCCACCCACACGGCGCCGTGCGGCTCGCGCAGGACGTCGCGGCGCTCTCCTTCGACCGGCTCACGACCGCGTGCGTGCCGGCCCTGGCGTATCTGATGCCTCGCCTGACGTCCGGCGAGGCCCGCCGAGCCGCCGCGTCCCTGCGAGATGTGCTGCACATGCGCCTCGCGAAACGGCGCGGGTCGACGGGGGAGCCGAGCGCGATGGCGGCATGCGCGCGCGAGATCCTTGGCGCGCAGGCGCACGTCGCGTACGCCCGCTGGAGCGAAGGGATGGGGCGGCTGCGACGCAGTGTGCCCGCTGCGACCTGCATGGCCTTCGACGTGGTCTGCTCCGCCGCCGAGACGGCCGCGAGCGGGACACAGGAGGGCGAGGGACGGCTCGCTCTCGCCAGGGCCGCCGACGTCGCGGGCGAGATGTGGATCGGCCCGGGACCGAGCTCTCAAGGTGCGCAGCGGGCTGCAACGGAGCTCGCGCGGCGAGGCACGCCGTTTTTGTGTGTTGTCCGCCCGCTGCTGCATGGCAGTGGTCGCGCTCAAGCTGCCATCGTGCTGGGGACGCCGTGCTTGCCCTGACACGCGCCCACGACATGCGTTGCTTGCAGGTGCTGCGCTTGGGCGCGCCAGCGACACGGACTCTCGCGATCTTGACACCGTTCAGAACGCGGCCGTCCACGTCTTCTGCCTGCGCCGAGCCGTCTCCCTCGCGGGAGTCGCTGGCGCGGATCGCAGCCGGCACGTGGGCGGCCTGCTGATGGCGGCAGTGAATTCGGTCGCAGGGGTGCTGCGGCGCGCCGCAGAGAGGGAAGAGCTCTTTGGTAACATCCTGGGGGTGCGCCCCAGCCTCTCTGGTGCGGACAATGCCCCTGCGGAGCTCCCTTCGGCGACGGAGCTGGAAGGGACCGTGCTGGGGTGCGTGGAGCAGGGCATCGGGGCGTGCCCGCCAGGGGTGCGAGCGAGCGCGGCGCAGGCGCTGGAGGCAGCGACGGTGCAGCTCAGGAAACCGCCACCGGTGCACGGCGCGTGACGAACACAGAAATAGCACGAGGCACACGTGCACCTGTGTCATGTCAGCCAGTCATGAGCCTCGACGGAGAAGCACCGCGGATTCCCGGCCTGTATTTCTCACAAATACGAGTACAAAAGCACGCTGCTTCTCCGTCACCCAGTGACGATTGTAAGCCGACGTCGCTCCAATGAATCTTGCCACGTTGTGTAACACCATCACGGCTTCCGCTGCCTCAGCCCGTCCGCCGACACAGCGGCCTGGACCTCGTCGGCGCGCGGCACCGGCTTCTCCGGCGGCGCGCCCCCCGCGCCAGCACCGCCCCCGCTGCCGTACGCGACCACGTGGTTGCTGAAGAGCTGCGGGGCGCCCATCTGCGCGAGCGTCTCCGACACGCGTTCGAAGATGAGGTTGCGGGCGTCGCCGCAGAGCCCGCGGTCGGAGCCGTTGTTGGCGAATCCGAACCAGATGTTGAGTGCGATCTTGTTCTTGTCTGCGGGGTTGTTGGTCCACCGGCAGGAAAACTCCCCCGTGAAGTGCTTCGGGTCGTTCTTGCACAGGTCGCTGACCGCCGCCAGCACGGCGTCGCGCGTGGCCTTGCTCGCCATGTGCACGTCGACCTGCGCGCGCGAGACATGGCACAGCAACAAACATGTCTGTCGAGTTGTTTTCTAGCATGGCGCAATGTAAAAGGTCGCGAGGGGCAGCGCAGCGGCACTGTGCGCGCGTGGGCGGACCTGGACTTCGTAGGATTCCCACTTCGGCCCGCTCCGCGTGAGGTTGGTGATGGGCATCGAGTTGAGCACGTGGTTGGGGTACCACACGTGCGGCCCTGGTCCGTTGCGCATGTGCGTCCGCAGCAGCGAGATGGCCTGGATCGTGTAGAACTCGCCGCCGAGGAGGATCGCGTCGCCGACGTCGAACGGATGCGTCACGAAGAGCAGCAGGATCGCCTCGAACACGTTCTTCAGCGTCGTGCCTGCGCATATGCCAAGCCACAACTCCACGCCATCAAACAACGTCGCGGCTGTGGCCACATGATGGCGCGTCAAGGGAGCCGGCCCTGGACAGAGCGCCAGAGCCAGGGCGGGTGCGGCGGCGGGTGCGGCGGGGGCGGGGGCGCACCGAACACGAAGGTGAAGGCCAGCGCCATGGTTGCGAACGACAACCAGACCTGCATGATCTCCACCTCGAAGATCCACAGCGAGATGAAGAACACGAGGATGTTCGTGCACGTCGCCACGACGCGCCCGAGCGTCCCCACGACCGTCTTGGTGTCCCGCAGCGCGTTCGACAGGTCAATACGCTCCCGGAGGACCTTCGTCACGCTCTCCAGCAGCTCGTCCCGCGAGATACGCCCCTGCTGCGCCTTGTCCAACATCTCCATGCCCTCGTCGACCATCTCCGCCGGCAGCACCGCCTCCAGGTCCACGCGCTCGATCACGTCCTTTCCTTGCGCTCGAATGTTCTCAAACAGGTACTGGGCAAACCGTTTCGCGACCTTGTCCAGCGTCTCGTTGTCCGTGAGGATGCGCGCGTTCTTGATCGTGCGCCCGAAGTTGATTCCGAGCTGGTGCTTGCGCACGTAGCGCTCGAGCTGGTCGACCTGGGTGTGCGTGGCCTCAGGGTTGCCCGACTCGGACTCGTGCTGCGCGCACCACGCGTCCACCTTCTGCTGCAGGTCCATCGGGTGCCGCAGCAGCGCGCCGAAGTGCCACCGCTGCGGACCGTACCGCTCCGACCACTTGCGGCCGGCTGTGGCCTGCAACACACCCCCGGGGGTCTGCCAGCGTCACCGCCGCGCACACCGAGGCGCAGAGCGACTAGAAAAGACCGAGACGCAGGACGTCCGTGGCTCGCGACATGACAAACAAACACGACATGCGACAACACGGACCACTGAACACGGAAACACTGATCAGCGACGACGTGCTCCTTGGTCTGGGCCACCTCGCGCTCTCGCGGCGCCCCTGAAGCGCTCACCTTGGGCACGTTGCCGTTCGCGGGCGACGCCGCCATCCCGGTGTCCGTGTCGCCGTGGTTCGGCCCGACCACCTCCTCGAGCGTGTCGGTCACCTTCTGCAGCAGAACCATGTGGTCGTGCTCGTTCAGCGACGACGCGCGCGTGTGCGCGGGGCTCGAGGTGTCCGTCCGGAACTCCCGCGCGCCGCCCAGGCTGCGCGTGCCCCAGTTGCGCGTGTGCCCCCGTGCGTGCTGCGCCGAGCTGCGCTGGTGCTTGGCGTCCGCCGCGATGCGCTTCCGGCGCGGGACGGCGAGCGTGGACAGCACGAGCTCCTTCCGGAGCGTCTCCTTGAGCCGCACGAAGAAGGTCTTGCGGTTGAAGTGCGACGAGAACCACTTCGTGAGGAGCAAGGAGAGCACGCGGCCCGCGCAGAAGACGAGCAGGCACGCGAGGAGGCGCGCGATCGGCGTGTACGCCCCGGCGAGCTTGCCGTTGTTGTCGCCCATTAGATACCGCCAGAGGATCACTGCGGGGGAGTGGTTGGGGGGGCAGTCGGGGGGTGGTGTCAGCTGCCCCGAAAACAGCGCGCAGGTAAGACGCTGGAGCTCAGCGCTGTTGCGCGGGGGCGGATCGATCTTTGGCGCGTCTCACCGTACGCGATGAACTGCAGCAGCCAGACGCCGCGGCTCTCCACGGGCTGGACGAAGTACGCGACGCGCTCGTGGATGGACTCGAACATCTTGGTGCGCAGGCTGCGCAGAACGAGCTTGACCAGCATGCGGAAGATCAGCCGGGCGGGCGCGAGGCAGCCCAGGAAGAGCGCCCAGCGCCAGCCACTGAGGCCGGCCACGCGCCAGCCGCGGTGCTCTATGACGAGGTAGATTCCTGCGCAGCTAGACCCGGCACGACATCAGCACGGCGTCGCGGGCGCAGCTGCGGCGGCGAGCGCCGCCAACGGGGCGGCGCAAAACAACGTCGCGCGGTGCAGCAGTGGTCGCGAACGGAGGCAGGGCAAGCGCGCAGGCGAGGCGCACCTGCGCAGAAGAGACAGATCGAGAAGCCGATCAGGATCCACCGCAGCGTCCGGTACAGTTTGCGACGGCTCTTGCTCTTCCGCTCCGCGTCCGTTGCCTCCATCATGCCGTCATCGTTGGCGTCGTCCTGCAGGTCGCGCGCGCACGGCTGCACGGTCAAGCATGGGCGCAGGGCGGGCGCGGCGCGGTACGATCGGGCGCGCCGGGCTCGCAGCGGGCGCGCGGTTGGCTCGAGCATCAGTGCGCGGCACTGCGCCGTCGAGGACGGGCGGAGACAGAGGTTCTGGCGCTTGATGCAATGATTTTCGCACGTGCACGGCCCGTAAGGACAAGTTTGAGCGTGAATATCTGCGCCGCATCGCGCGTGCGTCGAGCGAGCGGCGAGTGAGGGCCCGTGCCTTCTTCTCGTCCTTCTGCGCCGTCCCGTTCGGATCAGGCGACTGCTTGCCGCTGGCGGCGTCCAGACCGTCGATGACGACAACACCCTCCTGCGGCACGGGGACCAGGGGCGCTGACGGGTCTGTGGGGCCCCGCGGCACCCGCAACTGCTGTAGCTGACCGCCGCAAGCCCCCCAGGGTTGCCGCTCTGTACGGCATGGCTTGCAGCGCGGCGCTCGACGTGGATCCGATCATCCGCGACGCCATCACCCGCAGGAGCGAGAAATAACGGCATTACGGCAACTGGGTACGTCCGCGCGCGAGTGGTTTGGTTCGGCTTGCTGCGGAGGGGCTTCCGAGGGGGCGTCGGGGGAGTGACGACGGGAGAAAGGCTCACCTCGACCACGCCGAGGCCGTCATCTTGCTCCTGCCTGCGCGCGCCCGCAACGACGTGCGCGTCCGGCGGCGCTGCGCTCGACTCCATTGGCCCCAGCTGGAATCCGTCGCAGCAGCCCCTCCGACCACCGCGGATCCAGCCAGACCCCCCCCCTCCCGGACAAACCGCTCACCGGCCGTCCGCGAACGACGCCCGCGCGGAGGACCGTCCCGACCGTCACCCGATCGGTCCAAGTCTGCTCTGCCCTTGTTCTGATTGTCCTCGCGTCGCTCTGCCGTTGTGGCGCGACGGCGGGCCGTCAAAATGACGTCCCCACACGACGATTACGCTACCGCCCGCCCAGCGCGCGGTGTCGTGGCCCAGCGCGCCCCGCAGACACGCCGTGACGCCCCCCCTCCAGATCGGATGCCATGGCGCCACGTCTCACCTGATACCCCCCCCCTTTGTTTCGACGGGGCGAGGCACGCTCCCGCGGCGCGCTTCCGACCCGCCTCGGGCACACACGCTGCAGCGACGGCCACGCCGCCGTCGTCGTCACGCATCGCACTTTCGCATGATGCAAAATTTCTGCACGCAGCTAGCTAGCTGCGCACGACGCGCGCACAATGTCGTGCCACCGCGCCGCAGCTACGCGTCGCCCGGGTCGCCCACAGCCCTCACACCCTAGCTGCGGCCCTTCACGCGGCCGCGGCGTGGATCGTCCCCCTCGCGCGCACGAAGGCATCGACCAGCGCCCCTAACTGCAGTTGCTCCGAGGTCCCGAACGCGAGCCGGTGCTCAATGTCCGCCATCGCCTCGACCAGGTCCGCCTGCGCCTCCGCGCCCATGTTGATGCGCATCACGAACGGGTGCAGCTCGCGGAGCAGGTCCGGCAGCGCCAGACCCTTGTCAAGCTGCGCCCTCTTCACTGCGGCCATGCAGTGCGCGAGGGGCTCGTTCAGGAGCAGCCGCGCGACGGCGTCGATGTCCTCGGGCAGCGGGGACCCCGTGCAGCTGTACACGGACGCCTCCGTGACGTTCGCGGGCATGCCAGGCATTGCGCCCGCCGCCATGTGGGCAGACTGGAGAATGTTGAGCGTGCGGCGCATGTCGCCGGCGCCGAGGCGGATGACGGCCTCCTTGCCCGGGCCGTCGATCTGGACGCCCTCGGCGTCGACGATGTGCTGCAGGCGGTCGACGACGGCCTCGCGCGGGAGCGGCGCGAAGCGGAAGCGCGTGCAGCGGGACTGCAGCGCGGGGATGATCTTCGACGCGTAGTTGCAGATGAGGCAGAAGCGCGTGTTGCGGGTGTACTTCTCGATGATGCGGCGCAGGGCGAACTGCGCGTCCTTGGTCATGGCGTCGCACTCGTCCAGGATGACCTGCAGGGCGCAGCGACGCCGGAGCGGGCCGCGTGTGACGCGCAGCGGCGCGGGGACGGACGGAGCTGCGGCGCCGAAGTAGTTTCGCGCGTGGGCGGAGAGCGCGCGTGCGACGTACCAGCTTGAAGCCGCTGGAGAAGATGCGACGCGTGGAGGCGAATTCCTGGACCTCCTGCCGCACGACGTTGATGCCGCGGTCGTCCGAGGCGTTCAGCTCGAGCGTCATGTTGGACAGCGACGTGCCGTACATCTCCCGCGCCACTGCAGCGGCGAAGCAGCGCAGCGGTGGTGACGGTCGCCAGCTTGCCGCGGGGACATCCGCGGCCCTGGATGCAGGCGCGTGTTCGTGGATGCCGGTGGAAGGCCGGACGGGGCGGTGCGGGGGTCGGAGCGCACCTGCGAGGATCGTGGACGTCTTGCCCGTACCGGGCGGGCCGTAGAACAGAAGGTGCGGCAGCCTGTCCTCCTGCATGAGTTTCCGAACTGCACGGGGCAAGAGCCGCACGGAGAGCGACCGTGGGGCCGCGCGGGGCGAAGAGACGCTGCGAGGAGCGGCGATGGGGCGGCTGGCGGGCCAGATGCACGATCTGGGAAGCAAAAGCGCGGGCACGCTGCGTCCCGCCGCGGAGAGCGCCGCAAAGGGTTTCTGGGCATCGCCCCCGCAGAGGGCGCGATGTAAACTACGCATGACGATCGTTCGCCTGATCCCTGGAAGCTCGCGCACAGCGGCGCGCCCCGGACACAGAAAAAGAGCGCGAACCGCCCGCGCCCGTGCAGCCCCGGTCGTTCCCTGGCGCGCCGGCGCCCCGGCTGCGCTGTCCTAGCGGTGTCCTACATGCTCGTCGTAGAAGAATGCGTTGCGCGGGGACGCGCGCGCGGAGGGAGGCCGTCGTGCTGTGCGCGCGCACTCACTCGTCGATACGATGTCCGCATGCGCCGCTACATCGTCCAGGCTCTTTGGGCGGTACTTCTCGATCCACGGCCGCGAGTCCCCGCCCGCGGTGGACGGCCCAGCCCCCGTCATCCCCCCCTGCGCGTTCCCTGTAGCCTGCTCCCTCCCAGCCCCGCTCGAGCGCCACACGTCCGGTTCCGCCACCGTCTCGCTGCGCGAAGAGGACGACCGATCTAGAACGCACGCTTCCCGCCTGCCCCGCACGCGGCGCGCCGCCGACCTTTCTCCTGCCCGCGCAACTTGAGAACTTGGCGTGTCGGTGTGCACGGACCGTCGAGCGCCGTGACGGACCGCGATGAGAAGGGTCCAACCGCCGCGCGACGGCGTCGCGGGGCTCCGCATTGCGCCATCAGAGCGCCCTGCTGCGAGTTGGCGTCCGTTTCGGACCGGCATTGCGGCCGGAAGGTGCGGGGCGCCTGCACCGCAAGCAGTTGGCCGTCCGTGCTGTCTCTCCGCGGTCCGTGTTCGGATGTTTCCTGCCGTACGCCACCACAAGACACCCGCCGACGCCGGCGTGCGGCGCTCGCGGGCGGCGCGCGGCCCCGCGACGGCGCTGAAGCCCACGTGAGGGGCAGTGGGAGCCTCTGGCAGCAGTGCTGGCCTTTAGGACCGTCCCGCGCGCCGTGGCGCCGCAACTATCCCCTTCTCGCGAAAGTCTGGACGTCGACACGATGTGCTAAGAAGCGTCGGGGGTACTCACAGGACCCTCACGGTCACACGACGCCCGTTCGGGCCTCTCAAGAGACGTGCGCACATTGACAGCGATTTGCGGCACCCATGGGCATGCTCGGCTCCTCCAGCAGGCTCAGCGGCCGTGCGGTGGCGGTCGTGCGGCTGCCGGGTCTGGACAAGCTGATCGGGGGCGCCGTCCCGGAGCACACGGGCCGGGCAGCATCTCAAGCGACGGACGGGGCCGGCGAGCGCGGCGCGCCCGCGGGCACGATGCAGGCGCCGCAAGGCTCGGGCGTGCCGCGGACTGCGTTCCGTCTGTCGCCGGGCAGCAAGGGCGGTTCGCGGCGCGGTTCGGCGGGTTCGTCGAGCCAGCGCTCCTCCCAAGGATCGCGTGGACACGCCACGCAGCAGGTGCGCGCACGCAGGCTGCGCACCGCGCGCGTCGCTTGCTCTCTTTCTCAGCTCGCCCCCGCCGACGCGCGCGCACGGTCCGACGACCACACGCGACGCAGTCGCGATCGTCTCCGCACATCGTTCGTGCTCGTCGTGCGCGGAATCACGTCGACGAAACGCCGGTTCGTCGTCGTTCCCGGCCCGAATCGAACACGCGCCCCCCGTTCGCGGCGCGCTTCGCGCCCATCGCGGCCTCGTCGCGGCGCTCGGCCGCCCCCCTGCGCTCTCCAGAGGTCTGGGCAGCGCTGCGGTCGCGTCTGGCCGCGCCCGGACGGACGACGCGAGCGCGCCCGCCGCGCTCCTCGCGGTCCCAGCTCCCGGCAGCGCCCCTCGCCGCCCGCCCGCAACCCCCCGAACGCCTCGATTCCCGGCCCCGCCTTCACCCCTTTCCACCGGCCCCGTTCAATCGAAAATTCCCTTCCCACCTTCCCGGCGCGTTTCCTCCGCGCACCCGCCCCCACGCGCGCGCAAACCGCCCTTCCCGGCACCCCCACATCCCGAGCTCCCTCTCGAGACCCCCCCCGCCCCCGCACCCCGCGCCCCGCAGACGTCCGCGCGAGGTTCAGGCAGGGAAGCATCTACGAGCTCAGCGCCGCTCCGCCGCGGGCGCCTCGTCGAGTGGTCCGGCGCGGGCGACCAGCACATCTTCGGGCTCGCGGTGCTCACGCGCGAGGACCCGCAGCACCGCTGGGAGGCCGTGGCCGCCGACGGTTCTCCGCTGTTGCTCTCCGCGCGCGACATAACGCTCGTGCTCCCCGGGGACCGCTACCGCCCCGAGGACGCCGTCAAGGTCTGGGACGAAGCGTCCCAGCAGGACCCCGACGCGCTCGCGGCCGCCTGGGAGACGCTCTCGGCCCAGGGGTCGCCCAGCGTGGGCGCCGAAGACGTTGCGCGCGTGCTCTTCCAGTCGGACGACGCGTCCGCGGTGTACGCCGCGCACAGGATGCTCGCCGCGGACCGCATCTTCTTCTCCCGCGCGTCGCGCCGCCGCCCGGGCGGCCAGTACCGCCCGCGGACCCCCACGCAGGTCGCCGCGCAGCGCCGCCGCGCACAGGCCCAGGCCGCGCGCGCCGAGAAGCTCAAGGCCTTCGTGCAGACCGCCCAGGCCGCCGCCTTCCAACCGTGGGGCTCCAAGCCCACGGCCAGCGACTGGCACCACGGCCCGCACGCGGACGTCGTGGCCGCGCTCGTCGACCTCGCCCTCGAGAAAGCGACGCCCGCGGACGGCTCCGCGGCGCAGCTCGCCGTCGCCGCGCTGCACGCGCTCGGCTTCGAGCCCACGCCGAACGCCGCGGCCTGCCTCCTCGAGGGCGTCGGCGTGTTCCGCCGCAACGAGGAGCTCCCCGTGCTGCGCGCGGGCATCACGCGGGACTTCCCCGCGGAGCTCGAGGCCGCCGCGGCCGAGCTCGCGCACAACCCGCCGCCGGACCCGGACGCCGCGCAGCGCCGCGACCTCCGCGCGCTGCCCGCGGTGACCATCGACTCGATCAGCACGTCGGAGATCGACGACGGGCTGTCGTGCGAGCTGCTGCCGGACGGCGGCGCGCGCGTGTGGGTGCACGTCGCGGACCCGACGCGGTACATCGAGGAGGGCTCCCCGCTCGACCTCGAGGCCCGCCGGCGCTCCACCACGATGTATCTCCCGACGGGGATCATTCCGATGTTTCCGCTGTGCTTGGCGGCGGGCCCGTTCTCGCTGCGCGCCGGCGTGGACTCGTGTGCGCTCTCGCTCGCGGCGACGCTCGCGCCGGACGGCTCGCTCGCGAAGTTCGAGGTGGTGCCGAGCACGGTGCATGTGGACCAGCGGTTGACGTACGACGACGTGGACGCGCTGCTGGCGGACGGCGAGGGCGGGGAGGTGCCCGAGGGCGCGAAGGCCGTCGCGGAGGAGCTGCGGACGCTGATGCGGCTCGCGGACCTGCGCCGGGCGTGGCGGAAGTCGCAGGGCGCCGTCGACGTGTTCTCGCCCGAGTCGGAGGTGCGCGTCGTCGACGCGTGGCGGCCGGACCCGGAGGTCACCATCCAGGCGTGGTCCGCGGACACGTCCCCGTCGCGCCGCCTCGTCATGGAGATGATGGTCCTCGCCGGGGAGGTCACGGCGATGGCCGGCGCGCGGCTCGGGCTCCCGCTGCCGTACCGCGGGCACCTCGACCCCGTCCTGCCGTCCGCCGAGGAGCTCCGCGACCTCCCCGAGGGCGTGTGCCGGTCGGTCTACCAGCGGCGCTTCTTCACGCGAAGCCTCATGTCGACATCGGCCGTCATGCGGCACGGCGCGCTAGGCCTGCCCGGGTACGTCCAGTGCACGAGCCCGATCCGGCGGTACCCGGACATGCTCGCGCACTTCCAGCTGAAGGCGGCGCTGCGCGCCGGCGGCGGCGCGGCCGCCGCGGGGGCTGTGCGCTTCACCGCGGAGGAGCTGGAGCGCATCGTGGACGAGGTGGGGCGCGAGGCGAAGTTCCGCGCGGGCGTGAGCAGCGAGGTGACGGCGCAGTGGGTCGCGGAGTACATGTCGCGGCGGCTGGAGATGCCGCTGCGCGGCATGATCGTCGGGTGGGTCGACGAGACCGCGGGGCGCGCGCTGGTGCTGCTGACCGACTTGGGGCAGGAGACGGTGGTGCCGATCCAACGCGCGGGCGCGCGGATCGGCGAGAAGATCCTCGTGACGCCGCTCGCCGCGGACCCCAAGGCCGGGACGTGGGAGGGCCAGGAGTGCGGCTGATGCGCGGGCAGGCGCCGTGCTGATGGGGCGGCGGGCTCGCTCCGCGCCCGAAAACCTGCGGAGCCACGCCGCCGCGAAGCGTCGCCCGCGACGCCGCTGCTTGCCCTTCGTTGCTTGTCCACTCCACGCGCTGCGTGCATCGACCCTGCGGAACACCCCCGCCGCTGGCACCCGAGTTGCTGCGTGCAACCACCGCCGCCTGCGCGCGGATCCTCCCCCGCCCCGCCCCCCACACCGCGTCGATGTACATATACAACACAGCGCCACAACAACCAGGATTTCTCTTTCACCAACACATCCCTCGCACGCCTGCATGCTGGCGTCTGAGCAGCACGCATGGCGCCTTCTCAAGTCTCGCCCGCTCCGTACACACTGGGCAGACGCAGCGCGCCGTTCCCCCACCAAGAACCCCCCCCTTTCATTCCCCTTTACCACCCAAGGCTACGTTCGCTGTTGGTGGTCCTGCCTGCGAAGAGTGCGGGACAACGCTCCCCGATCCTCCCTGCGACCAGGGAGGCCGTGTAATCCATCGGCGTCTCCGTGTCCCGCAGAGGCTCCGCTGCAACCTCCAGGCGGCTCTCTCTCTCAGTTTCTGTGTCCTGTTCCGAAGCAGGACAGTCGCACAGTGGACGACAGTCAACGCACCAGCCTGGTCAGCCCGCACGTGGCGCCCGCGGCGCGCGGCCGCGGTGCGGCATCTGACACCGGGCAACCGCGAACCCTCCACCTTGGCCAGACTGATGACGTGTTGGCAGCGGGCCGCGGGCCACGAGCTTTGCGGCGCGCCGCAGAGGGAGCGAAGTCGTCACACAGCGCAGCACTTGCGCTACGATGCTCAAGCGTGCGGAACGCGGGCGGCGTCGTTCAAGAGGACGCACCGCCGCGCGAGCAGTGTGGTAATGCAGAGTCGACGGGCGCGCGCTGGCCTGGGAAGACCTACACGCCGAAGCTCTTCCCGCACCCGCACGAGCTCTCGGCGTTGGGGTTGTGGAACTGGAACCCCCCCCCGATGAGGTCCGTGGAGTAGTCGAGGCTCATGCCAAACAGGTACAACAGCGACTTCGGGTCCGTCACGAGCTTAATACCCCCCTGCTCCATCACGTGGTCGTCCTCCTTGATGTTCGCCTCGTCCTCAAAGTCCCTGCGCGGCGGGAAACGCGTCGCCGGGGCGCTCGTGAGCCCTGGCCGTGCACGGCGCACGCCACACGCGCCGGCGCCGTGCCGCGGCTGCACCGCTCCCGGCACGCCGCGGCGCGCCGTGCTGCGTCGTCGGCATCGCAGGCGAGGCGGGCGCGGCGTACATGGCGTAGCTGAGCCCCGAGCAGCCCCCGCTCTTGACGCCCATCCGGAGGCACAGCGAGTCCCCGCCGTTGTCGTCACGGAGGCGCGTGAGGTGCTTGATGGCCGTCGGCGTCAGGGTGATCGGGTTCTCCGCCGACACGCTGCTGCCCGCTGCCGGCGCCGCGGCCTCTGCACGTCGGACACGCGACAACACACACGCGTCAGGGTTCGAGGGCAGCGGGCCGCGAGAGGGCGCGGCCGCGGCCCGACGAGCGCTCGCGGGCCAGCGAGCAGCGAGCGCGGTGTGCTGCGGGGGCGAACGCGTCGACGGAGCGTGGGGAAGGGCCGTGAAACGGGGTGTTGGGGGCTCGTAAGTGGTTCTCCCAACGGACAGGGCGCCGCGCGGAGCTGTCCCGCGAGCAACGGCGTGTGCGCGCGTGAGGGGCGGCGGAGAGCGGGCCTCGCCGCCTGTCGAGATGACCAGCGGGCCGTCGGCGCGCGGCGCGGCCACGGCGCGGGCGCAGGTCGTTTGTGGCGGGGAGACCTGCGCACCTGCGCGGGGGCAGACCGTTCGCCGCGCGCGGCTGGCGGCGCCGACGCGGGGGCGCTGGAGGGCGGCGCTGGGCGCCGGGCGCAGGCTGACCCGCGGGAGAGGCATGCTGCCGGAAGGACCAGGGCCAGCAACTGTCGCGTTCACGCAGTAATTCGACGTGGACGGGGCCTTCCCTTTCGCCTGGAGCTCTGCTCGTGCGCTGAATGACGCGGGGGCGCGCGCTGCGGGCGCACTGACGCGCTGTCGACCGCGGCGGGGGATGTCGAGCTCGTGCCCGACGACTTCGAGAAGCGTGGCCGGCACGCGCCGCATCGCCTCGCCGCACCGGCCACGCAGACGTACATTCTAATCGAGGTCGATCGAGAGAGACGAGTCGTCGGGCCTGCGCGACAGCAGTACGGTGCGTCAAATACTGTCGGTGCCCTGCACGGACCCGCGCTGCCCCGCGCCGCTGAACCTCTGCGCCTCGGCACGATCGCGACCTGCGCCGCCCGCAGCGGTCCCGTCCAGTGCGCGCGAACCCATATCACCGTCGTCGGCGCTCCTGCCCGCCCCCATTTTGCCTGCGGCACTCCTCCGCGGTTTGTGCCGCTGCGTGCGCCCGCGCACCGACGACCGCCCTTGGACGGAGGCACAGATCGACGGCATCGCCACCGAACGAGTTGTTACCTTCTTGCTGCCGCGCAAGCCGCATGCCCCGCCTCCCCCGCCCAGGACCTGCAGGGACGGAGCAAGGCTCCTGCGCGCGTCGATAATCGATTCCACGCCTCCTCCTGCGTCGCCCAGAGCGCTCATTCGCCTCTGTAACCATACGCGCAGGTTCATCATCGCGCCCGGCCTCGACGCAGCGCCTGCCGCGGCACGAGCTCTGGCTGCACGTCACGTCGCTGATTGCAGCGGCCCGGGACCTGGCGCGCGTTCGCGGCCCCCCGACTCCAGCAACCCCGTGACCGGGAAGAATGTGGGAGATATGGCGCGGCGTGATGGGGAAGGGCACGAAGGGCGAGGACGCGCGCAGGAGGCTTCGCAGAGGCGCCTCAATCGACGTGAGCGGCCCGGGACAGACGGCTCCGATGCGGAAATGTGCAAGCGTGCACGCCGCCCCACGCTGAGTGCACAGAGCAACAAATGGCGACAGTTGACGTCTTCTCGACACCCGCGCTCACGTCCTCCGCGAGTGTGGTTTGCCACGGGTCAAGCGCCACGCGTCCCCGCCCCTCCGCGCTGCTCTCGCAGGGCCAGGGCCCGCCAGGCATCGGGCGGAAGAGCGTCAAGCCTAACATGGAGGCGATCCGCGAACCGGAGGCGCCGCCTCTGCCCCCCGGCGCTCTCCAGGGCAGGTAGGGCACCCGCGGCCTCACTGCGCCGTGCGGCGCGCTCGCGCGCCCCCGCGCCACCGTCGCAGCGCACCGGCGCGGCGGTACCTCCGCGCCCGCGGTGCACGGCCCCGCACGCACGCCCGCCTCGTTTCGGCGCTTGTTCACGCTCCTGCGTACGTCGCCGCTGCTGCAGCGGCGTGGTGCACTTCAAGGACATGATGCTGGACCTCGACGACACGGAGAGCGAGGAGGAGCGGTACGGCGGCGCGGGGGGGCTGTACGAGGAGGCCTCGCCGAGCGCGCGCCCGAAGCGGCCGCTCGTGCGCAAACACAAGCAGATCATCATCATGGTGCGTGGGCCTTGACGACGCCCTTCAAAACACCCCCTTCTCGCCAGAAGGGTCCCCGCGCCGCTCGCGCGCCGGTGCGCGTGCGTCGCGTTGGCGCCGAAACGCCCGCGAGGTGTGTGTGGGTGTGTTCTTTGCAGGTGGGGCTGCCGGGCCGCGGGAAGACGTTTTTGTGCAACAAGCTGCGGTACTACCTGAACTGGCTGGGCCACGTGACGGAGCACTTCAACGTGGGCAAGTACCGGCGGCTGGCGCGCGAGGCCGGGGAGGTGCAGACGGCGGCGTTTTTCGATTCGCGCAACCACGCGGGGATGGAGATGCGGAAGCGGGCGCTGGACGCGGCGCTGCGGGACATGCTGCAGTGGCTCGAGACGGACGAGGCGCAGGTGGCGATCTTCGACGCGACGAACACGACGGAGGAGCGCCGGCGGTACTTGATCTCCCACTTCCACGGCAGATACTCGTATCTCTTTGTCGAGTCCATCTGCAACGACCAGGACGTGCTGGAACAGAACTACCGCTACAAGATGATGTACTCGCCGGACTACGCGCGCGTGTCCACCGAGGAGGCCCTGAACGACTTCCGCGAACGCATCCGCAAGTGAGACCCCCTCGGCCGACCTGCGCCGCACCGATCACTGAAATGCGCGCTGCCGCGACGAACCGGCAGCTTCCGCCCCGGCGCCGCGCAGGTACGAGGAGGTGTACGAGCCCATCACGGACGACCGCATCCACTACATCAAGCTCGTCGACATGGTCACGGGGCGCGGGCAGATCGTCATCAACCGCATCAGCGGCTACATCCCGGGGAAGATCGTCTTCTTTTTGATGCAGATCTGCAAGTCCGGCCTCGCGAAGCCCCGCAAGATCTGGCTCTCGCGCCACGGCGAGTCGGAGTACAACGCCATGGGCCGCATCGGCGGCAATTCGAATTTGACCGACTTTGGCAAAACGTACGCCAAGCGGCTCGTCGACGCGCTCCTCGACCGCCTCCCGTACGACCTCGACGGCACGCCGCTGCCCGTGTCCGTGTGGACGTCCACGCTGCGCCGCACCATCGCCACCGCGGAGCACCTCCCGTTCCCCAAGCTGCGCTGGAAGGTGCTGGACGAGATCCAGGCGGGCACGTGCGACGGGATGACGTACGAGGAGATCTCCGACAAGATGCCCGAGGAGTTCGCCGCGCGCAAGGGCGACAAGCTGCGCTACCGGTACCCCTCGGGCGAGTCCTACCTGGACGTCGTCCAGCGCGTGGAGCCCGTCATCATCGAGGTCGAGCGTGAGCGCGAGTGCGTGTGCATCGTCGCGCACCAGGCCGTCATCCGCTGCCTCTACGGCTACATGATGGGGCTGCCGCAGTCCGAGATCCCCTCGATCCCCGTCCCGCTGCACACGCTCATTGAACTGACCCCGAAACCAGACGGAACGATGCACGAGGAGCGCTTCCCGATCGACGTGACGTCCGCGACGCCGGAGCCCGTGCACACGCCGCTGCACTACACGAGCGTCGCGCCGGGCGCCGAGTCCGGCCGCGCGGACCTGGAGCCCTCGGCGCCCGTGCAAGCCATCAACAAGTTGACACAGGCGCTCGGGACGCTCGGGCGGTCGTTCACGGGCGACGACGGCGCGGACGGCGAGCCGCAGCTCGTGCCGACCGTCGTCGCCGGCACCGCGCGCTCTCCGTCGCACAACAGCGCCGGCAACTCGTTCTACCAGGAGGGGGGTGTCTCCGCGGAGCAGCGCTGGCCCGCGGGCTCGCGGTCGAACTCGCGCAACCGCGGGCAGTCGCTCTCCCTCGGGTCCGCGGGCGGGGCGCAGGCGGGGGCCTCGGAGGTCGCGTCGCAGCACGAGCTCGCCGCTGCGGGGAGGGAGGAGAGCTACGAAGTGCAGGGCGCACAGCTGCCGCCGCGCAACTCGCGCATGAGCCAGATGACGGGGATCGAGGGGTCCCAGGTGTCGGCCGGGGCCTCCGGGCCCGCGGTGCCGCAGTCCGCCGGCATGCCGCCGCCGGCGATGGCCGCCAGCTGTCCGGTGCTGAGCGCGCTCGATGCGGTCGCCGGCGGCGCGGCCGGCGCGGAGCAGGCCGGCGGGATTCCGATTTCGGGGTCGGCTGACCGCGTGGGGGCGTTGACGAGCGAGAGCCAGGCGATCTACGGGGGGTCTCCGCCCGCGCAGGCGATGCCGAGTCAGCCGCCGATGGTGACTGGACCCACGGGCGGGGCGGAGAGCAACGTGCTGGTGAGCCCCGCGCGGGCGCACGCGAGCGGCGCGCCGCTGCCGCCGAGGGGTCCGACGCACGGGTTCGCGTCGTCGCCGCGCCCGCCGGTCGGAACGGGGCTGGGCACGCAGGTGGCGGGACCGTCGCCGCTGACTCAGCAGCTCCGCAGCGCGGGGCAGAGCGCGGCGTCGCTGACGTCGCTGGGGAGGGAGAGCAAGGCGGGGTCGCAGCCGGACAGCGGCGGGTTGGCGGGTTCGAAGACGGAGCAGAAGACGTCTCAACTGGACCTGACGCACCTGTTGCCGGAGTCGCTGGCGGTGCGGGAGGACGATGGGAACGAGAGGTCGCCCTCGCGGATGTCCAAGAGCATCGTAGGTGAGCACGATGCGCGAGGGCGGCGGCCGTGATGCCGGCAGTGCGCAACCAAGGCGTGCACTTGGCTGTTTGCTTGCCGTGATCGATTGACCAAGAGGCGCGCTTTCGGGCTGCAGGTGGCGCCGACCAGGATCATCTCGAGACGGCGCACGGCGCGGAGGACCCCGAGGGCATTCGGGCGGAAGCAGACAACCTGAGGGACACGCCGCGGGATGAACAGTGACAAAAATAAGAACATGACCCTACTGGTATTATCGGCGCGGGGGGTCGCAAAGCAGGCCTGAGGCTTGGCGCGGCGCGGTGAGGCTTCGCGTCGGCGCACGATGTCGTTCAATTTGACCGTGCTACGTCAGGCACGTCACGACGCCCGTGTTCGTGGTGGAGCCCGCCATGGGGGGCATCAAAGAACACCCCGCCCAGCTGCGACCTGGGACGAAGCGGCGGCACCAGAGGACGCGGTCTGTGACAACCTACGCACTCATGCGGTTGTCTCACACCGGTCTCAAGTGAGCGAATTACAAACACCGGTGCATAGTCGCGGAGGGAAAATTGTACAGAGAGCACGAGCTCGCGCCGCTGCCGGCCGTCCCGCCAGGCACGGACGCGCTACTCCACGCCGCGCTCGTCCTCGCGAGCGGGCGCCGCCTCAGTCGAGGAACGTCGTCTTCAAAAACCCGACAAACGCCTCGCAGTCCTCGAACGTCGACCACCAGCCCAGGCTCACGCGCACGGTCCCGAGCGGCACGTCCACCCACTGCATCCCGCCCTCGCCGTTCGTCTGCGTCGGCGCGGCCTGGATCACCAGCTCCGGCGACCGCGGGCGCCCCTGGATCACCTTGCCCTGCAAGACGTCCCTCCGCGGCCGCTGCACGCGCACGAACTCGTAGTCGTCGTTGCAGCCCTCCTTCTCGCCCGCCAGCTGCTCCACCTCGTCGTCCGACAGCCCCAGGCACGCGTAGCACGCGCCCGGGTTGCACTCGCACCCGGTGCGCACGTGGAAGCCCTGCTGCGCCGCGAGGTCCTCCACGCGCTTGTACGGCACCGCCATGCCGTCGTTCCCGAGGACGACGAAGTTCAGCACCGCGCCCTGCGTGTCGCGCGCGTCCGCGTCGCCGTGCCGGCCGAACATGCGCACCAGCGGCGCTCCGTTGCGGTGCTTCAGGCCCCGCATCGCGCCGTGCAGCCACTCCGCGAGGCACGTCACGTGGCCCTGGATCCGGTTGATGCCCCCGAGCTTCTCCATCGCGTCGAACCCGTGCCGGAGCGACACGATGTCCAGGAACGCCACCGTGCCCTCCTCAAACCGCTCGCTCGGGTTGCACCGCAGGGAGTGGAAGTTGCCGCCCGCCGTGGCCACCGCGACCGTCCCGCCCGCCCAGTACACCTCCTGGAGCAGGTCGACGTTCTCCGCGCGGATCAGCAGCGCGCCCAGCCCCGTCGGGTAGCCAAACATCTTGTAGAACGACACCGACACGAAGTCCGCGGGCGCCGCGCTGAGGTCGAGCGGGTTGGTCGGCGCGAACGCCGCGGCGTCGAGCATGACCTTCCAGCGGTTGCCCGCGGTGCTCTTCGCGCGCACGGCCTCGATCCAGCGGAGGGGGTACTTGATGCCCGCGAAGTTGTCCTCGGCGGGGAACGCGAAGAGGTTGTACGTCGGCTCGCGCGTGGGGGAGCCGTCGAAGGGCTGCGTCGCGGCGGTGTCGCACAGCCACTCCTCGACCTCGTCGTACGTCAGGGCGCGGAAGGTCCCTTGCTTCTGGAGCGCGAACTCGCGCACCCCGAGGACGCTGTTGTGGTTCTCGCGCAGGTAGACGTACTCGCTCTTGTCCGTCCAGGGGAACGCCTCGCCGACCGTCTTCAGCGCGCCCGTCGCGCTCTTCGTGAACACCACGTGGTAGTCCACCGGGCTGGCGTTGAAGTGCTTCAGCACGCGGTCGCGCGCCTCCTCGATCAGGCGCGACGACAGCGCCGAGGAGGGGTTCGCGGAGTGCGGGTTCCCGAACACCGACGCCTTGAGCTCGTGGAACACCGAGTCGAGCTGCGACGAGGTGTACACCGACGACCCCGTGTAGTCCAGGTAGTGCCCGCCGTTCAGCCGCGCGCCCACCTCCGACTCGTACAGGGCGTCGATCTGCCCGCCGTACCCGTACATGTGCCCGTACCTGCGCGCGGCGCGGCGGAACACGCCAGCGTTGGGACGCACTGCGCGACGAGCGTGTGCGTTCGCCGCGGACGCCCCGCGGGCGCGCGGCACACACGGAACAGTCAGTCGCGGATCCCTGGCGGGGCGCGCACTTTTCCAGGAAGTCCCTCTTGGCCTTGGACGGCCCCGCCGGCGCGGGCGCGGGCGCGACGGCCGCGGGCTCCGCGGCCGCCTCCCGGCGCGCGCCCGCGTCCGCGACGGCCTTGTCCCGCCGCTCCTTGCGCTCGCCCACGGCCCCGATCTTCATGAGGTGGTCGAACAGCCCCCCCCGGTTGCGCGCCATGTCCTCGACCTCCTTCTTCTTCTCGTCCTTGACGCGCTGGCGGTCCGGCGCCGACAGCCGCGGGCCCGTGCTGATCACGAACCCGTTCGGGTCGACCGCGAAGGCCGACTCCGGCTTCTCCGCGATGAGCTCCACATTCTTGCGGAGGTGCTTCATCTTCGAGGGCGGGAGGTGCCACCCGACGAGCGGCTCGCGGTCGCCCTTGCGATACACGATGAGGAAGGGCATCGCGAGGACCTCCTGCTCCTTGGCGAGCGGCTTCAGCTCGTCGACGTTGGCCTTGATGAACTTGAAGCGCTTGCGCAGGTCCTTGTCGCGCGCGAACGAGCACAGCCGCGGGTAGAGCATGCGGCAGGACTGGCACCACGTCGCGTACCAGTCCACGATCACCAGGTCCTTGTCCGAGTTGTTGATCTCGCGCCAGTAGTCGTCCGCCGTGTGCACGTCCGTCCACAGCTCCTTGTCCTTGTCCCACCACCTGCGAACGGCGCGGCCGGGCGGCGGGGCGGCGTCAGGAACCGCTGCTCCGGCCGGACGGGCCGCGCCGGGACGCGCGCGGCGCGCGAGCGCGCCGGACGCAGCACCTAGCTCGTGTGTGTGGACCTCACGGGATTCCGGCGCGCCCGGCGGAGACGCGGGCACGCGCGGCGCGATCGCGCGATGTCCTTGGAGTTGGTGTGACGCGGGCGCTCACCTGTCGTCCGCGGCGACTCCAGTCGCGGTCCGCGCGGGCGCTGCACCCGCAGCGACCGGGCTACGCGCGTGCGGCACCGCCCCGAGGCGGCTCCCTCCAAACACGCTCTCCACCATGAGTCCAGGCTCGGGCCCGTCGAGCGAGCACATCTCCTCGCTGCGAGGCACGGTGCGGCGCCGCGGCACGCGGAGGAAGTGAGAGGGCAGAGAGGACTTGCAGTTGGAGAGCGGAGACCGCGGGCCGCGACGCGGGGAGGGGCCGCGCTGCCGCGTGGCGATGCGACCGCTGCGGCGCGAGCGGCTCGCGGCGGTGCGGACGGCGCGGGTGCGCGGAGCCGGCGAGCGGGCGACGGCAGCGATGGTCGAGCCCAGGGTATCTCGGCTCCGCGCGGCACAGGCGTAATTGGGGTTCGTGCGCGACGCGGCGCGTAATGCGGAATGAGGGGTGGCGGAGCCGGCACCGTTCGTCGCTTTTTGTGTCTCGAGCGCGGAAACGCAGCGGGGGGCGCCAACCTGCAACCTCCGAGTCGCGCAGCGTGCGGAGGAGCCGCCGAGGCGGGCCGCGCGCTCGGCCGCGCGCGCCCTGCAATCCATTTGACCGAGGAGGTCGGTATCGAGACCTTCATTCCTCCGACCTGCACCTCGTGGACGCCGAGAAGCCCGAGGAGACCCGCGCCTATGGCTAGAGCCGCGCACAGCTGTAGCAAGTGCAGTCCGGCACGCCCCACGCCTTTTCTCTGACCCGACACGCCCGCCAGCATCGCCCTTGTCCCCCGTATACCGCCGCCCGGGCCCCGAATTCACACCACCCGGACCACCCCTACCGCACCGCTCGCGAACGCGCCCTTCCGCCCGGAACCGCGGGCCAGCAGCGCCCCGAGATCTCACCGCGCGCCCCGGCGCAAAACCACGCCCCGCGGGACCACGGCCGCAGGCCTACGCCCCGGACCAGGGGGAGCACCTCCAGGCCGCCCAGCGCGCCGAACACGCACAATGCGCGCGTATCAACCGAACGAGAGTCCGCCTGTCCGACCGTCTGCCCGTCCCGCGCGCCCGCGGCGCCCCAAGCGCCCCCTCGCGCCCGGGCGGCGCCCCAACCGCAGGGGCGGGAGTACTGTTGTTGGCAGTTTGACCCGCGGCGCGGGCCCGCCCACCGCGGCGCACGCGCCCAGCCCCCGGCCCGACCGCCACCGACGGCCGTGTGCCGCCTGCGCCCTGCGCCCGCCGCCGCCCTCCCGGGCCTCACGCGGCCCAGCACGCACGCACCCGCGCTCGTCGTCTTCCGTATTGGCGCCGTGCCGGGGCCGCGGAGCCCCGCGCGCGCGAGGCTGCGGGGCCGCGCGATCGCGCGCGCGCCGGCGTCGCCCCGAACGCGCAACCTGAAACGGCGCCGGCCATGGTGCGCACATGGCGCGGCGCGGAGTGCTATGGGGACGGGCGCCGGGGCGTCCGACGGCCGGTGGGCAGGTGGCGGCGGGAGGAGGATGGCGTGGGGGTGGGAGGGGCGGCGGGCGGGTCGCGCGGGCGGGAACATGCGATGCGGGCGCTGCGGCGAGCGCGTGTATAACGAGAGGAGACACGTATCACCGCTCACGCGCCAGGGGCGTCAAGTTGCCGCGCGAGGTTGCCGTGCGGCACATTGCTCGCAGATTTAAACGAAACGGCATTCTCGAATCGAGGAATCCTGAACACGCCCTTGACGAGCGTCCGCGCCGCGCCGTGCCCGCGCTGTTGCCACTGGCAAGCAGCAGCAGTCCTGGGATCCCGCCCGCCGGGATGTTTTGGTCCTCACCTCGCGCGATTCCGTAGACCCAGTCCAAGGGAATCCACGCACGTCCGGCCCACGGGCCGATTCCGCGCCTAGGGGCTCCGCGCGACCCGATTTTCTGACTCTCCGCTCGCAGCCCACCACCACGCTCGCCTCGCCGGCATTTCCTCCGACACCCTCCCCGCCTCGACGCACACTCCCTAACCAGCATCCCCGCAAGCATGTCGGCGGCCCGCCGGCTCGGCCCCAAGGCCAAGCCGCTGGTGAACGCCTGGACGCAACAGCTAGGCAGCGCCCTCACCGTCGTCGACACAGCGACCGGGTCGACGGCGCGCACCGCGCACGATCTCCCCCTCCTCCAGACCAGCCTCTGGTGGTCCCGACAACCGCCCCACACCACCGGACAGATCACGAAAGGGTGAGTGGGCCAAACCGCCGTCGCACACCGACCCGCAGCGCCGCGCAGACCGCCCGTGCGCGGCCGCCCGCGCCCGCCCGCACTCCCCGCGCAACGCCAGGCCTGAAACGGAGACCGCCAGCCGCCGCGCCCCGCCTGCAACGCGAGTCGTTGCAACCGCCTGCAACTGCTTGCCTGCCGCTCCTCGACCAGCCGTCCTCGCCACGTCGCTGGGCCGACCCCGGCCGCGGCGCGCGCACCGCATGACTCTTCCATGCGTTGCCTGCCCCCGCGCGTCCCTCGACGCCCCGGTCACGCCCTCCTCCCGGCGCACGACCTACGCCACCCAGACGCATATCAAGCACACACATGACTTGCTTCCTACCACACATGACTTGCTTCCTACAAAGCGTTCGGCGCGGCCCCTCCTGCCCCGCAGGCTGCGCCCGTGGTCAGGGACTCCGGACGCGGAGGCGCAGGGTCGCCGGAAGCACCCCGTCGCCGCGGCCGGCTCCGGCGCGTCGCTGTCGCGCGCCCTGGAACGTAGCCGCGACCCGCTGGCAGCGCAGGCGCGGCAGGCCGACATCGCCGCCTCGAAAAGCATCAACAAGCGCATCGTGCGCGCGCGGACCATCGCCCAGGTGCCTCCCGAACGTGCCGCGCGCCCACCGCGCGCCCCCGGCGGCGCCGGTCGTGTCCCGCGTGCAGTGCGCGCAGCAACCCGCGCCGCGTGTCGCTTCGCAGCCGCCGAACACGCCGCGCGCCGCGCGCGTCCTCGCAGGTCCTGGCGCTGCTCGACGAGATGCTCCCGCAGAACGGCGCGCTCCCGCGGGTCCGCCTGAACGCCGTGAACGTCTCCACGGCGTTGCACCGCCTGGCGCGGGCCGCGCACGAGGCCGGCAGCGCGACGGGGGGCGGCGCGAGCGCGGGGCTGACGGACGCGTCCGGGCGCAGCATGGGCGCCCGCGCGGCCGCGCACGCCGCGCGCCTGAACGCGATGGCCGCGCAGCTGCTACGCGACATGGACGCGCAGGGCATCTCCAACCTGATGTGGGCGAACGCGACGCTCCGGCGGACGCTGGGCCCGACGACGATGGACGCTGCGTTCCAGACGATCGCGGACGAGCTCGTCGCGCACCTGGGCACGGGGCCCGGCGGGGCGGCATCGGGGCAGACGGACCCGGGGCAGCGGCTGTGGGAGGCTGTGGTGGCCGAGGCGTGGAGCCGGCCGCAGAGCCGGTTCTGCCCGCAGGCGGTCGCGAATATGCTGTGGGCGCTGTCGGCGCTGCAGCACGCGCCGCCCGCGGGCTTCCTGCGGGACTTCACGGCGGCGGCCGCGGAGGTCCTGCCCGACTTCGCGCCGCAGCATCTCAGCATCTCGCTCTACGCGTGCGCGACGATGGACTTCCTCCCGCCGCGCGAGTTCCTCGACGGCCTGTCCGAGCAGAGCGTGTTCTGCATGTCCGGGTGCGCCTCCAGCGCCAACCATGCACCACCCAATCACGCTCACGCGTGTTTCCCGTCCACCACGCGTGAATGGCTGCACCATCAGTCTTCAAGACCGCGGTGCCTGTCGACGGCGCCTCCGGGGCGTGCCCGAGAAGGAGGAGCACAGCCCCTTCCCGGGCAGCACGCCCTTCCGCGGCCAGCACCAACAGCTTCGCTGTCGTGTCTCCGTGGCTGCAGGTTCAAGCCCCAGGAGCTGTCCAACCTCGTCTGGGCTCTGTCCAAGCTGGGCATCCGCGACGCGCGCATCCTGGACGCCGTCGCCGCGGTGTGCCGCACGCGCTTCGGCGCGGACCAGACGTCGGCCCTCGCGAGCGCGCGCCGCCCGCAGCACGCCGCGAACATCCTCTGGGCGTTCGCGACGCTGCGCCACCACCCGGGGCCCCGCGCGCTGTCCGCGCTGATCTCCGACGTGAGCTGCCGGCTGCACGAGCTGCGCCCCGCGGACCTCGCGGCGCTCGTCTGGGCCTGCGCCGAGCTCGGCGAGGCCCCGGGCGTGCTCGTCGGCGCCCTGCGCGCCTTTCTCTCGGGCGGCGGCGCCGGCGAAGCCGCGGCCGGCTGCGGCCCGCACAGCCTGTCCACGCTCCTCTGGGGCCTCGGCGTCATGGGCGCGCTCGATGCGCCGCTCTGGGCGCGGTTCGTCGGCGCGGTCGACGACGCCGTTCCGCGCTGCGGCGCCTCGGACGCCGCGCTCCTGTACGAGGCCGCGCTGCTGACGCACAGCAGCGACGACGACCACGGCGGCCTCGAGCAGCTCTCCGACGCGTCGGTCTCCGCCGCGCACGCCGGCTGGATCTCCTCCGGCGAGCCCGCGCTGCAATCCGCGGACTGCTTCCACATGGACGTGTTCGGGGCGCTCAGCGCGCTCGGCGTGGCGTTCGAGCCGCGGTGGCGCGCCGCGGACGGCTCCCTCCGCGGCGATGCTGCGCTGGTGGGCCCCGACGGGTCCCTGAAGAAGGTGCTCCTCCTCGACAACGCCAGGATGTTTTGCGTCAACGTGCTCAAGGGCGAAGAGGTCCCGCGCCCGCTCGGGAAGGCGATCGCGCGGCGCCGCACGCTCGAGCACTACGGCTACGGTGTCGTCTCGCTGCCGTACTGGGCCTGGGACGCGCTCTCCGCCGACGCGCGAGTGGACTTCCTGCGCCTGCTGCTGGTAGAGGACGCGTCCGCGGGCGAGGCGCTGGCGTGCCTGCGCGTGCGCCCGGCGCTGCGCGACGACGTGTCTGAGGACGGCGGCCAGCGGCGCTGGGCGCAGTACGTCGACGCGAGCGCCCCGAACGAGGCCGCAGAGCAAGCGGCCGTTGCCACCGCGAACCAGCAGCGGCACCGGCACGCCATGGGCCCCGAGGGCCACTGGGAGCTCTCGCACCCGCTGTCGGGGATGGCGGCGCGCATTCTGAACCCCGCGGCGCCGGAGTTCCGCGTCAGCGAGTTTGCGTCGACGGCTGCGTCGTCGCGGACCACCGGGACGGGGGACGACGTCGGGGAGCGGGCGCCGGCGGCTGACTTCCTCTCGTGGGCGTCCAAGGACGTCAACGACCTCGCGCACGACGCGGGCGCCGCGGCGGCGATCGCGTCGGCGACGCACGTGCTCGGCAGCGACGAGGGGGTGTGGGCGCCGCCGCTGCGCTCGGCGCTGCACAACGGGGAGTGCGAGAACCTGCCGCTGCCGTCGGGCGCATTCCTGCGGGAGATGCAGGCGCTCGCGGGCGGCCTCCTGTCGCAGTCGGCCACGTCCAGCAACAGCCTGATGGCCGACATCGTCTTCCCGGCCACGCGGTGACGTGGCGTGCCGCTGCATGACCACCCGCCGCCCCTTGATCCAGCGCACATTGTGCGTCACCCCCCACCCCCCCGCTCAACCCGATCTCGACACCGCGATCGCTCAGCAGCGCCACCTGCGCTCCTTACATCTCTGCAACCCCCCCCACATGCAGTGCCGTCACTCCCTCCGCCCACACGTGGCGACACTAGCGACGCTGTACGTTCGCGCGTATGCAATGGCCCGCGCTACCCCCCCTTTCCCTCCCCTAGTCGACCCCAGGGGGGACTGAAGACATCTCGGGCCGCTGATGGAACGGTGACCCGCTAGGACGCGAATCCACGAGCAGGGCGCCCCCCGCCTTGCTCTGCTCACACACATCCGTGCGAGCACCCACCGATGTACACCGCCGGATCCTGGCAGAGGACTCCCGGCAGCGACATTGCGTCGCAGGAATCTGGCGGGTGCGTGAGGAGACTAGACACAATGAGCAGACTTCGATGACCTCCAACCGCACACGGGCATCGCATAGAGCGCCGCCCGGACCTCCTCCGCGCCCCGTGAACGCTTCGAACTTCCCCCCCCCCCTGTTTCAACCTCCTTCCCTGCCCCACCCGTCGGGACATTGCCGTGACTCGCTCACCCTCATCCGCACTCATCCGTCCCCCGAGACGCGACGAATGCGAACCCTTAGGGTTAGACTAACGCCTCGTGTGGCCTCGAAGTGTGACCTCGAACAAGTGTGGCCTCGAACGGCCTCGAACAAGTGTGTGAACCAACACTCTCGAATATGCGGCGGGACGGTACATGGCGTGCGTTGCTCACGCTGATTCGCCATGCCAGTAACATTCGCAGGACGAGCACGTCCGCGGATCCGCCGTTTCGGTCGCTCAAGCATCCTCACGGCGAGGGTGCCTGTAGGTCAGCGAACCGCGGACGCCCAAAGCGTTGCCACCTCACCGCTGCGCAGCGGGCAGGCGGGCACGTCAGCGCCCGACACGGATCAGCGCGCGCGCGGTGGTCGGACGCATCACATGCGCCGCAAGGCTGTGCGCAACGATGGCGCCGCGGAGCTACTCCGGGGCCTTGTCCAGCTCCTCCAGCCGCTCCAGGATGGCCTTCTTCGACGTCTCCTGGAGCTCCCCGGCCAGCACGAACTCCTCGAGGATCAAAAACACCTTGTGGAAGTTGAACACCAGGTCCAACTCGCACACCTGCGCACAGGCCGCACCGACGGGCCGCCTCAGTGCGCTGTATGCGAGAGACTCGGGTCCGCGGTGGCAGAGCATCGGCGCTTTGCGCGGCCGCGTGGTCGTGGTCGCGCCCTGGGGTCTGGGCGGTACCTGGTCGAAGTAGTGGTCGAGGATCTCGACGAACAAGTGAATGGCCTCGAGGTGGGCGAGCTCGTTGTCCGCGGACTCGATGCAGATGGAAAAGAAGAGCCCAGCGTACCGCCTGTAGACGAGCTTGTGGGACTGATACTGCACAGGAGCAAAAGGCGGTCAAGCGTGGTCGGACCCGCACGAATACGAGGCTCCAGCGCCCCTAGACGAAGGTCAGAAGGTTGTCTGCACTGTGCATGCGCATTTCCGGCCTGAGGGTGCGCACCTCGAGGATGTTTGCCATCTTGCTGTCTCGGCTCGTGACCGCCTTGTGGACCTCCTCCTCTATGCGCCGCTTCTCTTCATCCTTGAGTGGCACGAACCACTTCGCTATGCGCGTCTTCCCCTGCCGGTTCTGTAGCAGCAGGAAGCGAATCATGGCTCCCAGAGACTACGACACGCCTCGCCCTCTGAGCAGAGCCTCGCCCCGACTCCAGCCTGCGGTCCGCTCGTTGATCCGTGAGACGACTGCGCTCCTGACGATCACGCAACTGGCCGCACACAGATTCTCGAGGAAACGAAAAGCGACCGCAGGGATGCCGCCCAAGCCGCGGACGCGCTCCAGGGAGCAGCACGCAAGCACGCCTGAGGCTGCGAAACGGCCGAGGACGGATTTCTTGCCGACACAACAGCGATGGACAAGCGGGCATGTCCGCGGCGCGCCCGCGTCGGTGCTGGTATCAGCAGCGCCACGAACGGAGGCCAAACTGCCCCGCGGTGGCGTCTCTTTTCGCACCTCCCCAGAGAGCTCGGTTCGGGCCGCATTGGAGCCCGGGCCCGGCAGCGGCAGGGAGACGGTCGTGTGGACTGCTCCATGTGCTTTGCTGGCGTTGCGGTCCCCGCAACAGCCGGCAATTCGCGTCCATGGACGGCCATATGACTTCCCCGGCGCCCGACGGCAGCTGGGACGGGCTGCTGCCGCGAATGGTCGACGTGGGTCAGTTTGCGGCAGCGCGCGCCCCTGAGATCATGGCGCTGGCGCAGGCGCTCGAAGCAGCGGGCGGCGCTCCTCTGGGCGTCATGCCACGGCACCAGAGGCGCAGGGCGACGAGCCACAACCCGTACCGGCACAGGCGGCGCCCCAACATCAAGATCGAGAAGGTCGAGGAGCATAAGCGCAAGATTCGCCGCCTCAACAGCGGCCGAGGGCGCGACGACGCAGCTGCGGCCACCACGGCGCTGCCCTCAGCGGTCGCTCGCGAGCTGCCCGCGCCGCGCTACGAGCGCCGCCGCCCAGCCCGCCTGCAAGACGACTACATAGCGCGTCTCATGGGCGAGCCCGTGCCGCGAGAACGCCAGAGTACGGCGGATGAGCGAGCAAACGACCAGAGCGGCGAACAACAAGATGATGCCCGGCGCGACCAGGGCGCGCTGCGCCTGGCGACGCACACGTGGCACGCCAAGCGCTTCCGCATGGTCCGCCAGTGGGGCTTCGTGCTACCGGAGTGCGTGGTCGGCAAGCAGCACGGAACCAGGCGCGTCACCGCCAACCCCCATCGCCGCATCACCGCCCCGCGACTCCGTCCGACCGGTCCGCGAACGAGAACCTCGCCCGGCGGTGCTCCTGCAGGGCTGTGCGGCGCTCCCTCGACGTGGGCCACGTGCTCCACGACGCCACACACACCCGCACCATTATCATCCAGAGCCCCTCGCTCGCCGACCTGCGCGGCGCCCTCGCCGCCGCAACGGGCGAAGATCTCCGAGGCAGCACCCTGTGGGACGGCGCGGTGGCCCGCTTGCCGTTCCGCAGCCCGTGCGACACGAGCACACCTGCGTCACGTGCTCGAACCCTCGCTGGGCACGCCGAGGTGTTCGTGGTGCGGGCGGGACCGGATCACGGCGCGGACGCGGCCGCACACGCTGCGGTCCTCCTCGCGCACCCGTGCTGTGCCGCCGCGGTGCGGGATGCCGTGCGCGCGGCGTTGCGTGCAGCGGGGCACTGCGGAGGGACGATGCACGATGCCGGGCACAGACTCGGTCGCCTGCGCCTCGCTGGACGCACGGCTGTAGCTGCAGCTCTGGGCCTCGTCACTGACGCAGTTGCGGACCTGCGGCGCTTGAAGCAGGCTGCGTCGCGCCGGACGGAGGATGGAGCTGCGCCGTTCCGTCTCCCGGGCGGCGCCGCCATTGGCTGCCGGCTCATGGACAGCCGTGCAGCTGCGGCGGTCGCCCCGCCGACCACGGAGGCGGCGCCGCAGGGCGCGATGACCGCGGGGGCCCGGCGGAAGCTCGCGCAGGCGACATCGCGCATGGCGTCGTGTGTCCGGGACGGGCCGTCGGCGCAGCAGGCGCGCGTTCTGCTGGACTACGCGCTGGGCTCGAGCGAGGACGCTGTGCCGCCGTGCTCTGTTGCGGCGGCGTGCGAGTTCCGGCGCGCGGCGAAGCGACGGCATCTGTGGCTAGACCCCCCTGCGGTGGGGGGGAGTGATGACCTGCGCCCGTCGACGTGCCCGGCTGTGCTCCTCGCGGGATCGCTTGGCGCGGCTGGGCCGCCCACGGTGGACGTGCTGGTGCCCGTGCAGTGGGCGCCGACGGTGTTCGAGGCGCTGCGAAGAGGCGCGAGGGTGATTGGCACGAAAGAGCACGCCTGGTGCCACACGATGCTCGGAGCGCCGCACGTCCCTGACGACTTCGCACCCTTCTACCACGGCCCTGCGTCTGGCGACGGGGAGCGCAGCACACAGGCCCCGATCGACCTCCCACTTCCAGCGTCGCCAGCGCTGACGTCAGGTCGGGCTGCTACGCGGCTCGTGTGCGCGTCTGCGGGCTTGCCGGCCGACGCCTGGCCCGACAGTCCCCGGCACTTCCGGCCCTGCAACAGCGACGCTAGCCCCGCCGCTCTCGCGGACCAGGGCGCCGTCGTCCATGTCTCTGTGTCGCTGCTTGGCAAAGGCGTCCCTGCGCGTGGTGCGCCGATCTTCGCGCCCAGCGCAGGCGGCGCCCAGGCACAGGAGGACCGCGGCGCTGTCGGGGCCGTGCTGTCCGGCGTGCTGCACTTCCCGCGGTCGGCGGTGGGGGTGATGCAAGTGCGTGGTTTGGTGGGGCTTCTGCGGGAGCAGTCGGCGGGGCGCAGGGGCGGGCTGCATCGTGCGGGGCTGCTGGTGGACGTGCAGTGCGGGGGCGGGATACGGAGGCCCGCGGTCGTGCACCCGGCGTGGTGATCGGCGCGTGTCGAGGTTTTCGCGTGTTACGCCTGAACTGTTCTCATCCCAAGGTGGCCTTGAGCAGTTGGAACGCGGCTCCTGCATCGGGCCAACATGTCTCTACGTGCCACGCAGGGCGACCGAGGGCGTTCCCGCCGTGCAGCCTCACAACTCCTTGCGCACAGGCCCGCACTCACCCCAGCCACGCCTACCCAGCCTCGCCGCGAGCGCCCTGCACCGTCGGCGCACAGCCGGTCGTTCCTCCGCTCGTCGCTGCTGCGTGCGGGAGCACTGCATGTGTGTCTCCGGCCTGGAAGCCGCTCGCGGTGCCACCGCCCGCCTTGCTCCGCCAGGCCGCGTCCATCTGCGACCCATACAGGTCCCGGCTGCGACCGGTCCGCCCCTGCGTCAGTCCAGGATGTAGATCACCGGCGCTGCCTTGGCCTTTGTGCCACCAGCGTTGCCGCCGCCGGTGGACCTGGGCGGCGCGGGGGGCCGTTCGAGGATGCCCCGCAGCTCCAGACACGACCGCGTCTCGCACTGGATCCGCAGCACCACCGGCTCGCCGGCGGTTCTGAAGTGTGAGGTGGCGCCGTGCACTTGGACCTTTTTGCTGACCCCCCCCTTGACGCCCAGGGAGGGCTTCTGGAAGAACTTCTTCTCCTCGCCGCCGTTGGCCCTCCGCACGGCAGCGGCCTTCGTCTCGGCGCACCCGGTGCTGGCACAGTCTGGGCAATACTTCCCGCGCAAACGGGGGCACGGGAACGTCTCTGCTTCGTAAAAGCGGACCTCCACGAGCCCCGCGAGATCGCTCGCACCCCCCTCGGCGTCGTCGCTCCTCGCCTCCTGACCCTCGGCCGGTGACGAGAGCTCAAAGCTCTTGTACGTGAATTGCCGGCCCCCAGCGCCTTCAGCCCCTGTCCAGTTCGACAGGAAGCCCTCACAAACCCAAGTACTACCGGGTGCGCGCAGCACCTGCATGCAGCGGGGGGTGGGTGGAGAGAACGTCTCATCAACGGCGCGGACTGCAGCGGTCGCCCGCGCGCAACTTTCGACGGTGTTAACCGCTTACCGCTGAGACGAGGGCATCCCTCCCCGAAACACTGACTTGGACCACCCATGGACCGCCAGAACTGCCGTCCGCAAGCCCACATTCGACCGTGAAACTCTGGCCGGGCCTGCCGACCGCGTACACCTTCCCCTCGCTCGTCACCGTCTCTAGATAGCCTCCTCCTTGCTCGTCGAGGAGCTCGATGTAGAAGCCACCAGCCTGAGCCGCGTGGGTCATCCTCGCCACCTCGAGCGCGGTGGCTGGAAGCAGCAGCTCTCTGTTTGGAGTCAGTTGCCGAGCCACAGCGCCCGTGGCGACGTTTCCAGAGCGGCTTACACACTCCCGATCTTCTCACTTCACAGTCATTCCGCGGCGCCCCTCCGCCGCCCCTCCTCTTCCCCCACATCGCTAGCACACACCCCCCCGCCCAGCCCGACACACCGCCAACAGCCCACTCCAGGCCGAACGCCCGCCTCTGCGCCGCGCGAACGCCCACGTTCGGCCGCCTGCGCCGCGTTCGGGGCGCCCGCGTTGCGGGTGATGTCCTGCGCACGCACCGTACGGTGCACGCGTGCCGCGCACGTGAGTTCGCGCAGCGACCACATTGATCTCAGCGCAGTGCACGTGCCGCTGCGGCGCCTCGCTCGAGCCCGCCGGATGCTGCGGCAGATCTCGCGGTCTTGGCGCCGCAGCGCAACAGGCAAGCGCTGCCAGAACAAGATGTGTACGCGTCACATCATCAGCCCCTGCGCGGCGCCATGCTCGCACCCGCTGCTCGCGAGCGCGCCCCGCCGGCGCACAGCACGCCGCCGCGAGCCGCGTGCCCTCGTTCTGCGCGTCATTCATGTTCATATCTTATACCTCAGCGCTTGTGTTTCGCTTTATGTTCCTCCGCCACCACGCGCGCGTCGTCGTCGCGCGCCCGCCTGCCTTCCTCGTCCGCCACGGCCCGCCCCGCCTCCTCCTCCTTGTCCCTGCCCCCTCGCCTCAATCCAGGATGTAGATAACTGGCTTCATGTCCTCGCCCGCGCCCCTGCCGTTGTTGCGGGCGGTGGCGCGGGGCGGCGCGGGGGGCCGCTCGAGGATGCCCCGCAGCTCCAGACACGACCGCGTCTCGCACTGGATCCGCAGCACCACCGGCTCGCCAACGCTCCTGGAATGCGTCGTGACCATCGCGTTCGGGACCTGTTTGCTGACACCCCCCTTGACGCCCAGGGAGGGCTTCTGGAAGAACTTCTTCTCCGGGCCGCCGCTGCCCTTCCGCGCTGCTAGGCCCGCCTTCGAATACTCCGCCGTCCTGGAGCAGCTGGGGCAGTGCTTTCCTTTCCTGAGCGGGCATGCCCAAGTCTCTGCTTTGGAAAAGCGGACCTCCACCAGCCCCCCGCGGTCGGTCGGTCCGGCCTGACCGTCGTGGCCGGCGTTCGCGTCCTGCCCGTCCACGGCAGCAGCGAACTCGAAGCTTTCGTAGGTGAACTGACGGTTGCCGGCAGCATCTGGTGCTGTCGCGTTCGACAGGAAGCCCTTGCAAGTCCACGTGCGACTGGTGTTGCTCAAGGTCTGCAAGCGATTGTCGTGCGGGACGGCGCCGGCGGTAGCGTGTCAGTCGCGCAGTGCGTGGGCACACGCAAACAGTAACCGCCGGTGTGGGGGGCATGAGAAATCTGGGGCAAGAGTTCCTGTGAACGCGTCCGCATCGTCACTCACCGAGTGGACGTTCGCATCCTTTCCCGCAACACTTGCGCCCACCTGCCACGGCCCCCCCTTCGTGCCGTCCAGCAGGCCGCACTCCAGCGTGAAAGCCTGGCCTGGCCGCCCGATCGCGTACACCTTCCCCCCGCTCTCCACCGTCTCGATGTAGCTGCCCTGCTCATCCACAAGTCGTGCGTAGAAGCCCGACCCCTCTGCCATCCTGCCCGACGCCGTGGCGCCGAGGGGATTCAACCAAGGCCCAGCTGAACCCGCTCGCTACGAGAGTTCCGGGGGTTCACGACGCTCGTCACGTACTGCTCCCTGTCGTTCTTGTACCGCTGTATCTGTTCGCGGCCCCTTGTGTCGCCAAGCGACGGTCATCAAGCGGCTTGAAGCCGCCCGACGTCCCCCCTCGCAGCGAGTCGCTCAGCCAGACATACCGCCACCAGCTGACTCCAGGCCAAACGCCCGCCTCTGCGCCGCGCGAACGCCAACGTCCGACCGTGCGCCCCGCCGCCCGCCACATTCGGGGCCGGCGTCGTTGCGGGCGCCGTCCTGCGCACACAACAACTAGTGCAGCGCTGATGCACACTCAGACTCAGACTCAGACTCACAGACCGGATTGCACCGCGGCCGGCGCAGGCAGGGGCGGCCGAGGCCCTCCCACCATCCCAAACGGCCCGTGAAGTGTGCCGACGGTCGCTGCGCTACCGCTGGACACGAAAACCCTGGGCGAGGCACCCTCATCCTCGCCGAGAGAGCCGGGGCTGGTCGCCGGAGGCAGGGGTGGCCGCGAGCTGGCGCTGCGCATCGTAGGGGCCCCTGGCGCGGATCAGGGGGCGCCAGCCCAGGACCGCTACCACATGACAGGCATGACAAGGGGTTTGATCCAGCGCGGCGGACCGTGGACGACGCGGGCGTGGGATGTGCTCCGCTCGCCTCGTCCCGCGACCCCGGGGGTATCAGGGCCGGGGGAGCGACGGCGAGCGGTGCGCGCGGACGCGGCGTAGTCCGTGCACAGCGGGCAGGCTGATCGCAGCGCCGTGCACGTGCCCGCCGCGGCGCCTCGCTCGAGCCCGTCGGGTGCCACAGCGGTCGCAGCAGACCTCGCGGTCTTGACGCAGCAGCGCGAAATGACACACGTGTCGTGTCACATCATCAGCCCCTGCGCGGCGCCATGCTCGCATCCACTGCTCTCGAGCGCGCCCCGCCGGCGCACAGCACGCCGCCGCGTGCCCTCGTTCTGCGCGTCATTCATGTTCATATCTTATACCTGCGCTAGCTTGTCGTTGTCATCCCTCCGCCGCCATGCGCGCGTCGCGCGCCCGCCCGCCTTCCTCGCCCGCCACGGCCCGTCCCGCCTCCTCCTCCCTCTCCCTGCCTCCGCGCCTCAGTCCAGGATGTAGATCACTGGCTTCACGTCCTCCCCCACGGCCCTGCCGGTGGTGTTGCGGGCGACGGCGCGGGGCGCCGGGGGGGGCCGCTCGAGGATGCCCCGCAGCTCCAGACACGACCGCGTCTCGCACTGGATCCGCAGCACCACCGGCTCGCCAACGCTCCTGGAATGCACGTGCCTTGCGTGTCTCGTGCCTGAGGCCTGTTTGCTGACCCCCGCTTTGACGCCCAAGGAAGGCTTCTGGAAGAACTTCTTCTCCGGACCGCCGTTGCCCTTCCGCGCGGTCAGGACGGGCTTGGTGTAGTCAGTCGACTTGCTGCATTTGGGGCAGTGCTGTCCGCCGTGAACAAGCGGGCACGGATACGTTTCGGCTTTGTAAACGGACACCTCCACCAGCCCCGCGTTGTCCGGCTGGCCCGCCTCCGAGCCACCGTTCCTGCCCTCTCCGTCCACGGCAGCAGCGAACTCGAAGCTGTTGTAAGTGTACTGACGGGTGCCAGCAGCGTCCGCAGCTGTCGTGTGTGTGAGGAAGCCCTGGAACGTGGTCTTCCGCCAGTTGTCGCCCAAGAACTGCAAGCGCGATGGACACGCGGAACGGCGCCAGGGGATGATAGCTTTGGCATTCGCTCGCGCTACCACGACTAGCAACCGAATCAAGTGAGGGCAGGACGTGTTCCCGTCGCACTCCTGCACGGTGACCCATGTATCTGCTCCGCATCGATGCCCAGCTCGTCGCTTACCAACTTCATTCTGGTACTCTGGCCCGAAACACGTGCGTGAACCACCCACGGCCCCCCCGTCGTGCCGTCCAGCAGCCCGCACTCCACCTGAAACGACTTGCCAGGCCGCCCGATCGCGTACACCTTCCCCCCGCTCTCCACCGTCTCGATGTAGCTCCCCTGCTCATCAACGAGCTCGAGGTACAAGCCCGACGCCTGCATGAGGACGAACGACGGGATACGAGGTATATCTGCGACGGTTCTCGGTGGTCACAGTCCGTTGAGGTACTGCGTGCCGCTCCTCCTCGCTTTGAGCGCGAGGATTCAACTCAGGCCCAGCTGAACCAGCTCGCTACGAGAGTTCCGGGGGTTCACGACGCACGTCACGTACTGCGCCCTGACGTTCTTGTGCCGCTGTATCTGTTCGCGGCCCCTTCTGTCGCCTAGCGACGATCATCAAGCCGCCCGACGCCCCCCCCTCGCCCAGCCAGACTCCAGGCCCAACGCCCCCCCGTATGCTGCGCAAACGACGCCGCGCCGATGCGCGTCTCGTCGCCACTACGAAACCCACGTCAGCCGCCGTCCACGGAGCGTCGTTGCGGAGGCGTGCGCGCCCTCCAGCGCACACACGGCGCGATGCTGAACCTGTCGACGGGCGGTGTGATCACCAAGGCGGGCACGTCGCCGCTGCGGAGCCCCGGGAAGCGCCCGCAACATGCGCAGCACCTAGAGCTACTCGAGGAGAAGGTCAGGGACTACAAGGCGGAAAATGCGCTGCTCGGGCGCATCCTGCAGGCAAGCTGATTGCACGCGCCCCCCGTCGCTGACCGTGCGTGTGGCGTGGAGTTCCTGGCGTCCCTCGGCATGATGAGGCAGTGATTGAGCCCGAGCCGCGGCTCTGAGCGCGCGAGGCCCGCGAAAAGCGGGCATCCGGGGCCGAGTCTGGGCCGCGCACAGCAACGCAGCGGCGCGCCGGGATCCGCGCAGGACTTCCGCAAGGAGAAGGAGGAGATGGAGGCGGAGATTCACGGACTGAAGAGGGACCGTGGCGAGCTGCGGCAAAGCGCGGAGCGCATGCAGCAGGAAGCGTCGGGTGCGCCGCCCTTGCTCTGGGCCCTGCACCGCCCGGTCAGCGCCGCATGAGGGCGCCGGCGCGTGCTGGCCGCGTGCAAGTGCTCTCTCGACCCTTGATGATGATATGTCGCGGCGAGCCGTGCATTTGGAGCTTGGCTCGGGCGGCACAGTCGATGTTTCCCCTTTCCGCCTGCCCCCGGCCTCCTCGCGAGTCCCGGACCTAAACGTGGTTTTGAGACACCGATTCTCGTAGCTCGACGAGGCTGCATTTCGCCCCTTGAACGAGACGCGTTCACGGACGCGTCACGAGACCGCGTGCTCAGGTCATCCTTGCGGTCCCTCTGCCCCACGCAGTCGCGCAGCAGGAGATACGCTCGACGTCCTCACGGGTTCACGAGCTCGAACAGAAGCTCAGGCATGCCGAACGACAGCTCCACGACCTCATGGAGCGGAACAAGGCCCTGGAGCGCACGAACATCGAGGCACGTAGTTCACCGCCGCTGCACCCGCGGACACCGTCCCTCGAACACAGTGCTGGGGCAGCCATTCAGATACATTTTGGTTGAACAAGCACGCCGCACCTCGAAGCTGGCAGCTCGTGCGCCCACAGGCACGCGCGCTCTCGACATACAGCACAGAGGGGTTCAAGCCGGCCCTCACCGGCTGCGCCCTCCCGCTCTGGCTGTCCCGCAGAACAGCGTCCGCCTCGGCGACGCCCAGAAGATCGCGGAGACCGCGCACGCCGTCAAGTCGGACGCGGAGGCAGTGAGGGCTGATGCCGAGACGCGCCTGCGCACGGTGCACTCCCTGGAGGCGCGCGCCGCGCAGGCCGAGGCGCGCGTGAACGAGCTGGAGGCTCTGCGCGAGACGTGGAAGCAGGAGTGGACGCGGGCGAAGGCCGCGCACTCCCGCCACAGCCACGACCTGGCACTGGAGGTGGAGGAGCTGCATGTGCAGCTGCGCGAACAGGCCGCGGCCCTGCAGACGCAGATGCGCCGCGCCACCGACGCGGAGGAGCGCGGCGCGAGGGCGATAGCGGAGCGCGACGAGGCGCTGGCGCGGATGCGGGCTGCGGAGCGCGAGGCGGCGTCGGGGAGGGGCGTCGCGGGGGGGGGCGGGGTCTCCGGGGCGCAGCGAAGCGCGGTCGAGCGGCTGCGAGGGCAGCTCGTCGCAGCTGCGGAGCGCGCGGACGGCCTGCTCGCGGCGAACGCCCAACTGAGCGAGGGGCACGCCAAGCTGGTGGCGCAGCTGCGGTCCGCGGAGGAGGCTCTCGCGGCGGCGCGCGAGGAAGTGCAGTCGCTGCGCGCGCAGAACACCGACCTGCGCGACCGGTCGTGGGAGGTGCGGCGCGAGCCCTGATGTCACGCCTGCACTGCAGCTCGCACACACGCAACGTCGTTTCTCGCTGCTTCGCGGCTCTCACCGCTCCACCGCGACCCGCGACGGGCTCCCCACAGGATGCTCTGCGGGCGGCGGGCGGAGCTGCGGCCGCTGCGGCCGCTGCGATGGCGGGCGGCAGCGGCCCGCAGGAGGCGTATGTGCGCACGTTGGAGCAGCGCGTGCGCGACGCGCGGGAGGCGGCGGGGCTGTCGCGCGAGCAGCTCGCGGAGTCCGAGTACCTGGAGTCGCAGGCGCGGCGGCTGCTCGCGGAGGCGCGGGAGCGCGAAGCTGCGGCACACCGCGCGCTGCAGGTGGAGCTGCAGCGCGTGCACCAGCTCGAGAGGATGCGCCTCGCGGACATGCAGGAGCTGCACGACGCGGAGGCGCGGGCGCAGGTGCTGCAGAACGAGGCCTGGGGCCTGCGGGACGCGCTGGCGCGGGCGGAAGCTGCGGGGGCTGGCGCGGTAGGGCGCGCGGCCGCACTGGCCGGGACGGGCGCGTCGCTGGAAATGTCGCTGGCGAGCGCGCCGCAGGGGCTGGACTGAGCGGGTGTGTGACGTGCTCTGATGGGCAGCTGCGTGTGTGGACCGCGCGTGCCTGAGACTTTATGTCTGGCACGATTTGCAGGGCGTTGAGTTCGCGGAGGCGAGGCGTGCTTTGTTCGCCGCAGATGCTCGGTGGTCGCGCGCCAGCGAGGCGGCGACTTCTTCCCGAGCGAGTGGGAGTGCCTTGCTCCGGCATGGCATGGCACGAGCGTCACCGGTTGGCAACTTGTTTGCAGCAGGCGCTGCCGCTCGGCGGGCGCGGTCTCCGTCGCGCAGGGGGCCAGGGCGCCGCTGATGCTGTGTGCAGTAGATTTGCCATCCAGGCACTCGTACGCGTGGCATCGTGTCGAGAAGCCCGACGTGCTTCGGTTACTCACGATGACTCGATGTTCCTCGGACGTTCGTCACGCACTTGGGACAGTCTGAAAGGCCAGTCATCCACCCAGGCGGTGACAGAAGGACCGCGCATCGCGGCGAAGCGACAGAACGCCGTGGACGCACCTCGGGCTGCAGCATCGGAGCGCACCTCGATGATCCCGACCTTGCGGGGCGCCTGAGTGACGCCGCGCCGCTCGCGCCCACCCTGGCCGCAAGCCTCCGCACGGGCGTGCCGCCATGAGCAGCCACGGCGGGGGCTCCAATGGCGGCGACACGACCACCCATGCGGAGAGCAACCCCGACCTGTACAACTTCATGGTCGCGGACGCGGTGCAGGTGCGCGACCCCACAGCTGCTGCTGGCGTGCTCGTGAGCTGCCCGCAGCGATGGCAGGCTCCGATTGCGGCGCGTGCGTCGCTGTGGCGCTTGCGCGCGTCCCCCACATCGGACGTCCCGGGAAAGCCCCTAAAGACGTGCGGGGTGCGGCGATCGGCTGCAGGCTCTGCCGGAGTGCACGCTGCTGCTCGACGCCAGCGGCGCCGTTCTGACGGCCTCGCGCGGGGCTCGGGTCGTCTTCGGGGACGACCCCGAGTATCTCGTCGGGAAGGCGATCCTGAGCTTCCTGGATGTGGCCGGCGCGGCCAAGGTACGCGCTGGCTTGGCTGCCTCCAACGCTCTGCCCCTCGCGACCGGGCCGCTCCGGGACGCTGTTCGGCGCGCGTTCCCGGAACCTCTCGCGACGCTGAACGAGCCAGGCGGGCCTATTGCCACGGCCCGTCCCTTTCCGACCGTCCTAGATTATGTAGATCTTTACACGATTACTGGGCGCCCAGCGCTCCGTTTCGGATGGATGCGGCCGCGCGTGCTGCGCATCTCCGTCTCCTTGCCTCGTACAAGCTGACCTCGCGCCGCAACGCGCCGGTCGACGCGAGAACGCGGGCCAGCGCGGCCATTGCCTACAACAGCTCGTGCGAGGCGCGGATTTGCGGGCCTCACACGCCGCAAAGCCGTCGGTTCTGCTTTGCTCCCTTATCGGCGAACACCGCCAGTGTCTTCGGCGATGCGCGCCGTGTTCGAGGTGGCGTCTCTCGCACGAACCCGCTGCAGCCAACTGCAACTCGCCGCGTCCGCGCAGGTGTCGCACTGGATCCTCCACAACTACCAGGAGGTGCGGGAGGGCTGCGAACCGCATCCCCCGGAATGCGTCCCCGTCAAAGTGCTACATTCTGAGGGCGCTGAGAGCAGGTGAGTGTCCCTTCCAGGAGCCAGCTGCCACCCGAGGCCTCGCCGCGCCGCTGCACCGCGCTCCCCCGCTGCGCATTCGTCCCTCGATCGCCGGGACATGCGCCCCCACAGCGACCCGCCAGCGCCAACGCGCGCTGCGCACGCCGGAAGGACGACCCGGGCGATTCGTGGCCTGTTCACGTCGCACGCTCTCGCCGACGCCCCCGCCGCCCTCGTACGCCCCCGCCCGCCGCAGCGCACAGCTCCGCATGCAATGGATCCAGGACGAAGAGTTCCCGGCCGGGGCGATCAAGTCCACGGTGCCAGGGAGCAGTTCCTTCTACGTGGCGTGCACGGTCGCGCTGGAACCCGTCCTGCCGCCCCCGGAGCTCAGCAAGCCCGAGCAGGACGGCAGGGACGTCCTCGACCTCGGGAGCGGGTGCGGCCCCGCCGCGAAGCTCCGCCGCCGCGCGCACGCGCGCGCGCGCAGCCCTCCTACGCAAACCTGCACGCCCACGTGGTGTGGGTGTTGTCGCGTCGCGGCCTTCGCTCACCGCCCGCCCACGCCCTGCGCGCAGGTCCCCCGCGGACAGCGAGGACGAGGACGCCAGCTCGCGGCTCGCGGTGAGCCGGCGCGAGAGCCTGCAGCCTGCCGCCCTGGGCACCCTCCTCTCCGACGTCACCGGCGCCCCGATGCCGTTCCTGATGCTGCGGCCGGCCGGCGAGGTCCTCGCGGTCTCGGAGAGCTTCACGGACGCCCCGCTCGGCTGCCGCGCCGCGGACCTGCGCGGCCGCAACCTGCCCGACCTCATTCACCCCGACGACACCCCCGCCGTGCTCAAGGCGCTGGACGACTCCTTCCGCGGGCCGCGCGTCGCCCAGATGCGCGTCCACACGCAGCTCGAGGCGGGCGCGGGCGTCACGGGCGGCGGGTCGGTGCCCGTGGAGGTGCTGCTGTATCGGCCCGCGTGGCCGTGCACGGAGGACGTGGTGCTAGCCGCCGTGATGCCGATGCACCTGCACCTGGAGGCGCTGGCGCAGGCGCGGCGCCTCCAGGTGTACCTCGAAGTGTGCCCGATGTTCATCTTCCGCGCCAACCCTCTGCTGGATGTTGTGTCTGCGTCGGAGTTGTACCTCCAGGTCTCCGGAGCGGCAGGTGCGGCCCAGCCCTTGCATGTCACCTAGGGGCTCGTGCCAGCGAGCGTCGGGCGCGCGTGTCGGCGGGCTGTCCAGTGCGCTGAAACCCCTGACTCGTGTTGTTTCCCCCCGGCGGCTGCAGCGGACGAAGCGACCGGCTGGAACATCCTTCCTAGCATCGACGAGGCGGACGCCCCGGAGGTTCTGCGCGTCGTCAAGGACCTGCAGAAGCAGATGCGCGCCGCCGATGACCCTGAGACCTCGCTGCCTGACGACCCCAAGACATCGGCCACCCAAGCTCGCGGTGCGCCACGCCCCTCGCACCAGCGCCCCACGCGCGACGACCCGTCATATCCCTCAGGCACCGCGAACAAAACACCCCCCGGGCCCTCGCTCGCAGTGGAATCCAAGCGCCTGAAGTACCGTCGCGTGATCCGCGGCCGGAAGGTCGCCGTGGACGCGACGATCGCCGTCGTGCACGTCTCGTGCATCTGGGAGCTGCTCATCATCGAGCGCCCGATCAACCCCAGCGACCTGCCCCCGGTGGAGGCCCCCCGGCCCGTGGTCATGTCGGAGTGCATCCCGCCCCCCGCGCAGGGCCTCTCGCCGCCGCGGGACGCCGTCCTCTCCGGCGTCATGCGCTCGGCCCCGCTCGTCGTATCGCGCAAGCCCGGCGCGCGGTTCGCGCCGTCGCCGCGCCCCACTGTCGCCGCCACGGACGGCGCAGTGACGCATACCATGCAGCACGTGCGGTCGCTGGGGCGCTCGACCTCCCGCGCGAGCCGCAGGTCGCCCAGCAGCGGTGCGCTCACAGTCGACGGCAGCCAGACGGGCAGCCGGCCCGGGAGCCGCACGGAGGCGGCGATGGAGCGGACGCTGTCTGGGCGGTCGATGACAGCGCGCCGGCCGCTGCTGGCGACGGGGCTGTTCGGGCGATCCTTCTCGGAGGGGCGGACCGCGCGCAGGCAGCCGGCGCCCTCGGACGGACCCGGCGCGGACCTGGCGCTCATGGGGCACCTGGCGCGCACCGGGAGCGGCGCGGCGCTCAGCACGCTGCGCGCACGGCACGGCCCTCAGGCGCCGTGGCTGGCGACGGGGCTCGAGGCCATCGGCGGCGCGATGCTGATGGTGCACGACGAGAACGGGAACCTGCTGTACCGGTCGCCGCAAGTGGGCGACGTCCTGAGTCCTGCCGCGGACAGCGTCTCGGAGCGCGGCCTGTTCGGCGCGCTCGAGCTCGCGCAGGGCCCGGCGTCCGCGCAGGCGGTGCGCAACGCGCTGCAGGTCGCCGTCCGCGACGGCAAGCTGCCGTACTCCCGGCGGCCTTGGCTGAGTCAGGCCCGGCATGCGTCGGGGCGGCGGATCCTGCTGGCCTACAGCTTCGCGTTCCTCCGCGCCGCGCACGGCGGCATCCAGGCAGCCGTCGTGTGCCGCGACGCCACGGACTACGCGCGCGGGCTGCCGTCACCCCGCCCGCCGCTGTCCCGGAGCGGGGAGTGCATCGCCACCGTCGACCTGGAGCTTGACGCGGAGGGGCGCGTCCTGCGGGTCGCGGGGGACTGCGTGGCGGTGCTCGGGCGGCTCCCCGGCGCCGTGTCGGGCGCGCTGCTGCTCGACCTGGTCCACAAGGGCGACCGCGCACTGGTGGCGCAGCACCTGACGTCGGCGGTGGTGGCCGCGCAGGGGGCGGCGGCGGGGCTCGGTGCGGAGGAGGGGCCGGTCGGGCCGATCCTGTTCTCGCCGAAGATGATCTCGGAGGGCAACTACCGCGAGCGAATCAAGGCCGCCGTCGCGGCGGGTGCAGGCACGACGGTGCACGGCGGCGTCGTCGCCGCGGCCATCCGCTCGGTGCCGCGACTGCCGCGCTTCGTCGAGGGGAGCTTCTTCGCGCAGCCGGCTGCCGGGGCCAGCGAGGGCGCGGCCGTGCGGATCCGCATGACGGACGCGACCCGCGCCGTGCGCACCCGCGCCCAGGCGGCCGTTGCGGACGCCCTCCTGGACATCGTGCCCGCCGCTATCGTGCACATCGACACGTCCGGGCGCGCGACGCGGGCGTCCACCGCTGCGAAGCACATCATCACTGGCCTGGTTGCGCGCCCGGGGGGCGGGACCGACCCTGTGGAGCAGCTGCCTGCGTGGGCGGCGAACCCGCAGGTCGTCGCGGAAGTGCGAGCGTTCGACGCGCAGGCGTGCAAGCTCCTGCAGGCGCAGCCGCCGCCGGCGGGCGTGCTGCCGCCGGGGTCCCTGCCGTGCAAGACGTTCCATTCGCCGCCGCTGCCGCCGGAACTGTCCTCCGCGGGGGTCTCGGAACACCTCCCCGCGATGTACCGCATATGGCTCCCGAGGCTCCCGCTCGGGGTGAAGCCGGAGACCGGGCTCATGACGCTCGACCCGCCGCAGGGGATGCAGGGGCTGTACGCGCCGTCGCGCCCCGCTGGACGGCACCAGGCCGCCTCGTGGCGCGGCGGACATGGCTCGGGGGGCAGTGGCCGAGGGGACTCCGGCGCCAACACCCCGCCGCGAAGCAACCTGGGTGGCTACGGCGACCCGGCGTACCAGGCCCAGACGATCGGGCAGGCCGTTCTCCGCTCGCCCGCGGGCGGCGGCAAGCTCTCGCATTCAGGCGGCGTCCCGCTGACGCAGCGGCGCCCCCAGCGCAGCCTGAGCGCGTTCATCCCGACGAGAAACGTCTCGAACCAGAACCACGCTCGTGCGCCGCAAACTCGGCTCGACGCCGGCTTCGCGCCCCGGCGCGACCAGTTCCAGTCGCACCTGCACGGCGGCGCGGATCTCACGCCGAACAAGCTCTCGGCGCTCCTGGACTGGCAGGCCGGGCTGCAGACGCTCCCGTACCAGCCTGTGGTCGGGCCGGCGACGCAGCACCTGGAGCCGTTCGTGCGGCAGTTGATCTACCACGTGTGCACGCGCGACGTCACCGCGCTCAACCAGGCGCTCCTGCGCGTGCACCTCGACCTGGGGTACGCGAGCGTGATGCAGGCCGCGGCGACGACGCCCCTGCTGCCTGGTGGCGGCAACATCGTGCACGTCGCGGCCACGATGGGGCAGACCGCGGCCGTGACGGCCATTGCAGCAGCGGGCATGGCCGGAGCCGCGGCGCTGGACAGCGTCGACTCGATGGGCAACACGCCGCTGCACTGCGCCGCCGCCGCGGGGCACGCAGACTGCGTCGTGCAGCTGCTCACGCTGGGCCTGTCGGCGGCGACCCTGAACTCGGTGGGCCAGGCGCCCGCGGACATGGCCGAGGTCGCGGGGCACGTCCAGGTGGCGCGCTTGCTGCGGCAGCACCTGGCCGCGGGCCTCTTCTGAACAACGCGGTTCCTCGCGCGCGTGCCGCCCCGCCTGGGCTCCGGAGACAACGGCTTCGGGGCCTCTAACATCCCTCCGCCCATGAACCCCAATCCCCCTTCTTGGCCGGCACAAACCCTATCCCCCCCTCCCCTCCCCTCCCCTCCCCTCCCTTCCCCGATCCGCTTCATTCGGTTGGAAAACTTGAACGACTGCGCACGTTACCGCAGTGTCCCTCCGAGCCGCCCGTCCACCCCTGGCGCTGAAACCAGCGCTGCGTGCCATGGGTACCTCAGGGACCCGCTTCGTGTTCCAAACCCATATCGCTGCCCCCGCGTGTGCCAACACCACACGTCGCCACTCGTGGCCGGCTCGAAACCAGTCTGTTCAGCAGCTGGAAGCTGCTGCGCTTTCGTGCTCTTGCCTTGAATCTTCTCTGAGAAGGAGTACTCCCGCTCAGGAGCACACCCTCTCCCCGACCCCTGCCTTGACGTCAATCATCGTTGCGCGCGTCTCGCGGACCATCTCCCCATGGACATGACCCGGTGGATCCGGGCTTGCAGCGTGCATAACACACAGTATCTCGCCTCAGAGATGAAAGAAATGAAATGAATCCGAACGCAGTTCAACACTACGCCCCGCGCGAGTAGCGGGCGCGGAGAAGCGCCGCGCCAGGCTGTCGACGGCGGCCACCCGCTGGTGGGGCTGGCTTGCACAACTGCACGCGTCAACACACATGCCTCTGCACTCAGCGCTCGACCGCGCGCGGCAGGGCCGCTGAGATCGGCGCCGTCGGTTCGACGAGCCGCGGGGCCATTCAGCAAGATATCCTCGAAGAAATGTGAAGGATATTCAAGCCGCTGCGCACGTCGGCTGTTTGCCGCTCGCTTGCTACTTGACCGAGGCGACGTGGAGACGACGGACAGAGGCGCCTGGCTGCACTTTGCTACTGCGACCGGAGGACGACGTGGCTGGCACTCAAGTCCGCGACCGCGCCCTGAAACACCGGTGCACGCTGCAGGGATGTCCAGGCTGGCGGTGACAGGAAACACACACCGTCGTTTCATTTACATGTCTCTCTTCGCGGAAGAGCGAGGACACCGCAACGTGCGGATAGTGTGTCACCGAGCTTCAATACTAAGAGTCAGGCCTGACCCGTGGGGCTGCTGACTGAGCATCTGCAGCAGAGCGAGCAGCTCTACGGTGATGTGGTTGGTGCATCAAAATTGAGCGTCGCTCCGGACGACAACCGTCACCCCGAGCGACGCGCCGCCCCGCGCGTCCACCGCGCGCGCGGCCTCCTCAGACGTTCTTCGTCTTGCGCCGCAGCTCCATGTACGTGATGAAGCGCAGCCCAAACAGGAACAAAAACATGCAGCCCATGTCGAGCCCGAAGCTGATCTCGTTCGGCCGCGTGAGGCGCTCGGGATACTCCCCGTCGTAGTCCCCGAACTCGAGCTTCATGAGCATGCGCCAGGAGAAGTACGGGAACCCCAAATACTTGACCCACTCGATCCACACCGGGATGTCGTCGATGTAGAAGCCCGCGGTGAGCATGAACGTGAGCATCGCGATCGTGGCCACCGTCTGCCCGCTCTTCGGGTTCATCATGACCGTGCCGATCAGCATCCCCATGCTCTGCCCGACCAGGACGGTGAGAATGATGGTGAACCAGTTGCCGAAGAAGGCCGCGGCGGTGGCCTTGAGGCCCGACATCCAGTAGATGATGAACACGAACACCGAGGGGTAGAGGCAGTCGAGGGGGAGGTCGGAGAAGGAGCGCGCGAGGTAGAAGGCCGAGAGGCGGTACATGCCGGACGCGCGCTCCTTGAGGAGCATCTGGTACTCGGCGGGGAAGGTGAAGAGCGCGGCGAAGAGGGCCGCGAACGACATGAAGATCATCTCGAAGAACAGCAGCCCGACCGTGTTGTTCACGTCCTTGGCCGTGGTGCCGCCGCCCTGCCGGAACCAGAAGAGGCCCGTCAGGACGCCCACGACGGCGAACTGGAGGAACTTCTGGAACCCGAGCGCCTCGAACCGCCGCGTCTTGAGCGAGCGCCGCGTCAGGATGAGGATCTGGTCCATGAAGCTCGCGCCCCAGCGCGTGCTGTGTGCGTGCTCGCCCTTTCCGAGCTCCACGTCCACCTTCGACGTGTCGTGCGCGCTGTGCGCAGCCAGCGTCGCCTTGTCGCTCAGGTCCGTCGAGTTCGACTGCCCCATCGAGTCGTCGTCCGCGTGCGCGGGCCGTGCGGCGTCGTCGCCGTCGTGCGACCCGCCGCCCTGCAGCGCCCGCAGCACGGCCACGTGCCGGTGCTGCACGCCCATCATCTGGCGCTGGCGGACCTCGTGCGCCGACGCGGCGGGCCCGTCGAGCTTCGCGATCTCGGCGGAGGAGTGTTTCGCCACGTCAGACAGGTCCCGCGGCTCCACGGCGCCGCCCTTCATGAACCGCTCGTACGCCGCGCACAGCTGCGACGACAGCTCGCGCGCCTCCTGCTGCGTGGCGCCCACGTCGCCCGAGGCCAGGTCGAGCAAGAAGTCCGCCGTGTTGACGCCCAGCGGCATGGCGTACCCCAGCGAGTTGAACCACGCGTGGGCGAGCGAGCCGTGCCCGAAGTACATCACCTTGCCCTCGGAGAGCACCATGACCTTGTCGAGCTCCTGGTAGATCCGCGACGCGGGCTGGTGGATCGTGGTCACCACGCTGCGCCCGCCCGCGGCCAGCACCTTGAGCGTGTGCACGAGCTTCAGCGCGGTCGTGGCGTCGAGGCCGGACGTCGGCTCGTCGAGGAAGATCCCCGCGGGGTTGATCAGCAGCTCGTGCCCGATCGACACGCGCTTCCGCTCCCCGCCCGACACGCCGCGCATGAACGGCCCGCCGATGATGGTGTTGCGGCAGCGGTCGAGGCCGAGCGCCTGGATGACCGTCTCCACGCGGAGCTCCTTCTCGTCGTTCGACATGTCGCGCGGGAGCCGCAGCCGCGCCGCGTAGTGCAGCGTCTCGTACACGGTGAGGCTGTCAAACAGGAGGTCGTCCTGGTGCACGAACCCCATCGTGCGCTTCGTGGCCTTCACGAGCGGCGCGCCGTTGTACTGCAGGCGGCCCTCGACGCGCACGGCCGCGGCGGCGCGCCCGCCGAGGATCGACAGCAGGGACGTCTTCCCGCTCCCGCTCGGGCCCATCAGCGCCATCATCTCGCCCGGGGAGACGCGCCCGTGCACGCCGGTGAGGATCTGCCGCTCGGTCGGCGCCGCGGCCGCCGCGGCGGCGCGCTCGCGGCCCTTCTCCGTGAGCATCGACGTGGCCTTGGTCACCGCCCTGCGGTACGGAGGCACCGCGCGTCACGGTCAGATGGGCCGCGGAACGCAGCTTGCGGGGCACGGGGGCCGTATGGGATCGCAGTGCAGTGGAGGACGTGCGAGCGGAAGGCGCGAGGCGGCCGTGCGGCGTGTGCGGGGGCTGCGGCGAGCACGCAGGGACACTCACTGCGCGGGGAGGGAGGGCTTGAAGGGCATGGTGCTGACGAACGCGTTGACGTCCTCGAACGCCACGCACACCTGCCGGGACTTCGGGACAGTCTGCGGACCGGCGACAGGGCGGGTTGGGAGGTCGAAGCCGGCGGAGCAGTGCGCTGCAGGCAGCGGCGGCGGACAGGTCCCGGGCGGCGGGGAGACGCGCAATCGGCAATGCAGGCGACCATATCAGGGGCATGGCTTGTCGCGGAGCCCGCTGCGAGGCGTCGCTGCGCCCCGGACGCGCCGCCCGCGTCGACTGGGGCCTCGTGGCCACGAACCAGAGGCGCACGCCCCACCGCGCGGCTGCCGGGCGGGACGGGCGGCAGGTCTCGCGCGGCGGGCAGTCTACGCAGAGGTGGACGTCTGGCGCCGGCTGGGCCTGAGCGCGGGACCCCGCGCGGAGGGAGCGAGGGGCGGGGCGAACGGGCGCGACGGGTGCGTGCCTGGAGGACCGCGGCGGCGACGCGCGTGCGTTCCATGGTCTTCGCGAACTGCTGCTCGAAGTGGGTGGACTTGGCCGGCCCGTCGTGGTTGCTCATGTCGGCGAAGCGCTCGCCGAGCTCCACATCGTTCCCAGCCATGGTGCGCTTCAGGCTGGCTGCTACGGCGCAGGGGGCGCGGTCAGGAGGGCACGTGTCCGCCGTGCTCCGTCTGGACTACACTCCGGGCCTCAGGCCGGACGGCAGGCGCTGAATGTCCGCGTTGAGCGCTGCGCAAGCCCAGGCTGTCGCTTGGTGGGGGTCGATGACGCGCTGCTGGCCCGACGACGGGTCCGCGTGCACGAGAGGGTAGCTGAGTCGCCAGCTTAGATTTGTGGCGGCCCCGCGCGCCGGGTGTTGCCTGTGAGCCGCGCTGGCCGGGGCCGCTCGACACCTCCCTGCTGATGGTCACCATCAGCTGAGCTCAGCTGATGGTCCGTCGCCGCACCCCACGCGCCTTCGTCCACGCGCGCGCGCGCAGGACGCCGCCGCCGACTCTCGCGAGTGCCGTTGCGCCCGTTCTCCGTCAACGTCGGCTCGCGCGCGCCCTCCCGCGGGCAGCAGGGCACCACAATTGCCGCAACGTCACTGGGCGGCGTCCCGCGGCCACGGAAACGCCATCATCGTGTCCGCAACGCGCATCTCGCCATGCACATGTTTCTCGCGCGGCGGGTCAGGGTGCCGGCACCACGGCGGCGGCGAGCGCGCCTCCAGCAACCCACCAGTACAGGGGCGAGGTGCGACACGTCATTGAGCGGGGGGCCAGCACGAGCGGCGCTCAGCCAGAGACACGGGCAGGCCGCGTCGGCCCCGTGGGCCCGCGCGGCCGCGCCGGTTCCCGCCGTGGTGGTGGGGGGAGTCACACGAGTGTTGATGTCTGCCGTGCCGGGCGGCCCACGGGTCGCCCGGCGGCGAGGTACAGTTGAAGCGCGTAGGGTCGAGCGTTGGCGGGGACATCGGGTGAGCGGGAGGGGCGGAGGGAGTCTGGTTGGAAGGGGGTACAGGCGCCAAGCGGGTGCCGCGGCGGGGCGTGGTCGTGCCGCGCGGGCATGCAGGGCGTCGCGGCGCTGCAATGCGCGCGCGGTCGGTGCCTAACAGAGCTTGGTCGGCCAGATATGTAGGGGGGGGGATTTTGGTTGCTTGGAGAAATCATGGTGATGCGTCGCCCATCGGCCCTGATGCCGCGAGACCGACTCGGTGTCGCAGCGGTGGGGCCAAACGGGCGCAGTATCACCTCGAGCTGCCGGAGGAGATGTATCTTTGCGAAAAGTAGCGTAGCGGGGCTCTCCGCGTCGGCGAGAGGGAGCTGCAAAGTGTGGTTGGCGCAGCGCCGCGCTGCCGGTTCGGATTTCGAGCCGGCAGCGCGCGCGAAAATCGGGTTGCGAGACGTCGCTGTGCGCGGAGAGCTGGCGGTTGGTAGCTTAGCGATGGGGCCGGGGAGCTAGCACTCGTGGCGCGCGTGCGACTGTGCGCGCGCGCAGGTGTCCCTGAGGACCTCCCGGTGCTGCTGCTTGTCGAGTGCGTTCAGGTGCTCGGGCAGGGACGCAGAGCGCTGGTAGAACCAGACCGCCGGATCGACGCTCGCGCGGTTGGCGGCTCGGTTCTTGGCAGCCAGGAAGCCGTTGCCGTCGGGGTCGCTGGCGGCGTGCGCGCCCCTCGCGCCGGACGCTCCAGCGGCCATGCTGGAGACCGAGCCGGATGCTCCGCCGTGGAGGAGCGTCGGCGGAGGCACGGGCGCGGGAAGCGAGTTGCGCAGGAGACGCCGTTCCGTCGTTGCGTCGCGGTGCGTTGCAACCGCCGCCGTCGTCCACGAGGAGCCGGAGGGCGAGGCGAGGAACGGGTTCAGGTAGCCCGACGACGGACCTGCGCGAACATGCCGGGATCCGTGCGATCGCATTGCGAGGACGCACAGTGTGGTGGTGTGGGCCGAGCCCTTTGCTTGCCAGAGGGGCGACACTGCGTGGGAGCGCGGTCGGCTGTCTTGGAGGATACGGTGCGGGGCGTTGCGACGTCGACGTGTGGGCGAGAAACATCCCACGCAAGCAGTGGCGGGGCAAGCTGGCGGCTTCACCAGGGTGGCGGGCTCGCTGGTCGCGGCGCGAGCGCCGTCCACGTACCTCGCGAGAGCGTCGTCTTCGCGGAAATCCTCTGCAGGATCGCGCGCGCAACGCTCATGGCCGCAGCGACATCGCGCTCGCCGGAGGAAGCAGCCCTGTCGTTCTCGCTTGCGGGCGCGCCGTCCATGTTAAATGTGAACGCATCGTCCCACATTTCTGACCCTCGAAGTGAACCAAACGTGCAATGGCGGAACGAGGTGCAGCGGAAGCGTATTGGGCTCGGTGTCCCGGACTGTCTGGAGTACCTGATCGACGGTCCCCAAGACCCCCCCACAACGCAGCGCGCGCCTCTTCCGCCCCGCCGCCCGACGCTCCTATGCATATGGCCCGCGTCACATCGCGCGGACCGCCGCCCGCGCCCGCGTCAGCGTGCGGCGGCCCAAAACTGTCCATGCATCAACCGCCACGCAGCTCCCCGCACGCTGCCCTGCCACCGCACCCCTCGGATCCCCGCGAGCCGCTCCCCGATCGTCGCGCGGCTCTCCGACGCCAGCACCAGCCCCAGCGACACCGCGCTCGTCGCCCCGCAGCTCGTCAGGAACAGCACGCCGTCCGTGACCAGCGCCGCCGCGCACGCCGCGCCGGAGGCAGGCCGGCCCGTCTCGCAGTCCACAGCGCGCACGCCCTCCAGCCACGCCGCCGGGCCGCTGCCGAGGACCAGCGCCGCCGCCCCGGCGCCCACGCCCCACCACAGCGCCCCCACCATCGTCACCCACGTCAGCCACAGCACCGCCACAGACGCCCGCGTCCAGAGCGCGCACCCCACGAACACTGCCCCGCCGCCACCGACGATCACCGCCGCCGCGGCCCGCGGCAGTCGCCCCGATGCTGCCCGCCATGCTAGCGCTGTGCACAGCGCCAGCGCCAGCGCCGCCGCGGCCGCGGGCCACGCGAGCGGACGCGCCTGCGCGGCGTAGGCGAGGGATGCCATGTGCGCGACGTGCACCAGCGCAGCGGACGCCCGGGACGGCGGCGGTTCGAATGAATAGTCCCCCAATTCTGTCTCCGGGGACTTGAACCGCCAGCCCTCGCTCCGCCACATCGCCGCGAACGCCCGCGGCTCCTTCGCACGGAGCTCGCGCAGCCTGCGGGCAGCGCGCACGGGCGAGCGCGTCGCGCCCGGCCGCTCTCGCCACAGGAGTTGACAGCGCTTGCGTGAGAGCTCAACTTGCCTGGTGAGCTGGACTTCGATATCGTGGGGGGAGGACCCCGTCGCGGAGGACACGTGTTCTCGGACGCGCGGGTCCGCCAGGTGCGCCGCGACCGTGAGAGGCCGGCCCTCGGCATCGTAGTGGGAGGCGTCAAACGTCCTGCGGCGACGGATGCCCGGCGGGCCGGAGCTCGCTTCGCCGTCGGAGCTGCCGTCCCAGAGCCGACACTGCTGCGGGGGGGCGCCCGACACGCGCCGCGCCGACGTGGCGGGCGCCTGCCAGATCGCCCCCTGCGCGGGCGCTGCTGGCGGGCTTGGAGCCGCTGGTGCGCTGGCGTGGCGGTTGGGCGGCGCTCGGAGACACCGCCGCAGCAATGTATACCATAGTGTGAGCGACGCAATGACGATGGTTGAGAAGGCGAGGAGCTCTCCTGCGTAGACGACGGGCAGTCAGGACATGAGGCAAGGGGCGCGCGTGGCCTGCGCAGTCCTCGACTTGGCGCATGCAACGCTTGGAGAGGACTGGTGGATCACTGAGGATGCATTAAGCGTGAACTCATCCCGCGTCATGGGCAGGAATCCCGCAACGGCAGTGCGGTAGGTTGCCCGCACCTCCAGGTGCATCGTGCCTCCAGACATCGGCTTCTTCGATGATGCAGTCGTCCGATTCATGAAGGAGCTGCTCGAGCGGCCAGCTACACGCCCTGAGCGAGCGCTCCCTGTCGAGCGCAGGCATCGCGCAGGCGTCCGTCTCACTATGGTGCAACGCACGCCCGAGGCGAGACACGAGGCTCAGACCATGGCGCTCAGCTGTCCAAGGCACGTGTCTGCGCGGGAGACGCCGCTGCTCGCGACAACGACGCCGGCCGCCGGCCGCCGCTCAGCTGGGACGTTGTGATGTCAGGTCTGTCTGTTGACGAAACATCTCCCCGCCCGACGCGGCTCGTGAGCGGGGAGGTGTCGTGCAGGCGGGCACACTCGCACGGTGGTGGCCAGAGGCTCAGACAGGAGCAGGCGGGCGCGAGTGCCCTGTGCACCGTGCTAGTGTGTGTTGCTTGCTTCTTCTGCGACCGCGTATGCCTCTCGCGCAATCTTGATTACGAACGCGCCGCCAGCACCCGGACCTGCAATCAGCGGACCTGTCGTGATCGCGCATTGCCGTGTCGAGCGCTCCATCGTGCGGCCGCGGGGGCGGGTTTGACAGTGCAGTATGCACTTGTGGTGGCCAAAAGCGCGACGCAGTGATACGGTCCGCATCGCGACGCGCGTGGCTGATCGGCGAGGATGATCGGCATTGCGTTCCTGGTCGGCTCGCTGCTGTTTCTCGCGTGGGCGGGCACGGCGTTCCAGCGGCGGTTCCTGCTCCAGGACATGACGGATTCGGACGCGCCAGTGCGGGCGCTCTTCGCGGTCGTGTTCTCCGCGTCCTGCTTCCTCCTTGAACTCATCATTCTGGAAGTGACGGACGTCATCAGCGCGGACACGCGCCTCAGGGCCTGGCGCTTTGCTCTCCTCTCTCTCTCGGTGATCGCCGCGATCGTCCTGCCGTTCTTCCACGCGTGGTGGGTCGCTCGTGAGAAAGGCTTCGACCAGGTGAGACGCGCGGCCGTGCAGACTGGCCAGTGCGCGCGCCGGCGCGCCGTTGGCTGCAGTTGTCCTCCGCCCGCCTTCGCTTCCAGCGACGTCAGCACCCACCGATCCGCGGCACCCCGCTCCCGCCACGCCGCATGCTCCCCGCCTGCATCACCCGCGGCCAACCAACCAAACGCCAACCAGCGAACCTCGACCGCCCCTGCAGACGAAGAGCGTGATCCTGGCGGTGATGTTCCTCGCGGCGTTCCAGTGGTGCTTCTGGCACTACGGCGCCCTAATTCCGGGCGTCCCGCCGCTCGCCGAGGGCCAGCATATGGTCTGCGTGCAACAGGTCTACCCCCGCCCGCCCCATCATGTTGCAGCACCACCATGCTCGCACCGGCGGAAACAACGCAGCTCCCCGCCGGGCTGCGCCCGCCCGCGCACCGCTGGGCGCTCACAGCGAGCGCCGGTGTCGCCGCGAGGCTCGCAGGTCATCGCGCGGCTGGCGGTGGTCGGCACGGTGTTCCTGGCCCTCCTGTCAGGCTACGGCACCATCAACATGCCCTTCACATGGCTGGCGGCGTTCATCCGCCCCGTGACGGACAGCCAGGTCGCGTCGGTGGAGACGCAGCTCGCGCAGTCCAAGCACATGCTGCGCGACAAGGCCGCGCGCATCACGCACCTGCGGGACCAGGAGGCGGCCGAGAGCCTGGGGGGGAAGAAGGGGGGGGTGTTCCCGTCGTGGCTGACGTCGCTCGTGGGCGGCGGAGGCGGCGGACTCGCGGCGCAGATCAGCGCGCTGGAGATCGAGCAGAAGACGCTCAAGGAGGTCCATCGTTTGATGATTATGGAGCTCGCGGAACTCAAGGTCTGCTGCACGCGCGCTCCGACGACGCCACGCGCGCCGCTCGCCACGCCGCGCCACCCTTGCAGCCACTAGTCCAAGCATGTTGACCTCAGGCGCCGTGGCGACGTTCGCGCCGCAGAAGGAGCGGAGGCGAGTCGTGCAGTCGCGGACGCTGTGGGGACGCGTCCGCAACGCTCTGGGGTACGTGTTCGCGGCGTACTGCATCTACCGACTCGGATCATCGCTGATATCGAGCTTCACGACGTCTCCGGGCCGCGCGGACCCCGTGGGCTTCATCGCCGCGCTGCTGGTCACGGCGCTGTCCGGGGGGCGCGTGCAGGTGGACAGACACGCCATCGGGCAGTACGTCGCGCTCGCGTTCGTCGGGTTCGTCACCGCCAATTCCCTCCGGAACTTCCTGAAGGACCTCTTGAAATTCACGTCCTCGATCGCAGGCAAGACTCCCCCCGTTTCCTATCACGTACAAGTAAGTATAACTGTTCATCACGCATGCCCAAGCGCACCGCTGTCCTCACACGCTCTGCGCCACCGTCCCTCCCCCGCTCGCAGGTCTGATGGACCCGTCAGTCCTGACTCTGTTGTTCACCGAAGTCATGGTCATGTACGCCAGCGCGTCACTGCTGCTCATCCGGCAGAAGCTGCCCGACAAGCACCGCGACGCCATCACCACCGCGATCGGCGCCCCGCTGGAGTTCTCGCCGTTCAACCGCTGGTTCAACGGGATGTTCTTCGTCACCGCGCTGCTGTCGGCGCTCGTGCTGTACAAGACGTACCAGGCCAAGCGGGACGGCGACGTGTTCTACCACGCCGTGCCCGCGGAGCTCAGCGGAGCGGGCCTGCCCGGCACGGGGTTCAGCGGGTTCGGAGAGGAGTCGCCAGCAACGACGCTGCGGAGCGGCGTGGCGAGCCTGGCCGCGGGCCGCGGGGCCGCAGCGTGGAGGATGGTGTAGTGGCGTCTCGGGCACGGACTTCGCTGGACGGCGGGAAACGCGCGCTATCTAAATACCGGGGGCGATGAGAGTTTACAGCATCGAGTTGTGTAAAGTATAGCCACAGCGTATTCTCGGACACATCGCATGGATCTGGGTCCGGAGCTGAGATCGCTCTCAGTTGCCGCTGATCGATCCGTGTGCTGTACGTCGGTCGCACCACGGCGGTCGTCCCGACGTCGTCCGCCCACTCCCCCCCCCCTTAGGGGCCCACCAGCTCCTCCAGCAACCGCTTCCCCCCCACGATGCCCGTCACCATCACCGACAGCGAGCACGCCGTCTCCGGCTGCGACCGCACCAGCCGCAGCCCCGACACCTCCGCCAGCGTCGCCCCCCCAACGTACACCACTAGTACCCTCTTCGCTCCGCCCTGCCGCCCCGACCGCGCCCCCTCCGCTCCCCCCGCCCCAGCTGTGCGCCGCCCCCGCCGTCGGCCCAGCCCCGCCATCCCCGCAATACCCCCCCCGCCGCCCGAAACACCCCCAGCTGAACTCCCCGCCCCCGCCGCCCCGCCCCCGGTCCCCGCCCCGCCGTCCTCGCCCTGTGGCACGAGCTGCAGCCGGTCGGCGGCGTCCCGCTCCTGCTTGTACAGCACGCAGGCCCCGCAGGCGGACGCGAGCAGCTCCATGGGGAGCGTTCCCGCGATGAAGCGCTGCACGATGCGCACGCTGATCGGCGCGTACCCGGCGTACGCGTAGGCCGGGTCCTTCGGATCGCGCTCGTCGAGCTTGTCCACGAGCAGCTGGAGCGGCTTCTTCAGGGCGCCGTACACCCCCCTCCGACTCCCCCCCTCGTGCCGTCGCAGCAGCCCTGCGCGCCGCAGCCGCGCCAGCGCGAGCGCCGTGCGCGCGTGGCCGTACCAGATCGCCGCGGCGCGGAACAGCGCCTCGAGCGTGCGGCGCTGCACGCCCCCCTGCGCGACCGACATCAGACACGCCAGCCGCAGAGCGGTGGGCGCGGGCGCCCCGGCCTCGATCATCGCCTCGATCGTTGCCGGCACCGAGTCGCTGCCAGGACCGTCCAGCAGGGACTGCTCCGCGCGCAGGAACTCGCGGAACTGCTGCTGGCGGACCGCGGTGGCCAGCCGCTCCGAAATGGAGGCGTGCCGCGTCACGTCAGGGAGCGTCCCGAGCCGCCGCACGAAGTCGCGCATCTCGCTGACGGACCGCGACTCCGGCGCGAGGTCGCGGTATCCCTGCAGCGCAGCGATCGAGCAGCGACGCCGGGTGGCGCGGTGAGGTCCGGCTGCCTACGCAGGCAGAGCCCGACCACGTCAGCACTGTGGGAAGGCCAGCTTCAGCGCGCTCGCCCGGTCGAACGGAGCACCGGCGCAGGGCGCTGTGTCGTCGAGGTGCTGCGGCCGCTCGAGCGACCAGACACAGGCGGACGGAACGCGACCTAGATCAACAACACTGGAGCTTTTGTGTGTCTGTCGCGCACCTGCTGGAGCCCGCCCGCGACCTCGCGCAGTCTGGCCCCGACCGCCACGAAGCTCAGGTCCCGCAGCTGCGCGAACAGCCCGTCGTTCGAGTTGAGCGCCAGCCGCGCCCTCCCTCCGCGAGCTGCGCTGCCCGCGCCCCCCGCCGCCCCGGCCTGCCCCGCCCCGCCCGCGCCGTCGACGTCCAGCTCGAGCACGCCGTTCCTCAGGCCGAGCACCTCCTCCATGAGGCCCTCGTAGGTCATCGGGGTGCACAGCGGCGTCACGAGGTCGGCAGCGCGGTCGATGACGACAACGTCCGTGAAGCCCTCTGCGCCCGCGGCGTGCGCCTCGCCCTGAGGCAGGGCGCGCCAGAGGTGGCCGAGGGCCTCGCAGACTGCGACGGCGCGCTTGCCGACCGCGAGCGCGCGCGCGGTGCTGCCGTATGTGCGCTGCAGGGCCAGGAGGGCGCGGGCGACGGCGGACACCGCGAACGGGTCCTCGCCGCACAGGAACGCGCCTGGACCGCGGGCGAGCTCCAGCGACACGACGTCGATTTCGAGGGGCACGGCCTGGCGCGGAAAACACAAGAGCGGGGTTGAGATGTTAGGATGTGGAGGTGCTGGGGGGACGGACGCGTGCGGAGCGCTCATTTCACTGTACAAGATGAATCATGCTAGGTGTGGGGAGGCGGGACGTTTGCGGGGGCGGCAGGAGCGCGGGAGGCGCAGTGATGCGGTGCTGTTACCGCACTGCAACGTGCAGGCCGCACCTGGACGTCGAGGTCGTGCACGCTGATGTCGCCCATGATCCCTGCTTCCTCGAGCGCCTGCTCGCAGGCCGGCATGACCCGCGGGAGGAAGAACACCGACGCCAGGAGCCCATCCGGCGGACGCACCAGGTTCCGAGCCGCGCGTATGTGCGTCGCGATGCTCGCGCAGTGGCCCACGAGCGGCTCGATGATATACACGAGACTGCAATCCACACCAAGCGTCGGACGACTTCGCAACGGCGCGGCACCGTCGTGGCCAACGAGCCCGCAGAGCAACCGACCTCGCCTCCGCGGGCAGCGCACGCACCTGAGGTCCGGCGCCGCCTGCTGCTCCTGCCCGATCGTATGGAGCGCCTCGACGCCGTGCTCGCGCAGCAGCGCCACCTCCGCGACGAGGTTGAGCAGCGCAGAGGACCGCGCGTCCAGCACCAACGCCTTCTTGCCCTTGCGCTGCCCGAGCGCCGCGATCACCTTCTTTCGGGCGTCGTGCCGCAACCACTGCAGCGATATCGTGCCGGGCGTCCCGCCCGCGGGCGGGTCCGTCATCCCGCGCCGAGCCAGCAACGCTCAGGCAACCTCCGTGCCCATCACCGGGGAAAAGACGTGCGCAGCGGGAGAAAACGTCCAACCTGCAGACCTCCAGGCGCGCCGGCAACCTTGGGCGCGCGCCCCGCTGCGTTCCTGCAAACGCCGCGGCCCCGGCAGCGCCCGGGAGTCCTGCGGAGGTGTCATGCGGCACACCTCCGGAGGTGTCCGACGGCTGGGTCGGACCCGCGCGCGTTCGTAGCGGCCTCAACGGGCCTCCGCCGCGCCGGTCCAGCGGCATCCCGCGCTGCTATCACGCAGCGGCTGCCACAGGCACGTTCCTTCCATCTGCCGCAAGACTCGTAGTGCGAGGGACACGAGCTGGGGTGGAGGCCGCGCCTTCTACGGCGCCACGTGGCGATCTCCCAACGAAGGGCATTTGGCACGCGTCGCACTGTGCGCACGGCAGAGTCTCGCCAGCAGCAAGGTTTTGGCCGCCGTTGACGCACGTCCCCGCGTCTCCGGGCAGAGCTGGGGGCGATGGGCGGCGCTCCGTCGGCAGTGCAAGCTGTCGAGGGGACCTGCGGGGAGGGGCAGGAGCCGCGGGAGGTCGCGGGAGAGGCGCGGAGCGCGATCCTGGGCGCGACCACTGAGGCGCAGCCATGCAGCGTGCCGCCCGAAGCCGCTGCGGCGCCTGCAGCGGACGACGTCGACGAGGGCGATGCACGGAGTGCTGGAGAGGACGGGGAGGCAGCTGCGGCGGCCGAAGAGGACGAGGGTGCGGCGCATGGTCAGGGGGAGGATGACGTGTTGGCAGTACCTGCAAGCGGGGACGCTGCGGAGCCTGCGGCGAGCGAGGAGCCGAGCGGGGTGGAGGCGCCTGTCACGCTCGAGAGCCTGATTCAGCGGGTGCCCCTGAACGACGCGGACGTCGAGCTGGCCGCGCAGCTGATCGCCAAGGCAGGCATCGACGAGCTGCGCAGACTCAACCTCGCGCCGCCGCCGAAACGGCCCCCGCCGAAGCGCGAGACCCTCGAGCTGATGGACATACACCAGAGGATGGAGACGATACAGGTGAGCGGCCGTGATTGCCGCCATGGCCGCAGCACGCGCGGTAGATGCGCTGAGCTCAGCGCACAGCATGCTTACTGTCAACGTCGAAGGGCTACCCAGGCGCCCACCGACCTCGGAGTGTCCGTTCTCGACCGTCCTCCCCTGCAGGCGTTCATCAGTTCGTTCCAGTACAACCACACCGGCAACAACTACTTCGACGTGCGCAAGAACCGCCCACTGACGCGCATCATGGACACGGCGCGCGACATCTGCCGCGACGCGCTCCCCATCAAGTGCGTCGAGGGCGTCTTCCTCGCGCTGCTCCTCACGAGCGGCCTCGAGGACACGGACCGGTACCCCGTCGGCTTCAAGAGCGCTGTGGGCGGGCGCGTGTACCGCCACATCGTGCTCGCCGTGCACCACCGCCCGTCGGGGAAGTTCGGCGCCCTCGGTCTGTCGCGCCGCGAGAGCCTGATGTACAAGCCGCCCGAGTTCGCGTCGCTGTCGGACCTCATGGCTGACTTCAAGCGGGCCTACGAGCGCTGGTGGCACGTCGTGCTCAAGGTCCGCCGCGCGAGAACCCACCCGGAGCCGACGTTGAGTGAATCACACGCGCGCGCTCGCGCCCAGGCCCGCGCGGGCCCGGCTCGCACCGCCAGGACTGATCGGCACATGTACGCGCGTGTGGAGTGCTCTGCAGATACGGGTGGGCTTGCCCGTGGACCACAACCTGTACCACGCGGGGCCGGTGTGCTGGCGGTACTGCCACTGCAATCTGGAGAAGGTGCTGTGGGAGGAGGCGGCGGAGCACATCGACAAGCATGTGGCCAGTGCCAAGCGACGACTGGGGACGTGGCGGCTGCGCCTCGAGCGGGTGCGCGCACGGACGCCCCGCTGCCCGGCGCCGCACGCGCGGCGCGACCGGCGTGCGTCCTCGTGCGAGGACGGTAGGTTGGCGTGATCGCATCATGATGTTTTGGCCGTGAGCGTTGATGTTTTGGGAGATGTTCGTTCGTGGTTGCGTTTCCGCAGGCGAACGCGCTGGGGCAGCGGAAGACCGCGAGCAAGTGGGATGGCTATGCGTCCGAGGACAGCGAGACCGGCGCTCCGGTGCCCGCAGACAGCTTCGGGGCGCGCAGACGGCCGACGAAGACCTCTGGTTCGTCCAGCAAGGCACAGGGCGCGAAGCGACGTGCCGAGAAGTCCAGCGCGGCGGCCACTGCGGCCCCCGACGCGCGAGAAAATAACGAGGCCGGCGAATGCACGAATCGCGAGCCTGGCGACGGCGACGGCACGGAAGTCGACGGTGAGAGTTCTTCGCAGCAACGAGGTTCCGGGGGCGGTTCGGGCGGGGACGGGGGCGACGGGAGCTCGGAGGACGACGATGGGAGCAGTTCCGAGGACGAGAATGCGGCGGACCTGCCCGGCGATGAGGGCGACGAGGCGCAGCAGGCGGCGGGTGCGCAGGCTGCCGCCACCGCTGCTGCGCTTCATTCGAGTGCAGGGTGCGTGCTTGGGGCGGAGGGGCCCTCGACGGGGCCGTCAGCAACTGGGTGACTGCGTGCGTACGTGGCGGAGCGCGGGGCCGCGGCGCGGGGCGCCCATGTGGCGGTTGCGTTGTCACCAGGTGGAACACCCCCTGGGGGCGTCTGACGGCGCTCGCAGGACATTGCTGTGCTCGTTCGCGCTCTCGCTCCACACCGCGACATCGACTGCCCAGCGACAGCAGTGCTGAACTTCGATCCGCTCAGACTTCTGCCACCACGGCCCGCACACTCTTCCAAGCGCAACAAACCATGTCGGTCCGCGTCCTCGCTCCGGCGTCGCTGCACCGCGGCTCTGCCCTCGCAGCGCGTCTGATCCTCGGCGTGTTCATCGTGGGCGCACTGTGCGTGTCCGGCGCGCTGGCCCGCGCTTCGAGCCGCCAGCTCCACGCGACCGCAAGCGCTGTCAGCAGCAGCTACGCGCGCGGGCGTGCTGCGAGTTCGAACAGCATCTCGAACGCGGTGGCCCGCGGCGGGTCGACCGCTCTGAGCGTGGCCACTTCCACCGCGATCGGCTACCGGTGGTGCCCGGCGTACGCTGACGCGGTGTCTGACGCCATCGCAGAAGATGGCGCCAACGCCAGCTCCGTCTCCGACGCCCTCGCTGAGGCGATTCGGGTGCGTACAACACGCAAGCTTTTTTTTGTTCGACTCCCCACCCGTGGTGACCACACCACCGGGTGGGAGAGACCACCATCGAACCGTTCCGTGACTCTATTGCACCTAAGTCGCCGTCGACTCCGCACCGCCTCTCGTCGCGCAGGAGTGTCTGCCGGAGTGTCCGCGCTGCGACACGTGCTTCGTCTCCGCGCGCCCCTTCTGTTCGGGCTACTTCTTCGATCGTGCGTCGGCGGGGACCAACTTCAACATCTACCGCGCGCCGCGGTCGCTGCTGAACGGCGCCGGCGACTACAGCGGCTACTGCAGGTGCAATCCGTTCTGAGCCGGCAAGCAACGAAACCCCCTTCGAGATACCAGTCGTCCTGTAACGGATGTGCATGCCGCCACGTCCGCCGCCACGCCGTCACACCTCACGCACCCCGTGCCGCACAGCGACGCTCGACGACTACGTAGAAGTCAGACCCGCCGATCTGCTCCAGCAACTCCAGCCCTTTGGGTCGCGAACTCTCCTCCACGTCAGCACCACCCGTCGACGTCGCCTCCGGCCAGGGCTCCGGCTCCCGCATCGGGCCCGCCTTCCCCGCCAGCCACCCCTGCGTCGTTCCCACGTCCACGACGGCGCAGAACCGGGGCGCGATGCGGTCGGCGAGCAGCAGCGCCGACGCCACGCCAGCCTCGCTCCGCGCGACGACTCCCACGATCACCCGGCCCTTCATTTCGAACGACCGCCGCAGCACCGCCGTCGCCTCCACGCGGCCGGTCGAGCGATCACGCAGCAGCCACGCACCGCACACCTCGTCCCCGCGGACAAAGCCCGCCACCCTGTCCGACCCGACGCCGTAAATCACGTACTCCGCCGGGATCCAGCACCGCAGCGACCCCGCGCGTCCCTGCAGCTCCTCCAGCGCCGTCACCAGCGCACCGCCGTCCGTCACCCGCGCCCACTCGTGCGACGCCTCCACGCTGCTTGCAGCCGCCGTCACCGCCTCCCTCTGCCCCGTGAAGTCCAGCGTCGGGCCCGACTCGCGCCACGCGAGCCGGTCGCCGCCGTTCGCCTGGTCCTGCGCGGCCGTCACGTCCCACCGCGGCCACACGTGGTTCCGCGCCATGACGCGGTAGCCCTGCCAGTCCAGGAAGATCCGCATCATCGCCGTGTTCGGCTCGATCGTGGCGCTCAGTACGCCCACGGCGCGGTCCTCCGCGGCCGTGCTGAGCGCCCCGGAGGCCGCGAGGTCGTCCGCGATGTCGTCGCACTGCACCATCATCAGCTTGCCCAATCCCTGGCCGCGCGCCTCCTCGCGGACGCGCAGCGCGAACAGCCACAGCGCGGCGAGGCCCTGGCGCTCGATGCCGATGATGGCGTCCAGCGTCTCGCCCTGCGTGCCAGAGTGACGCGAGCAGCACTTACACGGAAACTCGCGGCGGTTCGATTCGATTCGTCTCGCGCGGGATGTGGACCGGTCGCCGAGCGCACCTCGGGGCACGTGACGACGAGATAAACGATGTTGTCTGCGGCGTCGTGCGTGGGGCTGTCCGCGTCTGTCCCGAAGGTTTCCTCGAGCAGCGCTGGGAGGTAGTCCTTGCCGCCGTAGACGTTTTTGCAGAGGTCCTTGACGGCCTCGAAGTCCCTCTCGTGGTCGTAGGTGCGGCGGATGCGGTGGCCGGCGACCCGAACTGGCGCGGTGTCGATCGCCAATCCGCGTGGAGACGTGCTCACCTCTGTCGCCGCGGCGGCGCGTTGCGGGAGCGCCCTGCACCGGCTGGAGGTCGCCGATGCAACGTACGAGCTCGTCTCAGGCGCCATGGGTGCCCGAATACCGCTGCAGGCGCGCCGGAAGGCGGTTCCGCTGCTTGTGGTCGATGACAAGCTCGCCGTGCAGGGCGATCGTGGTGGCCGGCGTGTGAGAAGACAAGTGTGACAGGACAGAACGCGGGCGAGGGCGAGACAGCCTGCCATGGCCCAGGGACGGAGGAGCCCTCTGCGGTCCGCTCGCGGTCCGAGTAGGGTCCCTTCAGCGAGGCACGCCTGCACACCGTACGATCGCTCTGAATAAGCGATGCGGGCTGTGCGCTCGGCGCTCTGTTCGCAGGAGTGCTGCATAACGCCATCAAATCGTGCGTGCAAAGGCCGGAAGCACCACACATGCAGGGAGAGTATAAGGGAGGTGTTTGGAGCTCAAACCGCGGCGACTCCCGGCATCACGAGCGCTCGCTGCGCCCTGTGCGAACAGACGGGCGCTGCATCCTCCAGCTCGTAGTTTCAAGGGCGGTTCTACCTCCCCTCGACCGCTCGCGGCTCGACCTTTTTCGCGCAGACACCGGGCCGCGTTCTGCTACAGCACCCGATCCAGCGGCTCTCGCCTACCAGCAGGCGCTCAGCCAGGGCTAGGGCACGCCGTTGGGTCCTGGGCGGGCGCGGCCCAGAGCGCGGGTTTCGCGAGCCCATGATGGTGGCCACCAGCGGGGGGGCATGGCGCTGGCTCCTTGCCGCGGGGGCCGCGCTCGTGCTCCTCAGTGCGACCACTGCAGACGCGGCGAGCACGGTGCGGCGCGGGCGTGCGCCGCTGGCGGCGGGAACCAGCGCCCTGAGTGCAGCGCGTAGCCTCAGAGCCTCGCAGCCGGACTTCTCGTACTACATGAACACCGAGGCCGTGTGGTCGGAAGTAAGCCAGCTTGTGTCGGAGAACCGCGACTGGATGCAGCTCGACGTGGTCAAGAAGACGGCGGAGCCCCCGGGAGCCGATGCGTGCCAAGTGCAGTACCGTGAGGCGTGCAAAGACGAGTACAGCATCGAAGCGAAGTGCGTGGCCCTCGACAGCGACTGCAGCACTACGCAGCGCCCGCCGAACCCCGCTATCTCGCCCGCACACGCTCGCACTCGGGCCGTGTCCTGATGCCCCCACACAAGCTGCGCCGTGGGCCGCGTCGGGGACCCCCCCGCGCTTCCCAGCCCACGCGGTCCCTCCGTTAGATCGTGCTCCACCTTTTGCGCGTTTGACCGCGCCCCCGACCCGCAGGATCGTCACGGTGGAGGCTGACTTTCCGAGCAGCGGTCCGCCCAGGGCGCGCACCGGCGCGGACGACGACCCGCTGCACATGTACTTCATCTACGGCGAGCACGCCCGCGAGCTGGTCACGGTCGAGCTCGGCGTCGCGGTCCTGCGCTCCCTGCCCGACCTCCCCGCGCCCCTGACGCGGCTGGGCTTCACCGCGGAGGAGTCTGCGACGATCCTGGCCGTCATGTCGCGCGCGACGCTGAAGATCGCGCCGATGGAGAACACGGTCGGCCGCGCGCGCCTGGAGGGCCCGACCAAGGCGCTGTGCGAGCGCAAGAACGGCCGCGGCGTCGACATCAACCGGAACTTCGAGGTCGACTGGAACGTCAGGGAGATCGACTACGACCGCAACGAAGAGTTCGGAGGTAAGGCTCGACGCGCAGAAATACCCGCGGCGCGGCGGACCCGTGTGTGCCCACCGGCGAGTCCCGGCGCGACGGCAACTGCTCTCCTGGTGCGTTTTGAACTTCGCGAAGTCGTGCGTTCAAAGCGCGGCCTCGACGCGTTCGCGCAGGGTTCGCGAAGCTGTCGGAGCCCGAGGCGCAGGTGGACGTGGAGGTGGTGCGGGCGTTCCGGCCGCACGTGGTGCTGAACGTGCACTCGGGGATGGAGGCGATGTTCACGCCGTGGGACCACCAGGGGGGCGCGCCGGACGACCCGGCCGTGGCGGTGCAGAAGGGGATCCTGGACGAGATCAACGCGCGGACGTGCGACGGGCGCTGCGTGGTGTCGCCCGGGGGGCTGGGCGTGGGGTACCTCGCGCACGGCACGCTGACCGACCACATGTACAAGGTGGAGAAGGTCCCCCTCGTGAGCACGTGGGAGATCTACGGGGACTGGGACGTGCCCGTCGACGACTGCTTCGGCATGTTCAACCCCATCACGCGGGACGGCCTCAAGGTACGCACGCCCGCACGCACGCATGCCCACAAGCACGGCGACTCCCGCCCGCCGCGCGCGGCGCGTCCCCTGACGACCGCCTTGCTCCGCCCCGCGCGCAGGCGGTGATCGACCAGTGGCTGCGCGCCACGTTCCTCCTCATGCTGCGCCTGCCCACGCATCCTGGGATGCCGGCCTCGATCCGCGCGCTCGTCGACGGGCCCGGCGACAGCGGCGAGCCCGAGACGGGCGACACGGTGTACAAGCACCTGCGCGGCGGCGCCACGCTCACCCCGCTCCGCGACGACCCGGAGGGCCCGTACGGGACAGCGCCCGCCACGCAGCCGCCGGCGCCGACCGCGGCCCCCGCGGACGCGCACGGCAGCGAGCCGGACAGCGGAAACGACGGGCCAACGCAGGGTCCGCAGCCGGGCGGCGATTCGTGGGACGACCGGGCGTCGGCAGGGGGCGGTCCGCGGCACAGCTGGCCGGCGATCATGGCGGTGGTGCTCGTGGTGGCGGTCGCGGGGATGGTGCTCATTCGCATGTACGTCCCGCAGAGCGTTCGCGGTGCTGTGCGGACCGCAAGCGACGCGCGGTGTGCCCAGGTCGGTCATGCGTGTGTGTCTGACACATCGGCGATGTTCCGAGCGCGCTGCAGGCGGCGACGGAGACGCGGAGGGCCGTACCTGCCGGTGAACTCCCTGGAGCTCCCTACGATGCGCCGCGCCGGGTCGTGACGCTGTTCCGGGTGCTGCAGCCCGGCCTGAAGTGGTGCTGCGAGATGTCTAGGTGCGACGGTCCTTTCTGGCCGCTGCGGGCATTTTCTGACCTCGCGCTCGCGTAAACTGTGATTTCCTTTCCGAATCTGCTGAGACCCATGCCACATGCGCGGGCTGCCTGCACGCCGCGTGAGTGTTTCTGTCGTGTCTGCAAACATGTGGAGTTCGCCGGTCCGGTGGACGGCGCACGGGCTCCAGCGGGCGAGGAAGCTTGCCCGACCGTGTGATGTCGGAGCGCGAGGTCGTCCGGATCCGCGGACCGCGTGCCCTGGGTCGGTCGGGCAGGCCCGGCCTGGCCGTGCTGGCGCGCCCCGGGCGCTATTGGGCGTGTTCTGCGGACAACCGGGGCACAGAGAGACGCGTGCATTCGGATATCAGAAGCCTGTTTCGCTGATCGGCAAGAGGGACGTGCTTGAAGCGTCGTCGAGGCGGTCGCGAGACGAGAGCTGGTCTGCTGTGCTTTGAGAGGGCCGCAGCGGCAGTATGGCGGCGGTCGCGGAGCAGCATGCTCCCGCGGAGCTTGAGGAGCAGGAGATGATGGAGGAGGAGGAGCACGGGGCGGAGATGGCGACCCCCATCGCGCGTCTCCAGGTGCGCCAAGCGCCCACGCTGCCGCTCCTTCCCGGAGGCCTAGCGCAGTCCCTCGACCCTGACGGACGCCGTCGCGCTTGGCAACTGTTCCACAAGCACGCGGGACCCGAGAGCGCCAGTCTGGCGCGCTCTGCGGCCACGAGCGGGCGCAACTGCGGGCGACAGAAGCAAGCGATTTGGACCAGCAGTGGCGCGCTCGGGCATGGGCGCCACCCCGCGCGTGTCATCGCCGGCACAGACATGTCCAACAACGTGAGCGACGGATTCGTCCACGCAGGACTGCGGAGTGGCGGCGTCGGACGTCAAGAAGCTGATCGAGGGAGGAATGCACACTGTGGAGCGCGTCGCGCACGCCTCGCGCAAGGAGCTCATGGCCGTCAAGGGCATCAGCGAGGCCAAGGCCCAGAAGCTCCACGAAGCCGGTACGCGAAGGCCCACGGCCGCGCGCGGAGCGGTTGGCCCGGAATCGCGGGCCCGAGCGCTGCCACGCTTTGCCTGCTGCCGGCACGAACGTCGCGGCGCCGCGACGTCACCGCCCGCCCGCCCCCGAACGACCCGCACTCGCAGCGTGGAAGATGGTCCCGATGGGGTTCACGCCGGCGACGATCGTGCAGCAGCGCCGCGAGGCGCTGGTCACCATCAGCACTGGCAGCAAGGCCCTCGACGACGCGCTCGAGGGCGGCATCGAGACCGGCTCGATCACGGAAATCTACGGAGAGTTCCGGTCAGTGCCACCGCTCTCCACGCGGCACCCACGCACCCGCCACCTCCCAGCCGCTCACAGCGCTCCGCTGCCACGCACCATGACCGCTCCGCGCCGTCCCCGCGCGCCCTCGCAGGTGCGGCAAGACGCAGCTGTGCCACACGCTGTGCGTGTACGCGCAGATGTCGATCGAGTCCGGCGGCGCGGAGGGCAAGGTCCTGTACATTGACACCGAGGGCACCTTCCGCCCGAACCGCGTCGCGCAGATCGCCGAGCACGTCGGCATGAGCCCGCAGGACGTCCTCGACAACGTGGCCTACGCGCGGGCGCACAACACGGACCACCAGATGGACCTCCTCGGCGCGGCGGCGTCGATGATGGCCGACACGCGCTTTGCGCTGATCGTGGTCGACAGCGCGACGTCGCTGTACCGCTCGGAGTTCAACGGGCGCGGGGAGCTGTCCGCGCGGCAGGTGCACCTCAACCGGTTCCTGCGCGGGCTGATGCGCCTGGCGACGGAGTTCTCGGTGGCGGTGGTGGTGACCAACCAGGTGGTGGCGAACCCGGACGGGGGCGCGGCGGCGATGTTCGCGGGCCCGCAGATGAAGCCGATCGGGGGCAACATCATGGCGCACGCGTCGACCACGCGGCTGTGGCTCCGGAAGGCCAAGGGCGACAACCGCAAGTGCACCATCGTGGCCAGCCCGCACCTCCCGGAGCGCGACGCGATGTTCGGGATCGGGCCGCAGGGGATCAAGGAGGCGGACGACTGAGCGCGGGGCGCGGGCAGGGGGGACGGGAGCGAGTGTGTGAACGGGGGTGTGTGTGGGACTGGAGGGGGTAAATAGGAGCCCGCGGCGAGTGTCGCGCGATGTGTGAACGACCCACGTCGGTGGCGCGGCGAGTCGCGTGTGCGTTGGCGCGTTGACGAGGACGGAGCGCGTTGGCGAGTGCGAGCTGCAGCGTGCCCTGCTACCGTGCGCCTCGGGGCGGGTGTGACCAGGCCAGGTGGTGCTCGTGTACGTGCGTGGGTCGGTCAGGGGATGATTCGCATGCCCGCTTCGATGCCATACACTCTCCGCACGCCCTGCTCTTCCCGCAGGGCGCGCAGCGCCTCGTCCGCCGTCCGGAAGCGCACGATCGCGGCCTTGGCGTGGTTGCTCCTGCCCTTGTCGTTGAGCCGCCAGGCCAGCAGGCTGCGCGTCGACGGCGCCTCGCCCTCGAAGCTGCTCTTCCTGTGCCTGGGCAGCCCCGCCACGTGCACGCTCTTGGCGAACTGCAAAAGCGACCGAAGCAGCATGGTCGCACACCTCCAAACGCGTTCCACGGGCTCACCAACCAACCGTGCACGCAGCGCCTGAACGGTTAAAGCAACCACGAGAGGCTCCAACAGCAATCGATCGATCTCGGACGATGCGCGAGCGCTTCCTGGCAGGGCCGCGCACCTTGTTCAGCATCGCGACGTCCCGGTAGTCGAGGTCGTAGTCGCGGAACATGCGCGCCACGTCGCGCGCCACGACGCGGTGGTGCAGGTTGTACACGACCATCCACCTGCCGCGCGACGCCACGAGACGCAGCGCCCGGGACGCCCCGTCCAGCAGCCCGAGCCCCGCGCCGACCTCCGCGACCTCCTCCTCCGCCGCGACCCGCGCGCTCACGACGCGGGTGCCCATCCACGCGCCGTGTAGCGCTCTGCTGGCGTCCTGGGCCGCCTGCACGGAGGGCAGCTGGACGGCGCGGCGCGCGGGGCTCCACAGCCGCGTGCCGAGCGAAGCGAGCTCCGTGAAGACCTGGTCGCGGCCCACTGCGCGGCGGTGACACGGGCGCAACATGCTGTTGGTCGCTCACCCGCGCGGTGTGTGCGCAGGGCCGCGCGACGAAAGGCGCAGGCGCGCGCGGCGTGGTCAGGATCGGGCGCACCAGGGAACCCGTGCGCCGTGACGAAGTCGGCCACGTCCTGCGCTGAGCTCGCTGCGCTGACTTTTGATAGCAAGAGGAAGCTGCTGGGCGACTCCGACGAGCCCGCGTCTCTCCTTCGCCCCGTAGAGTACGCACTCGAGGATCCGCATCCCACGCTCCTGTCGCGGACAGTGCCGCGATTCGCCGCGGACACGCTCCGCGGCGCAGCAACTACCCTAGTGCTCCCGGCCCATGACGTCTTGTGCGAGCTGTGTCCCGCGCACGGACACCCTGTCTCATTTCTGGGGGGGCCAAAGGTCACGCCGCGCGCCTCGGTGTGCAGGAGGCCTCCGCGGAGGCACGGCGACCCCAGAACAGTCCGCGGGCTCCCCCGGCAGCCCGCTGAGGCGATGTTCCTGACCGGGCGCCAGGAATGTCGGCTGAGGAGTCCCTCGCCGAGCAACCCTGGTGCGGCTCCGCAGCGCGCACTGCTCAACGCAGCTCCGAGGGCCACAAGCGCGGAGCAATGCCTGCTCATTCCGCGCGCCCCGCGCACGCGCGGCACCTGGCCGACCGGCAGCGGCTGCCAGCTTCCAGCCACGCCATGCAGCTACAAGCGGGGCGAAATCGTCCGCAGCGTGGCGCCAGGACCGCGGCAGATCAGATCGATTGAGCGCGCTCCGTTGCCACGCTCTTGTGTACGCGCTGCCGCGACGAAATACGCGCAACCAAGGCCGCTGTGGAGGAGGGCGCTCCCGGGGCAACTCAGCGCGGTCCGCCGGCCGCACAGCAACGGCGCGACAGGCACCGAACATCCCGTGTGGGGAGTTGCGCTGCTATAGGCCCCGCTCCGCCGCGGAAGCCACGGGCCGCGGACAGGAGCCGGTGCGGGCAGTCGCTGGTCACGAGATCCAAGATGCCGCCGAAGAAGCAGGCGGCGCCCGAGGTTCCGCAGGCGAGCACACGGCGCGACGAGCCCCCTTTTAGACCTGCCGGGTCACTGGGCGCCGGCATCGGCTCCAGCGCGGCGCGGACGCGGCCGAACGACGCCGCGAGCACCTTACGCTATCTCGAATGAATCATTCTTGCGCAAGCTTCGGCGCACACACCCCCCAGGGGACTCATGCGGATCGTGCAATCTCGGCGGACTCCGTCACGTCGCTGCGCCGCGCAATCGAGACCCCGAGCGACGCGCCTCGTCGTCGCTGACCCGCTATGCAGGAGCCGCCGAAGCCGCTGGAGGGAAAGTTCCACTACCCGTCCGGCGCGACGTACGAGGGGGAGTACATGCACAGGCTCAAGGAGGGGGAGACCGCGGTGCCAGAGGGCGAGACGCGGCCGCGGTACCGGCACGGGAAGGGCACATTCATCGAAGGAGACTACAAGTGCGCGCCGCAACTGCGCTGTTCGGCCCTCCGACGCGCTCCCGGGGCCGTGCGTGCATGCACGCGTGCCATTTCCACAGCGACCCGCCGCGATCCTGGGCGCGCTCTCCCGCGTTCTTGCGCAGGTACGAGGGGAACTGGGAGGACGACAAGATGTGCGGGAAGGGGAGCTTCGTGTTTGCGTCAGGGGCGCGGTACGACGGGGAGTTCAAGGACAACAAGTACCACGGGACGGGGACGTACAAGTGGTCGGACGGGCGGCAGTACGAGGGGGGCTGGGAGGAGGGGAAGATGCATGGGAAGGGCGTGTACCTCGACCGCGAGGGCCACCGGTGGGAGGGCCAGTTCTTCAACGGCGCAGGTCCAGGGCTGACGCAGCTCCTCGAACAGTGAGCGCGCCGGTGTGAGGGACGCGCAGCCTGGCGAAACGCTGTGACGCTGTGCCGAACGGCGCGGGAGGCGGCGCGTCGGTCAGGGACTGCGTGGATGAGGTCACGCGGGCAAAGGGGATCTCCCTGCGGGAAGCTGTCACCGTGCGCGACGCGGGCACGACGAGGCAGGAGGGGCGGTGCCGGGCTAGGGGTGCCCGCGCCCGTGCGTGCGTCGCGGTCCATAGAGCTGGGGGTGTCCAAGCGTGTATTTGGGGGGGATGTGCAACAGTGTTGGCACCCCCCGCATGCGCGGTTTGCTGACTGCCGCGAATCACATGCGCGGTTCCTTGGAGTCGTCGAGGCGCAGCCCTGGTGCGTTGATATATAACGAACAGAGCCCCGTGATGGGTAAAACATGCAGCCCTGGGCCGTGGTGTATACGGGCTCGCGCAGGGCGCCGACGGGGCCCTGGCCGGTCGGACTGGTTCCTCGCTTCACTCCCACTCAATGGTGCCAGGCGGCTTGGACGTGATGTCGTACACGACGCGGTTGACCTCGCGAATCTGGTTGCAGATGCGCGTCGACACCTCTCGCAGGAAGTCGGGCTTGAACGGGTACCAGTCCGCGGTCATCCCGTCGCCGGACGTGACCGCGCGCAGCCCGATCACGTAGCTGCGCATCAGCGACGAGGGCGGGGCAGAGCGTGACGTCCACGGCACAATCGAAGCTAGCCGATAATACTACACAATACACGCATGCAAGTCGCCGCACGGACGAGCGGGCCGTCGGGCGGCAGGTGCACACCTGTGCGTCCGCTGGTCGCCCTGCACGCCGACGGTCTTGCACGGGATGAAGACGGCGAACGCCTGCCAAATCTCGTCGTACAAGTTGAACTCACGCAGCGCCGAGCAGTAAATCTCGTCCGCGCGGCGCAGGACGTCGAGCTTCTTGTCCTCGGTCACGTCCCCGAGGGCGCGCACCGCCAGCCCGGGCCCCGGGAAGGGGTGGCGCTTGATGAACTGTTCAGGCACTCCCAGAAGGCGGCCCAGCTCGCGCACCTGGGGGCACGGGCGCGGCGCGGGGGCGGGACGGGGCGGCGGTGAGGTTGGGTGCGGGGGTTGCGAGGAGGAGTGGATCTGGCGGGAGGGGGGGATGTCATTTGCTGGGCAGAAACCAACCGATAACTGCCCCGACGGGGCTTCGGAGGTTGATGGAATCAGCATTCGCGTCGACCCAGGAGGCTGTCCCCGCAGCCGTGCGCCGCCAGCGGCCTCGACGCGCCAAGGGACCGGCCCTCGAGACGCGGAGTCCGCCAGCGGCAGCTGCGGGAGCCTCGACCGGGCGAGCTGCTCTTCGGCGGCTGCGCTGGGCTGTGTGCTCATCAAGCGGGCCTGCGCGGGCCGGCCACAGTGTGCCCGGCCCGCCTGCGGCCCTGGCACCCCGTACGCGACAGCAATAGGATGTTCGCCGTGTCGTCACGCAACATTGCAGAGGCGCGCAACGTCTCGGGGCGAACCGAAGGGCCTCGCGCGCACCTCGTCCTTGAACAGCTCGCGCAGGGGCTCGAGCAGCTCGAACCCGAGCTCGGCGGGCAGCCCCCCGACGTTGTGGTGGCTCTTGATGGTGTGCGAGTGCTTCTGGCCTTTGCCGGGCGGGGGGCACGACTCGATGACGTCGGGGTACAGCGTGCCCTGGATCAGGAAGCGCGGGTGCACCCCGAGCTTCGCCTCCAGCTCGTGCGCGTAGTCCTTGAATACTCCAATGAACTCGGTCCCAATGATCTGCGCGGAATGTGGAATGCGTGGGCGTGGCGGGAGAGAAGCTGAACGGCGACGTGAGCGCCCGTGGCGCAGGGGCGCGCGGGGCCGTGGGCCTCCGCGGGGAAGGAGGGGGGGGTGTGTGCGGTGCGTTGGTAGCCCCGCCCTCATGAGCAAGCGGGCAGCACGTCGCAAAGAACACCGGGTCTTTCTTGGCTCCCTTATGAGGCGGTGCTCAGGTAACACGGGGGCGGCGAATGCCAGCCCTCCGCGCTGGTCACACAGCCAGATACCGAACAGCCGTTGGCACGCACGTCACGCGGAACGAAGCAACGTGGCTCGAAAACGAGCCTGCTGGCCAAACGCGCAGTGCCGGCCTCGCCTGGCGCACGCAGGCGCCGAGGCGCGCCACCGGAACGGCACCGTCTCGCGCAAGCAAGGAAGATGCGTGGAAAACTGCCAGCCTTTGTCGGGGGGGGGGTGTTGAGAGGTGTGGGCAGCGCGGGCGCACCTTGCGTTTCTTCTCGGGGTCCGAGACGCCCTTGAGCTTCGACAGGAAGCGGTCGGTGGCGTCGACGGTGGTCACGGGGAGGTGCAGGTGGTCGACGAAGGTCGCCTTGACGCGCTCCTGCTCCTTGTACCGCAGCAGGCCGTTGTCGACGAAAACGCAGTGCAGCCGGTCGCCGAGGACGCGGTGCACCAGCGTCGCCGCGACGGTGCTGTCAACGCCGCCGGACAGCGCGCAAATCGCGTGGTCGTTCTCCCCCACCTGGGACGGCGGTCAGACACACAACGCCACGACGTGGGGGCGGGACGGGGCGCGAGGTGGCCGCGGGCACGTGCGCCGCAGCGGTGCGCGTGCGACGAGGCCGTCAGCGGACGCGATGTCGGTGAGGGGAGGGGAGGGCGGGGGATGTCATTTGCTGGGCAGAAACCAACCGATAACTGCCCCGACGGGGCTTCGGAGGTTGATGGAATCAGCATTCGCGTCGACCCAGGAGGCTGTCCCCGCAGCCGTGCGCCGCCAACGGCCTCGACGCGCCAAGGGACCGGCCCTCGAGACGCGGAGTCCGCCAGCGGCAGCTGCGGGAGCCTCGACCGGGCGAGCTGCTCTTCGGCGGCTGCGCTGGGCTGTGTGCTCATCAAGCGGGCCTGCGCGGGCCGGCCACAGTGTGCCCGGCCCGCCTGCGGCCCTGGCACCCCGTACGCGACAGCAATAGGATGTTCGCCGTGTCGTCACGCAAGCACACACCACGCAGGGGCAGCGGCGGGGCTCCGCGAGCCACGGCGCGCACCTGGTCCTTCAGGAGACGCAGCTGCTCCTCCAGCACGCTCTCCATGCTCCAGTCCCCGCGCATCAAGCACACGTCGAACAGGAAGCGCCGCAGGGTCTCCTTTCCACGCACACTGTGCATGACCTCCGGGTGGTACTGCAGCCCGAAGATCTTCCTCTTCGGGTTCTCGATCGCCACGATCGCGCCCTGCTCCGACTTGGCCACCGCGAGGAAGCCCTCGGGCAGGCGCACGGCCTCGTCGCCATGCGACATCCACACCAGCTGCTTGCCGTCCATGTCGCCGTACAGCACCGAGTCCTTCGAGCAGTGGATGTTCATCTTGCCGTACTCCCCGCCGTCCGTCGCGGCCACCACCTCGCCGCCCAGCATGTGCACGATCAGTTGCATCCCGTAGCAGATGCCCAGGACCGGAACCGAGTGCTCGCGGCAATACTCGAAGAACTCGTCCGGGACGCGCGGGGCGCCCTCGAGGTGGACGGAGTTCGGGCCGCCGGAGAGGATGATGACGCGGGGCTTGTGCGACGCGATGCGCTCCTGCGAACGGCGGCGGCGGGGAGACGGCGGGCTGCTAGGCGTGGCAGGGGCGCGCGGGGGCGGGCTCTCGGCGCTGGATGCGCCGGCGATGAGGAGGCCTCGCGGGGGTAGAGAGGTGCGCGGTGGCCGGGCGCGCGGCGACGCGGGGGCGGTGGTGGAGGTGCCGAGGGATGGCGGCCCTGCCACCGCAGCACCGCTGGTGCGGAACGGTCCGCGAGAGTGACCAGGAAGTCTCGCTTGGGATGGATTCTGGCAAGCCGAGCGGGCGCGGCGGGCGAGGAGATCCTTGCGCGGCGCGGCGGCGGGTTGCAGGGCATTGATGGCAACCAGGTCGCGAGTGCGGCGGGCCCGCGGCACATCTCAGGCGCATTTTGCCCCGAAACGGCGCCGGCCGACATGGCGGACACGCCCGCTACGCGCTTCCGCGCGGAACGAGCGTGTTCTCGCCTGGGTCCGCAAAGGCGGGCGTCTGGGCCTTCAACGACTGGTCGGTCGCTGGGCCTCGCGGGGCGCGCAACCGTTGCGTGACGCGACACGGGCAACATGTCGCAAGTCGGGAAGCCGCTTGCGCAGCTTGGTCCCCGAGCGAAGCAGCAGCGAGCGCGCTCGGGCCACTGGCGCCGTGCGCGGGGATCGGTCTGGGGCGCCGACTCACCATGGACGCGTCCCCCGGCAGCAGGACCGACAGACACGACAATTCGCGGACGCGCCGGGCGATCAGCTGGGTGTACTGGGACCCATAGTCGAGCACGACCACCGAGGCGTGCTGAGAGACATCGAAATCGACCTTCGCCTTCTTCGCGGGCCGCTCCATCGCCCCGTTCTCTCCCATCCCGCTCCCCCTGTTTCTCGCACTTCGAGCCCGGCCCGCTCCGCCGCGCGCGCCGCCCCAAACTGCGGCAACCGAGACGGCGCTGTGGGCCGGGCAACGGCCTCGGGCTGCAACAGGCAATGCCAATGCACGGGCGTGTGCGCCGTGACCACAGATGCGCCCTGCGGCTACCACCATGAACGAACATGCCAGCCGCGCCCGCGCGCCCCCATCAAGCCACCCACGTTGCTCGCACCGCGCAAACCCCCTCTCCTGTCTTTACCCAGTCCCCCCCACGACAACACGCGAGCCGCGTCACAGCAGGAACCCCTTCCGCATGCCCTTGCCCGCCTTCCGCGCGCCCGGCGCCGCCCCCTTCGCCGGTTCCGCCACCGCGTCGCCAATCGATGTACCGCCGTCACTCGCCACCTCCCGTCCCTCGACTGAGCCTGGCTCCGGGGGCATGTTTAGGCCCATGGCCGCGAGGCGCGCGCGCGCCTCAGCCTCCTCGTGCGCCGCCCAGTCCTCGCCCGCCCCGGCCTCCCACGGCGCGTCCGGCTGCGCGTACGCAAAGCCGTTTGCGGCGTGCACGACGCGCAGGAGTTTGCTCAGGCTGCGCGGGTCCGACACGTCGAGCGCCTCGAACCCCATGAGGCCGAAGTCCTCGACCGTCTCGCAGATCTCCCCCGCCATCCTGCGGAACCGCTCCGGCAGTAGGGCGCTCGAGTCCATCGCAGATATCAAATGCCCGAGGTCGCGCGCTTCCAAGAAGTACTCGAGGTCGAAACCCTCCGCGTGCTGCTGCGTCTTCAGGAGATCCACCTGCGCGGGCCGCGGAGGGGTCCGGGCCGTGTGCATCGCCCGCGAGGCCCGACACGCTGCGATGCGCGCCAACGCGCGCGACGGCTCCCTGACGGCCCCGCTCTGCCACCGCCGGCCTAGGCAGCCCGAGCCTACTACAGAGCACGCGCTGAAACCCTGCCTCACCCGCGGCGCGTGGGGGGGTGTCTCACCTTGCTCAGTACGTTGACGTGGGGGAGCTCCACGTGCAGCATCGACGAGAGCGACAGGAGGATCGCGGAGACGTACTTGCTCGGGTCCGCGCACAGCAGCGCGTCGACGAGGTGCACGGTCGCCAGCGAGAGCCCCGGGGCCCCGCGCGTGAGGTGTGTGACGACGTCCTGGAGCGCCGAGTGCAGCGAGAAGAGCTCGACCTGGCCCGGGCAGTCGAAGAGGAGGTAGTGCTGGTCCTTGAGGAGCGGCGCGAGGCGCTCGTCGAGCCACGCGAGGTCGTCGCGGAGGAACTCGAGCGCGAACACGAGTCCGCCGTTGGGGCCCAGGCCGGCCTCGCGCTGGATCTCGTCCAGCGTGATGAGGTCGCGGATGTCCACCGCGCACTCGTAGCTGGGCTGGTCGTTCGCCGGGTCGAGGTTCACGACCGACACAGGGATCCTGCACACGCAACAGTGGGGGTGTGCTTCCTGAGACCGACTCGACGCCCAGACGCGCAACGCAGTCCCGCGACGCGGCGTTTCTGGCGACATGAGTCATGTGGAGGCCGTTCCTAGGTCGTCTGGGTCGTGAGGGCCGTGAGGCGCCCCGGTGACCGCCTGCGAGAGTGGCGCAGCTGTGGTGCCGAGGCTCACCCGTATCTCCCGACGAATTGCTGCACGGCGTTGCAGTACGTCGTCTTGCCGCTTCCGGGAGGACCTGTAACGAGCTGGCCGAAACCCCCCATGGCGCGGGGGGCAACCACTGCTGCGGCGGGCCCCCGAGCCACGGCTCTGCCGCACACTCGAGCCAACGCCTACGAGCTACGCTGCCCTAGACTGGCTACTCGCCCTCCCACTCATCAGTACGCCCGGCCCTCGATCAACTCCCCATCCTCCACGCCCGTCCTCACGCCCGGACAACAGCGCAAGGCTTCCGCTCGCTCCAGTGCTCGCACGCCGCGACTTCCAGCACGGAACACCACGCCTCGGGCATCGCAGAATGCTCCTCCGCGCGCGAGGCTCGCCCCGATCGCGCCAGCCGGCCCCCTCGGGACACCTCCGGGACATCCCCGGAGCGTGCGCTGCCAGCACCACTCCCCGCAGCGCGGGGCCATCACCCGCGCGCGCACCCCGCCACCGCTATACTCCAGACCCCGCCACATCCACCGCCAGCGCCACGTCATCTGTTTCCACGCTGGCAGCACGCGCAGCACGAAGCAGGGTGCAGAAAACGTTGCGCCCGCTGCGCAGCTGACGCGCACCGGTCCCCGGCGCGCATCCGTTCCTGGGCGCGCACCCTGCGAGCCCTTGCATCCAGGAACGGCGCCGGGCGCGCCGCGGTCGGTTCGTGCCGGCAGAGCGCCCTGAACCTGCAGGCGACCCGAGGGGCACACAGCACGCACCGGCTGCGCGGGCGGCTCGTGCGGTCGTGACCGGCGGCGGGCGCGTTCCATGGCGAACACGTCCTGCGCGCTCACCGTTGTCGAGGACGCTCTCACCTGCATCATGGCCACCTTCCTGTGCTGCTTTCCCGCCCGGGCCAGGAACCTGGATCGGCACGGGTGCGAAACACCCCCCCCCCGCCCGCGCGCGCGCCTTCCGAACGCCGCTGGAGCGAGCTCTGGCCCGCGGCTGCCGGCGGACGCGCGAGGCAGCGGCGTGCGCCGCGCACGCGCCGGGCGCTTGGCCGTGCTGGGCCACGACGAGCATCGGTGCCGCTCCCGTCGCGTGGACACGCGCTCGGCCCAGATTCGCGATCTCGACGCGCGGGTTATTTTTCGACCGGCGCTGCGAACCGCCCGAGGCCGCTTCGCCCGGCCCGAGCGGCCGGGTTCCAGCCCCAGTGCTGTGCGAGGCCTCAGCTCACCGTGAGCGCGTCATCGTGCCGCGCGGAGCCGCCGGCGCGCCCGCGTTCCGCGCGCGCCCGCTTCCCGACGCCTCTCCCGACCCGTCCGCCACTCCTCGTGCGCGGAGCTCCCCGCAGGGCCGCTCAGGGGGAGGACGACCCTCTGCGAGCGGCACCCACCTCGCCCGAGTCGCCTCACGGGGGCGGGGGCTCGAACGATAGCGAAGGCACTTGGGACGTGAGCTACGCGCGCTCCTCGCCCCGCGCGACGGCCGGGCAGGCCGCCCGCGCGAACGCGGCGAGCGCGGAGGAGCTTTCTGGCCCCACTCCTGCGCGCCCCACCACCGGGCGCCGCGGGCACCGCAAGGCGCCCGGCGCGAGGGGAGCTGCGAGCGAGGGCGTCGACACGGCCGCGCAGACGCAGATGAAGCTCGAAGGTGCGACGCGCGGGCGTGTGCGCAGCACACGATGCACCTGTGCTGCAGCTGCGGTTTTCTCCGCCCGGGCCGCCGAACCTGCGCCCGAGGGGCGGCGCCCACGTCGCGCACCGACCGTTCGTGCCGTTTGGTGGCATTCTGGTGCGCCAGGCGGGCGGTGCGGACCCGCAGAGGCGCCCCCTCAACTGCCGCCCAACGACCTGCCCCCGCCGCGCGCAGGGAAGCTGTCCTGGGAGGAGCCCGCGACCGCGAAGAAGTCCCTGAAGCTCAAGAACCAGATAGAGGAGCTCCTTGGCCCGGACCTGGGCGACGTCGACGACGACGAGTGTTGCCCCACTTGCCTCGACCCCTACGACGGTGGGCGCCCGCTGCGCCCCGGCGGCTGCGGACGCCCGCGCCGCCGCGCTATCGCCGTTCCCCGCGCTGCGAACGTGCCTCGCGCGGCGGCCCGCCCCTCCTGCCCCGTGGCGCCGCTCACCACGCCCGCGCCGGGCCTCTGCGTCCGCAGACTCCAACCCGAAGATGACGACCCGCTGCGGGCACCACTTCCACCTCCCGTGCATCCTCGAGTGGCGGGAGCGCTCCCGCGCTTGCCCGGTGTGCGGCAAGAAGCTCAAGGTGGACGGCCTGGAGCTCTGACGGCAACGCGGGGCAGGGTGGATGCATGCTCTGACGGCTCAGGACGAACGCGCGCCGGCTCTCGCTGGCGTCGGCGTTCCCATAGTCACCCGCCTGTTGCGGACGAATTCGCCCGTGTTGCGGATATTTGGCAGTTTCGGGGGTGTAAATTGCGCCGCTTTCGAGTCTCGGCTCTGATCGGATACAGCGCAGCGCGCGTCGACGGGAACGCCTTGCTCGCGTCAATGCTATGCCAAGAGCCAAGGTGCTCAAGCGGGGGCCGCGCACGCGGTGCTGCGTTACGAGGGGGTCGCGCCGCTCCGATGATGAGCGCATGGCGCAGCTAGCTGGGGCAGGCGGAGCGGTCAGTTCGGGGGCGGCAGTGACGGGCGCGCCCGGGGCAGCGAGGGGGCGTGAAGGCGCATGGAATGGGCGGAGAGCTGTGTGGGTCTGTACTTCGCTGACCTACAAGCACCCTCACCGCGAGGATGCCTGAGCGACCGAAATGGTACGCGTGCAGCGGCAGGCGAGCAGGCGACGACCATGACGGGCGCAGGGGCCGAGGGCCTTTGCTCTGAGGCGGTACGGGCCGTGATGCAATGGTTACAGGTGTGTTTCGGGGTCGTAGTTGAATGTGCAAGGGGGGGAGATGATGGTGCGAACGAGCTCGAGTGGTCAAGTAGGATGCTACCATGCCGTATCGTCGACGTCGAGCAAGAGTTAGGGGAGGGAAAAATCAGATCAGCTCATGAGCTTTGCGAGTCTGAGACTGAAGGGGATGGGCGGGGGCGTAGTCGCGCGGGGATCGACGTGGATCCGCACGCGCTAGGGGCGTGGATGCGCGCACGACGCGGTGCGTGCCAGCGACCGTGCAGGTGTATGCGTGTGGCGGTCCCTCATGCCACGACCTCCAGCGTCATGTTCGCGAGAGACTGCAGCTCCTCCGGTCCGACGGCGGCGAGCGCGTCCAGGAACGCCGCGCGGAGCGACCCGGGCCCCTTGGCGCCGCCCTGTGTCATCGCGACCTCGCCGCACACCCCGTAGAAGCACGTGGCGTGCGCGGTGGCCTCGAGCACCGACGCCGCGGGCCCAGCCGCCTCGCCGTCCTCGTCATCGCTGTCGTTCGTCCGGCCGCAGCGCACGGCGACGAAGCCCGCGACCAGGCTCGACAGGCTGCACCCCAGCGCGGTGATGCTGCGCATTCCACTGACGCCGTTTTTGACGAGGATGATGCGCCGGCCGTCGGTGACGAGGTCGACCTCGCCCGTCACGCACACGACTGTGTCCAGGCACCGCGCGATGGCCACCGCGTGCGGCTTCGCGGCCAGGGACGCGTGCGTGGCGTCAGGGCTGGCTGCGATGTTCGGCCGGTCGGACTTGTGCGGCACGAGCACCGCGGCCAGCGCGATCGCCTCCGACGCGTTCAGTCTCACTGCGGCGACACGGCGCGGGGCAAGCCAGGTCAGCACGGGCGGCGCACCGGCATCAGTCTGTCTGCGCGCGTGAGCTTTCAGTGCGACGAGACGTCAGCTGGAGGTCGCGCTGACCGAGGAGAGGGGCGGCCGAGGGCAGCGACGCGGTGTCGTGTGCGGGCGGGGCTCACCCACAGTTGGCCGTCTGCGGCACAGGTCCGTCGCTCGGTCGTATCGCCAGGTCGACGCGGAGAGAGCGACGGGGTCGAGAACCCACGGCTTGCCCTCCGCGAGCGCGGCCGTGACCGCGGCGTCCGTGCCGCGCACCCACTCGTCGCTCGCCGCGGGAGTTCCCAGGTTGATGGACACCGCGGCCGCGGCCCGCGCGGCGAATTCGCCGGCCTCCCGCTCGCACGAGACCATCGCGGCGTTCATTCCCGTCGCGAGGAGCACGTTGGCCATGATGTCGACGCTCACGGCGTTCGAAATGCACTGCACCAGCGGCCTCCCCCTGCGCACCGCTTCCAAGGAGCGAGCCAGGCCTTGGGGGTGGATGCAGACGGACGGCTCCGACGTGGATGAGAACTCCAGCTCGGAACCGCTCGCGGGCTGGCCCGACGACGGCCGGCACGCGCACAGCCGCTTGCGTGGAGGTCCACCAGACCACGGTGGTTCAGGCACGGTGCATCGCGACACACAGGCCCCGATAGCCTCCATCGTGGCGTAGGAAGCTTCGGATGCAGGAACGTGTGGTATATGCATTCCGCCCCGGGGGCGCCGCAGCAATGCGTCCCCCCCTCGGTGCAGCGCGCGACAGACGTTGCAACTGTCTGCACCAGCACTGGACTCAAGTCACACGTGCGCACGTGCCGACTCCCGCTCAACTCCCAGCACAGGGCGTCACCTCCGCTTCGCGAGTCGCGACGGGGGCGCGTCGGCGCGAGATCCGCTGCGCTTCGGCCTGAGGTTGGCCCAGTGGCGGCCGTGCGCGGCCCCGCGGAGGCTCCGGGGGGGTTGCTGGTGCGCGGTGTGAGCGGGACGCCTTCGCGGGCGCCGGGCGACGGCGGCGGGCAGCTCTGAGGTCGGGCATGATGCTGTGCGCAACTTCGAGTGTCCGGGCGGCGGGCGGCGTGGCCCTGCCTGCGCGGCCAGTGCGCAGCAGCGGGGCGGTGCGGCCGTCGGTCGCGCGGCGGGTGGCCGTGCGGGGCCGGCGGGACGACGACGTGGACGTGTACATGGACGGCGACGACAACATCTCGGTGAGCCGCCCGCGCCAGGGACGGAATTACGCCAGGTCCCCACGCGCTTGTTGCGCTGGGGCGGTGCGCTCGCTAGCACGCAGGAGGGGCGTTCCCGTGCCCTCCCGGCATGACATGAAGTAGATATTGACGGATGCGTCCGTGTGGTGCATCGCTCACGGCCGAGCGACGCACAGCGCGCCCTGCGCCGGGCCAAACGCATCTGTGGGTGCGCCTCGTATGCGACGAGCCGGCGCCGCGCCGCACAACCGCGCCCGACCGGGAAACGCGGGCCCTTTCCGGACGCCACGTCGCTCCTTCGTCCATGTACCCCGCTGACAGCACCGTTGGGCCGCGTGGCACCCACCCAGGGCGCAGCGCTTCTGTGGCCTCTCCCCGCTGCCTGCGGCGGCACGACGTGCTCTTTCGATCCGCACAGCGCCCCCACCTCGCGCAACATGATCCGTGGAGCACCGACACGGCACGGTTCCGCTCGAAACGCGGATCACCGGCACCCTGTAGCCGCGACCCCACTCTGGCCCTCCCCTGGCTCCGACACCCCCTCACGCCCTTGTGGATCCCCGCCGCCGCCCCACGACGTTGTCTGTCCGAGCGGTGCAGGCGAGGGCCGCCAAGATGATCGATTCGCTGGAGGACGGCGACACGGACCTCCTGGGCACTGCGAACCGCATCCTGGAGGTCGCCAACACGGGCGCGGGCAAGGTCGTGGACCTCATCGAGCCGCTCGTCCCGGAATCGATGGACATCTCGCGCTCCACGCTCGACATCGCGGTCCGCGGCATCCTCCTCCTCCTCGTCGTCTCCGTCGCGCAGGTGCGCCCCCTGCGTACAGTGCGAGGGAGGGTGTGCGCTGCGGGGGAGCCGGCGCTGGGCCAGCGCAAGCGCGCAGCGTCCTGCGTGGCCGCCCGGTCCGCCTCGTTCGGTCGGCTCGCCCCGCGCGTCGCCTGCGCACGCGTATGACGTGTGCGACGCATGCGGCGCCCTCACAGGGCGAGCCGACGTGCCCTCTGAGCTGCGTGCGCCGCCCGTGCTGTGCAGAGCGTCCTGAACATCGCGCTGACGCTCGGCGCCATCGCGGGCGGCCTGTACCTGTACGGGAGCATGGGGAAGGCGAAGTAGAACAAATCGGTGGTGGTATGACAAGATATGGCCCAGCGGCGCTGACGGCGGTCGCCGGCGCCGAGCGGCAGCTGCGCCGAGCTCGCGGCCGCGGCGGTTTGATGGCGACGGCCGTGCGCGGGCGCTGGCGGATCCATCTCTGCGCCGCGCGCTGCTGGCGCTGTGGCACGGCCGAGGGGCGGGATCCGATGCGCGTGTGATGTGAGCGGCAGGAAGGGAAGGGCCTGGGCGCGCGGCGCGAACTGCGCTGGGGCCTGTGGCGTCGCGCGAGCGTCGTCTGTCTCGTGCGCAAGGAGATGTCGAGGCGAGGTTTGCGGACGCGAGGCTGCGGTGCAGCCCGCTGGGCCTGCAAGTCCTGCGCTTTACACGTGTTCCGGCCCGGCGGCGAGCCCCACTGCCCACCGTGCGCGAGCTCTGCGCGAAGGGCACCGCCCCGCTGCTACCACCCCGCCGCCGCCCCGCTGCCCCGCTCCTTGAGCGCCCCCTGCACTTCGGCGCGCAGCCGCGCGCCCGTCCCCGCCCGGCGCAGGAAGGCCATCCCGCGGCAGTCCCCCGGAACCTCGTAGCCCAACTTTTTATACATGTTCACTACCCCCGGCTCGGCGTACAGCGCCACGGTGCCGATCCCGTCCTCCTGCAGGCCCGCCGCGAGCCGCTCCATCAGCCCCCTGCACGCACGAAAACGGTCTGCGTCTCCGTCCGCGGGCGAGGGCGACGACACAGGTGGACACACACTTGCGCAATCGCGCGAGGGGGGCGTGCCTGCCGATGCCGCAGCGCATCCACGTGGGGTGCACGGCGACGTCCCAGATCGTGGCCACCAGCGCGCCGTCGCTGGTCGCGCGCGCGAACCCCAGGCACTGCCCCTTGTGCGCGAACCGGCTCTTCTTCACTGACCGGGCCCACACGACTCTGCGAACGACGCCGAAGGTCACCGCTGTGACGGCGGGCGCGCAGCACGTCGCAACGGGTGCTCCGGCCATCGAACCGAGCGGAACGCGGCGCGGGACCGGCGCTAGGGTGCGAGGAGGGCACCGCGGCATCACCCGCGCTGGCTGGCACGTCGGGGCAGGAACGGGGCCAGTCGGCACTCGGGCGGCTCGATGCGGGCGAGGTTGAGGCGGCGAGGGTGCGATCGGGAGCGCGGAGGGCCGGGGTGCGCGTCGTCGCGCGCCGCACCTGTGCGTGTGGTGCATGGCCGTCTGCAGCCGCAAGATCTCCCGGCGCGGGAAGCCGACGGCCTCGAACAGGTTGTTGAGGTCGTCCAGGCACAGGCCCTTGTCCTCGTAGCAGAATTCGACGCCGTCCTCGAGGAACGACGCGTCGGAGCGCGTGATCTCTACAGGCACCATGGCGCCGCCCCCCGACGGCTGCGTGCGCGCGTGCCACGTGCACGCGACGCCGTTGATGCCGTCCGCTGCCCTCGCGCGCACCCCCCCGCGATTGCTGCGGCCGCGAGCGCCCGCAAGTGGCGCGCGGAGCCGGTGCGCCGCTGCGTGGGGGAGAGGAGCAGGGCAGATGGAGCGCCGCGGGCACGCCGCCGGGCCGCACGTCGCGGCGCACATCGCGCCGCGTGGGGCCCTGTGTGGGAGTGGGTAACGCGGCGGGGCGCGGGCGCGACGGCGCGCGAGGGGGCCGCCTGCGGTGTCCGAGCCGGGGGGCAGATTCTCCCACGAATGAGGCGAGTTGTGCAGCTGTGACGCGGCGTGGCGGCCTGCCGTGGTGTGGTGGCTGCAGGATGGATGCTGGCCCTGATGTGCCGGGCGCCGCGGGCGGCGTGGCGGAGGAGGGGGGGCGTGACGGGGTATGAGCACTCGGCGAAAGGTTTGCGTGGCCGCCACGCAGACAAGGGCCTTGTCTGCTGCGGCCGCCTCCGGGGCGGCGCAAATTCGCGTCGCCGCTGTAGTTCGTGTGAGGGTGAAGCGCGGTGTGTGCTTGACGAGGTCGGTCTGGCGAGAGGGTCTCCCACGTCGCGAGTGGAGCTCGCTGCAAGCGAACCCGGCCGCAAGGCCGCTAGCAGGGTCTTAGAAGATGTCAGGGATCGGCACGGGGGTGAGTGCGCGATCCTCATGCCAGAACCAGCGTCGCAGCCGCGCCTCGCCCAGCCCCGTGGCTGCTCGAAGCGCGTGGGGGCAGCTGTGAGGTGTCACGGCGCGCGTCCGTCGCGGGTCGCTCACGGAACGGGGTCATTCCGCCCGGCCCGCATCCTTACTTCGTAACCTCGCCCGGCCCGAACTCTCTGTGTCCCTGGTGCCCGTGCAGTACGACCTGTCGACAACGACGTATAGCCCGGACGGACGAGTGTTCCAGATCGACTACGCGCAGAAGGCGGTGGACAGTTCGGGGTGAGTGCAACGACGGACTGATGCTGGAAGTAGCGGTTCGCGAGCACGGCCGCGCCTAGCCTGCCACGTCGAAGCTGCGCGGGCGGGCTGTTTGCCCCACCAGGCACTCTGCCGTTGCTCGCGCGCCCGAGCCCGTTTCACGGCTTCGAAGCCGCGGAATCTCGTCAGAAACGCCCTCAAGCACCAGATCCGTCCGTCCGCCCGACCGCCGGCCGGCCCAGCGCGCTGCACGCGGGCCTCACGGTTGCCCGCCCCCCGCTCCCGCGCGCCCCCGCAGGACTGCGATCGGCATCCGATGCAAGGACGGCGTCGTCGTCGCCGTTGAGAAGCCGGTGATATCCAAGATGCTCGTCGAGGGCTCGAACCGCGCAGTGTTCCCGGTGCACACGCACGCAGGGCTGGCGGCCACTGGCGTGCCGCCCGACTCGCGCATGGTCGTCAACCACGCCATGGACGAGTGCTCGCGCTACAAGTCCTTCTACGGCGAGGACATCCCCGGCCACGTCCTCGCCGAGCGCCTCGGCGGCTTCTTCCACACGTACACGCTCGTGTGGTACGTGCGGCCGTTCGGCGCGGCGGCGCTGGTCGCGGTGTACGGCGACGACGGCCCGCAGCTGTACCTGTGCGAGCCCAACGGGAACGCGCACCGCTTCTTCGGGACGGCCATCGGCAAGGGCCGCCAGGCGGCCAAGACGGAGATCGAGCGCCTCGACCTGCAAAACATCACGTGCCGCGAGGCGGTGGCGGAGATCGCGAAGATGATGTACAAGCTCCGCGACGACGAGAAGCCGTTCGAGCTGGAGATGGGCTGGGTGTCGGACGAGAGCGGGCGCAAGTTCGTGCGCGTGCCCGCCGACCTGGTCGCGCAGGCCGAGTCGGGCGCGAAGGCCGCGATGGAGTCGGACATGGAGGACGACTAGCCGTGTGTGACGCGCGCCGCGACGCAGCCGCCGCGCTGCTGCCCGCGCGCCCCACGAGTCGCCTGGTTCCACCGCCCTGAAGAACGCGCCAGGGGTCTGCAGAGGGGCGTCGCTGCTGGCGTCGCGTGGCCCGCGGACGCTGGCTTCCCGCTCGAGGCGTGCCGCACGGCGCGTCCACAAGAGGAGTGCGTGCTTCCACCGGAGCGTGAAACCACCGCAGTTGGTGATTGGTACCAAGTACGTAATTGAGCCTTTGGGGTACCCGCAACGTGCCCACCAGACGCTCGCGGGTCCGCGCCCGCGCAAGAAGATAGGTCCCGGACAGACATCATTGCGATGCACATCTCGACGGGCGAGCGGCGTGAATTGCGGCGCCCCGGGCGGCCGGCGACGCGACGCACCTGGACACACACGGCCGGGCCCCCCAGCCTGGGCACGCGGGGCGTCATGGGGCGCGCAGCAGCCGCGAGCCGCGCAGCTCTAGTGATCTCGCGAACTGTGCAGCACGAGAACTAGGCAGCACGATGGTTTAGACCGTTAGAGTTGAGCACGATGCCATATCCTCTAGGCAGGGGTGCTGGAGCGCTGCGTGCGGTGGCGGCTGCGCTCCTGGCCCTCGCCGCTGTCGCGCGAGTCGTCCACGGTGAGCCAAGATGGTGTCGGGCGCTGCGCTTTACTGCTGTCGATGCCGGCACCCTGCGCCGTCGCGCCGTTGGCCCCCTGGCAGATGCTCGCGCGTTCCGGCCCGCCAGATGCCTTGTTTGAGCAGTCGAACCTGCAAGACGAGAGACATTAATCAAAGAGAGCGCCGTGTGCAACTCGGCCGCCGTTTTCGCGTCTCGATGCGCCGCGCCGTGGTCGTGCCCTTGTGCTCACAGCCTCCCCGTCGGCATCCCCGCAGGGCAAGACCCGCAACAGCAGCAGTTCGCCCTCGGGCTGCTGAACGGCGACCCCACGACGTGTCAGGTGCGGCGCCCGGTGCCTTCGGCGGGGCCTCCTGCGCACCGGGACGCCAGGCCACCACCGCCCTCGCCCCAGGGGCACCTCTCACCCGACACCCGCCGCCCAGCGCGTTTTCTGCGCCCGCAGGTCTTTCTCCAGCAGTTCGGCATTGCTCAGCTCGCGGCCCCGGCGGCGGCGATCCCTGCGGCGACTTTGATACAGAACGATCCCCTGGCAAGAGTCCAGCTCTGGCGGAACGCGACGTTCGCGGTGCGCCCCCCCGCCCGCCTCGATCCCACGGCACGTCGCCTACGAAGGCGGCGGCGCTCGGCGGACGTCAGCGTGCCTGCGCCCGGAGGGCACGGCAACCACCTGTCCTCCGCCCTTCCGCCGCGCGCACGGCCGCGTCGTGAACGCGGGTGCTCCCCGCGCGACCCGCTTCGCAGGGCGTCCGGTTCATCGTATCTGGGAACTACCACGTCCCGGGGGCGCGCGTGGGCAGCCAGGTGAGGGCCTCGGTGGAGCAGTTCGAGCAAGAGCTCCAGGCGACGTACCCGCACTGCGATGCGACGTGCCAAGCGCGCCAGCGGCAGGGGCTGCAGGCGCTCTACGCCGCGACGAACGGGCCCAGCTGGAACAACGAGAACATGCGGCGGATTTGGGCGTCAGACCTCCACCACTGCTGCTGGCCCGGGGTGACGTGCTGCGCGGCGGGGCACGGCATGCCGAGCGTCGTGTTCGACAGCAACGGCGCGCCGACGGGCGTCACGGACACCCGCGCGCGCCTCCTCGGCTGCATCCAGGAGGGCGGGGTCACCGCGGTGGACCTCGCGGGCGCTGCGCGGAGCCCGAGCACCAACTCGGTGCAGCGGCCGGGCGGGACCATCCCCGCCGGCGTGTTCTCCGCGCTCCGGTCCTCCCTGGAGTACTTCAACGCGCGCACGCTCGGCATCACGGGCGCGCTCCCGGCCGACGTCCTCTCGGCCCACTTCCTCCGTGCGCTCCACATGGAGGAGAACGCCATGTCCGGCGACCTCCCCGAGGCGCCCGGGGCCGGAACCGACCCGCTGCAGCCCGGCTGGGGCGGCCTCCCGTTCCTCCGCCAGATCGTCCTGCGCGGCAACGCGTTCACGGGCGCCGTCCCGGAGACGTTCGGGACTGCCATCAGCTTGCGCGACGTGCTCATCACGGGCAACCGCTTCTCGTCCACGCCGCTCAATATGTTCCTGCTGCCCGAGCTCCGGACGTTCGACGCGAACGATAACTCGCTGTCGACCATCTACGAGCTCGGCGACCAGCAGGCGCGGGAGGCGGTGGCGAACGCGGACGCAATCAATGGAGACCCGGGCATACCCACGCGCGTCTCGGCGCGCCCGACGACCCTCACGGTCGAGGACCTGGGCGTGCGGTACACGATAGGGACGGGCGGCATCGAGGCGCTGAGCTTCCGCAACAACGCCGTGTCGGCGACGGTGGACGGCGGCCTCGCGAACGCCCTGGCGGCCATGTCCTTTCTGTCCTTCACCAAGCTCGACTTTGGGGAGAACCTCATCACGGGGACCATCCCGTACGGCCTGAGCCTCAACGCGCGCCTCAAGGAGCTGTACCTGGACAAGAACGACTTCTTCGGCTTCCTCCCGGACCCCGTGACCAAGTGGAACCTCGAGGCCTTCCACCTGACGGGCAACACGCGCATGACCGGCACCTTCCCGCTCAGCGTCGCGGACGTCGTCACCCTCCGCGACCTCCGCTTCGGGGGCACGAACATCTTCGGGCCGCTGCCCGAGGCCATGGGCGAGCTCGCCGCGCTGCAATACCTCGACCTCACGGACTCCCTCGTGACGCACGACCCGCAAATGCGCAACTCGCGCGGGGAGCCCCTGCCCGAGTTCCTGCGGTTCGGACCCGACTCGGACTCGCGCCTCGTGCGCACGCCCGTCGACACGCCCCTGAATGTCGCCATCGTCCCCGTGTCGCCCCGCGGACGGCGGCTGGGGGGCGTGGTGGCTGCGCTCGAGCGCCGCCTGCAGGGCGGGCGCCGGGGTCTGAGCGACGAGCTCACGCAGAATCTGATTTGCCCGCAGATCCAGTACGCGGGCCAGTCGCAGTTCACGGTGACGGTGGTGATGGACCCCCTGTTCCACCACTTCGAGGGGTGCGAGTGCCCCGAGGGGTTCGACTACACGATGGTGGACCTGGCGTTCGCGGCCGCCCTCAACGCGCGGTTCGGCTTCGCCGCCGACGCCGGCGCCGCGCAGTGGCCCCCGGCACAGCAACCCAACACGCCGGCGGCGGACGACTGGCTCCGCGCGCACCGGCCGTCGAAGGTCCCGGTGTGCGTGCGCTCGGAGGGCTCGTGGGCGACGCCCGTGGCGATCGTGCTCATCTGCATCGCCGCGGCCGTGGTGCTGCTGCTCGTGGTGTGCGCGATCGTGGCGCTGGTGCTGCGGAAGCAGATCGCGGTGTCCATGCTCGAGCGCCGCAAGCGCGCGGGCCCCCCGACGGCCGGACGCGAGGTCACGCTGGTCCTGACGGACGTGGCGGACTCCACGGGCCTGTGGGAGGAGTTCCCGGAGGACATGGCGGAGGCCAACGCGCTGCACGACGCGATCCTGCGCAAGCACCTCTCGCGCTGGCACGGGTACGAGATCACGACGGAGGGCGATTCGTTCCTGCTCGCGTTCCACGAGCCCGCGGACGCGATCGGGTGGTGCATCACGGTGCAGCAGGACCTCATGACGGCGGACTGGCCAAGCAGCGTCGAGACGCGCGTCGCGAAGAGCGCGTCGCAGATCAAGATCACGGCCGGGCGCGCGTCGCGCGGCGAGATCGACCACGCGGCGTCGGGCCACAGCGGGTCGGCCGCGCACGCCCCGGAGCTCTCGGCCGGTGGCGTCACGGAGGAGATGGCCGCGGAGGTCGTTGAGGACCGCGCGGGGCCGCACCTGTTCCGCGGGCTGCTCGTGCGCATGTCGATGGCGACGGGCGTGGCCAAGTCGACGTCGGTGCACCGCGTGACGCGGCGCGTGGAGTACCGCGGCGAGTGCATGTCGATGGTGAACGACATCCAGGAGATGACGCACGGCGGGCAGATCCTGGCGTGCGAGCGCACGATGGAGGTGGTCACGCGCGGCCCGCTCAAGCAGCTCGGGGCGCAGATCGCCGCTCTCAAGCCCGCCAAGGCGCTGCTGTCCTACCTGGAGGGCCTGACGCAGGCCCGGGGTCCGCGGGTGCACTGGGGCAAGTCGTCGAACGGCGTGCAGAGCAGCGCGGGCCGGCGGCCATCGCACGGCGGCGACGGCCTCGTCGACGGCCCCGTCGGCTCGCACGTCTCGGCAACTGCGTCCTCGCGCAAGACGAGCTTTGACCGCGGGACGCGCCCGTCCCTCGGCGGCGTCGGCCGCGAGATGTCGACCGCGTCGCTCGCCCTCGAGGACAGCGGCGCGTTCAACGACTCGACGCGCGCGTTCATGGGCAACGGCCGCGTGCCGCCGCAGCAGAAGCCGTCGCGCGTCGAGAGCGACCTCATGGTCGTCGACATGGGCGAAATCGTCCCGGAGGGCGGCACGGGCGCCGCAGACACCATCCACGTGTACCAGCTCCTCGTGCCGCACCTCGAGGAGCGCGCGCGCTTCCTCCCGCCGCCCCAGGGGAGGGCCGTCGGCGCGGGGTACTTCGACGCCCCGGGCGCCGCGGCGCCCATCCTCCCGCACATGAGCCGGTGCCAGCACCACGACGTGTACTCCAAGTGCCCGCAGTGCAAGCGCTTCACCAAGCAGCTCCCGGACGTGGTCATTGTCTTCTGCGCGCCCTGCAAGATCAGCGAGCTCAGCTCCGAGGCCCCCAGCGCCACGCGGCACGCCGTGCGGATCTACAAGGCGGCCGTCCGGCGCTCCCTGCAGGAGTTCGGCGGCTACGAGTGCCAGGAGCTCGACGCGACCTTCATGCTGGCCTTCTACGACATGCGAAGCGCGATGATGTGGAGCATCGCGCTCCAGGAGGTCCTCCCGAAGCTTCCGTGGCCCTCGCGCCTCCTGGAGACGTCGCACGCGCGCCAGCGGTTCATGCCCGGCGGCGGGATGATCCCTGGGGGCCTGCGGGTGCGCATCGGGATCCACGAGGGCCGCCCGCTGCGCGTGGTCCCGCACACCGCCACGGGCCGCGCGGACTACTTCGGCCCGCTCGTCAACCGCGCGGCGCGCATGTGCTTCGCCGCCGCGCAGCCCGGGCAGGTCGTGGCGGACATTGCGCAGATTGTGGCGGGCATTTCGGCCATGGTTGGCAACGGGGGGAAGGGCGGCACGGGCGAGGTGCGCGGCGCACTCAGCGCCAACGGGCTCCTGAGCGCCAGGGCCTTCTCGTCGCTGGACGGGCCGGCCGCCCCCTTCGAAATCGACCCGGTGCGGGTCGAGGGCGTGGACTTGGTGGCGGACGACGAGGTCGCGCGGCTGTGCGGCGACGGCCCGCTCAACGTGCTCCGGGGCGTGCCGAGGAAGCTCAACCTGCACGCCCTGGACGAGCTGGACAAGGGGGAGGGCCGGGACGTTCTGGGGGAGCTGCGGCAGCCGCCGTCGAGCGTGCACTCGCGCGGGGCCCGCAACTCCCGGATCAGCGGCGGCAGCGGGGCCGGGAGCGCGCGCGGGGTGCAGTTCCTGACGGCCGGCGACAGCGGCATTCGGCCGATGACCCTCGAATCGAAGCACGAGGGCGGGCAGTGGGTGTTCGCCCCCACCCGGGCCACCATCAAGCTCGACCACATCGGACGGTACCGCCTCAAGGGCGTGCAGGGGGAGTTCGAGCTGGGCTGCCTGCGCGTCTCCGAGATGGCCCCGCCCGAGGGCGCGGTGGGCCGCAAGGGCACGCTGCTCGCGCCGCCTGCCGGGCTGATGCTCTCCGTGGACGTCACCATGCCAATGCCCCTGCACGTGGGCCGCGTCGTCGGCAGCGCGCTGCACCGCGGTTCGATGAGCAGCGTGAGCACGCAGCACGCCGTCGGTCCGAAGCAGCAACGCGTCCGGCTGAGCACGTACGGGGCTCGGAACGGACACAGCAACTACCAGGACACTTGAGCGGGGAAGGTCGCGGTCATCGTGGTCGCTCCGCCAGAACTATGGCCGCCGACAGCCGTGCTCGGCGCAGGAGCCCCCCCGACGCACGTTGGCGCGGGGACAACACCAGCTGTTTTGTAGCCACAGAGATTTTTTCTCTCTGTTGTGCATGGTGCGCACTCTAGGCATGTACGCAGGATGGCGCGCGTTCTCCATCATCGGCCCCACGTAGACAGGATCTCTGACACATCGCGCTGCGCTATTGACCCTGCCACGGCGGATGATTCCGTGGTAGTGGCTGTGGGTGTGACTCGTGCAACGTCCTGGTCACCACCTCGGCAACGAAGATGCTCATCTCGGCTTCCCGGCCCGCACGCGAGTCCATTGCCCTGTCCGTGGTTGACCTTTCGTCCTGGCCCCGGCAACGACGTTCGCGTTGCTCAGTGTGGTGCGTCCTGCCTGTCGTGTTCCGCTGGACACGCCCACCTTCGCACGCGCAGTCGTTCCAGCGATGACTGCGGCGGTCTCTTGCCTGGTCTGGCCCGCCACGGACCCCACTCTGCCGGAAGCGCGAGGCTTGTGCCGCAGGTTCGGAGGCACTGGGTGTGTGCTGGTTGCAACGCCAATTGGCGACAATCCGCGCGAGTCGAAGGGCGATTTCGCGCCGCCGCGACGCCTGCTGCAGAGACTGCGCCGCATGCGATGTACTTGGCGGCTTCTGTACCCCCTGCGGCAGCCTCTTGCGACCCGCGTCGATCCCTAAACAAACAGGAGGTCCGTCAGACTGACGCGGGGGGGGGGGTGCCGTCTGAAGCAATGCGTCTCAAGGCAGCGCACAGAACGGCGCGGGCGCACCTGACGGCGGAACCCCCAGGCTCCACGTGCCCCTTCTTCAAGCGCTGCCGCTGTGCTCGGTCTGACATGACTCAGGAACTGATCACGAGCCCGGGAGGGAAGGCGTGGGTGAGGGCGCCCAATAGGGCGCGGCTGTAAGGGCACCCTGTAGGACACGGACGCATCGCTCGTGCCAGGACGGAGTCGGGAGATCGCGCGACGAGCTGCAGGGGCAACACACACCTCGTGCCTCAGCCTGAGAGCGCACGAAGCACGTGCTGCCGTCGACTCCGTCCTTTCGCCACGTGGACAGGTTCCACCAGAGTATGATGGCCTTGACGGCCAAGGCGCAATGCGGGGCCCAGTGCGCCGGGCTGACCGGGCGCTCCCGCCCGCTGCAGACCGGCTGGGGCGGCCGTGCGCTGAGACAGGCCGTCAGGAGCTCGCGGCGGCGCGTAGTTGCCTCGGCGGAGGACGAAGCGTCGGCGGAAATGGACATGGAGCAGGGAGAGGCGGAGCTGAGCGCACGGGAGGCGAGCCGGCAGCCGCCTGCTGAGATGGGGCACGACTCGCCAGTCGAGGAGATCGACCGCGCATTCGGGAACGACATGGTTCAGTTCGTGCAAGACGACGAGACAGGCGCGATATTCGCGGCGCTGCAGCACCCACGCGGAGGCGTTGCCTTTGTTTCCGTTGCTGGCGCTGCGGTCACCGCGTGGGTCACGTCGAACGGGCACGAAGCTCTCTTTGCCCCGAAAAAGGAACAAATCGAGCTGGAGAAGCCGTTCAGAGGCGGCATCACGCCCTGCTTCCCCCAGGTGCGGCTGCCTCCCGTCGCCAACATCCACTTGCACCTTGGACGGCTCTCTTTCCCTTCGACTGCGCGCGAGACTGCGAGGAGCGGCCGAACAGCGCCCGTCTGCTGTGTGCAGGTGATGAAGGAGAACGTGTCGATCCCGGACGGCGGGTTCGCGTCGCAGCTGGACTGGCGCGTGCGTGCTGTGGAGCTGTCGCCGGAGGGGGCACAGGACCCGGCGCCGACCGTCGTGCTCGTCGCTCGCGATGACGAGAACAGCAGGAAGATGTTCCCGGGAAGGTGGGCGGCTCACGCCCTCGCCGCGGCTCGTCACCACGCTCTCATGGCCCACCGTCGCACCTGTGTCCCGCCCGTGTGCTGGCACGCGTGCACCCTCGCGCCGGCGCCGCTCCGCGCACTCACGCACGCGAGGGGCCGTCCGCCACGCAGGTTCGAGGTTGAGGCGCGCGTGTCGCTGATGGAGGACGACGACCCCCCCCCGCGGCAGCCATGGAACACCGTGCGGCCGTGGAAAAACCGCGGGGCCGTCCCGTGGCTCCCGCAAGAGAACGACGGACCCGGCGCGAAGGCCGCCGCCGCGTCGTCGAGCAAGACCGTCGTGTCCCCGTCGGACATGGTGGCCGAGGTGTGTGCAACCCCAACACACCCGCTCGACCCCCGCCCCTCCTCGACCCCCCCCGTGTGTCCAGCCCTCGGCCTCGCCCGCGCCAACAGCCTGCTAGCGCCCCGCCCCGCCCCGCCGCAGACCGTCCCGGAGCAGGTGCTGTACGCGCTGCGCGTGACCAACACCGGGACGGAGCCGCTGTCGTTCACGGCAGGCGTGCGCGCGCATCTCCGCGTGCACGACACCGCGTCGGAGTTCGTGCGCGCGCTCGGCCTGGGCGGCCTGTGGTACATCGACTACGCGGACCCGTCGGACCCGCAGATGTTCATCGACGGCGAGGACTACACGCACTTCGACGAGCGCGTCAGCCGCGTGTACGTCGAGGCGGACGACTCCGGCGACATCTGGCTGTGCCCGGGCGACCAGACGCACTGGCAGGTGTACAACAGGGGGGGGTTCCGGGACATGCACGTGTTCAACCCGGGGGCGGGCGCGCCCGACACCGCGAAGCAGCACGTCCGGCTGGGGCCGGGGACGTTCGCGCGGAGGATCACGCTGCAGCCGGGGGAGTCCTGGAGCGGCGAGACGGCGATGCGGTACCTGGGGGAGTATTGGGAGATCCCCGAGTGGGACCGCGAGGGCGACGTGCCGCCGCCGCCGATGACGCGCGAGAACGTCGCCAACTTCTCGTGACGCGCGGGCGCTGCGTGGCCCCGCCGCGATGTGACGCAGGTCCAACAGGGCTCACGGGATGTTGCCACCCCCCCCGGGGGTCTGTGCGGACGGCGGGGCTCCCGTTCGCGGCAGACGGGCAGGCTGCGCGGGGAGAGGTGGTCGCAGCGCATGGGACGTGCCTCGCGTGCGTTCCCGTTCGCACAGCGCCGCTGCCAGGAGTGACGCGCTGGTGCTAGGTTGCGACAGGGTGCGCGAGCCCGGGTCACAGCGCGCGCGCGCTGCTATGGCGACGTGCGTGTGGCGGCTCGCGATCACTTGCCCTGAGCCGTGATGGGCACCGTCGTGACGGCCGAGACGAGGCTCTTCACCACTGCGGGCCGCTGCGACTCGGCGCGCCGGGTCACCTGCGAGATCTGGGCCTGCATGTCCGCCTGCAGCTTCCCTAGATTCGATCCCGACGAAGTCGTCCCCTGCAGCCAGCCCCGGAACCGCACCGGCTGCAGCGTGAGGCGTCATGCAAAGCAAAAGCAGCGTTGCAGGCGCGCGCTCGCCCCGACGGGGCGCATTCTGCACCGTCGCGCATGCCCAGAACCAAGAGTCGCTGGGGGGCGTGCGGTCGATGGTCGTTGCGGCTGTGATCTCGCGGTTTTGCAGGGCAAGCTTCCAGGGACGGGGATGCTTGGCGCACCTCAGTGACCGCGTTCCGGAACCCCTCGTCGCACTGCGCCTTGAAGGCGTTGATTTCCCGCTCGGCTTCCGCCTTCGCCTGCTTGAGCCTCTCGGTCTTGGCTGCGGGCGGAGCGAGCACAAGTGCACGCGGTGGGGATACAGCCACCCGGAGCAGCAGCGGGGAATACCAAGCGCCGGCGACCACCTTCGTCGCGCGTCTGAGCCCGCATCTCTGCAAGCAGGCCAGCATCAGCGGCGGACGTCGCCTGTGCAGGTGCTGCCAGCGCAGTCTGTTCCCCGCGCACCTCTGCGGGCCTTCGACACGATCTCCTGCGCCTCCGCCTCCGCCGCGATCAGCCGCTTGATGCCATCCTGCCCCGCAGGCTCCATCCTCGCCCAAACGTCAAGCGGTTGCCGGCGCCGTGAGCACGGAGACACAACCCAGTCCTCACACTAGTTCGCCCGAGGGAATCCGTGCAACGCCGTCGCGCGTCAGTTCCGCCGCTCCGTTCGACGCGTTTCACTTTTATTGCTCGCTTTCGCGCGGACAGCGCCCCTCGGCGGCCCTGGACGTCGTGAGGGATGTCTCGAAACCGGAGTCGGGCCCGGGGCATCGCGGTCCGGGCTCGAGGGGCTCGCTCCGCGGCCGCATCCTGTCCTTTCGGCGTTGGGAGGACGAGTGGCCAGCCATGTCTCACCGCAAGTTTGAGCGTGCGTGCCCACCAGTGCCCCCGTCGGCTTTGGCTGCTGCGTGCGAGGCCTCCGGGCCCGCCGCGCCGGACGCGTGCCTCCCGTTGCGACGATACGTTCATTTCACCGCCCCGGGCATCGCTCCGCGGCGCCCGCGAGCCTCGCGCGTCGAGCTCCCGGGCACCGGCTGCTGCACCATCGGCCGACGCCGCGCCGCAGCGCTCCCGCTCACCGCAGCCTATCACGCTCGACGTTTTTGCAGACCCCCGTTACGGGAACCTGGGCTTCATGCCCAAGAAGCGCTGCCGCAGGGGTCGCGGCCGGTGCAAGGCCTTCCCCAAGGACGATGCCTCCAAGAAGCCGCACCTGACGGCCTTCATGGGCTTCAAGGCCGGCATGACGCACATTGTCCGCGACCTCGACAAGCCGGGCTCGAAGGCCCACAAGAAGGAGGTGCGTGCAGCGCCCTCCCGCCCGCAGGGCCCACCCGCGGCACCGCACCGTCGCCGCAGCCCTCCCCCGCCGCCCCGACGCCCCCCCGCCGCCGCACCTGCCTCCTTGCCGCGTCTCCATCCCACACACGCGCGGGCCCGCCCAGCTCCGCCCCGACGGAGCGCCCGGGCCGGCCAGCCGCCTCCTCCCGCCTGCACCCCGCCCGGCGATCGCGCCCCGCTCCCGCGCCCCGCGACCCCGCCGCGGCCCGCGCCCGCGTGCCCCGCAGGTCTGCGAGCCGGTGACGATCATCGAGACCCCGCCGATGACGGTGGTGGGCCTCGTGGGCTACATCAAGTCGTACCGCGGGGAGCAGACGTACAAGACGGTGTGGGCGCAGCACATCAGCGAGGACATGAAGCGCAAGTTCTACAAGAACTACTTCTGCTCGAAGAAGGCCGCGTTCCGCAAGTACAAGGCCTCGTTCGACGAGAAGAAGGTCAAGGCCGACCTGGAGGACATGAAGAAGCACTGCTGCACGATCCGCGTGGTGGCGCACACGAACGTGCGCAAGGCCGGGTGCAACAAGAACAACGGGCAGAAGAAGGCGCACGTGATGGAGATCCAGGTCAACGGCGGCTCCGTGGCGGACAAGGTGGACTTTGGCTACGGCCTCTTTGAGAAGACGGTGCCGGTCGACGCGGTGTTCGGGCAGGACGAGATGCTGGACACGATCGCGATCACGCGCGGCCGCGGCACGGAGGGCGTGGTCACGCGCTGGGGCGTGTCGCGCCTGCCGCGCAAGACGCACCGCGGGCTGCGCAAGGTGGGCTGCGTGGGCGCGTGGCACCCCGCCGCGCTGCAGTGGACCGTGCCGCGCTCGGGCCAGCACGGCTTCCACCACCGCACGGAGATGAACAAGAAGATCTACAAGCTGGGCAAGGCCGGGACCGACTCGCACAAGGCCACCACGGACTTCGACGTGACGGACAAGGACATCACGCCCGTCGGCGGGTTCCCGCACTACGGCACGGTCAGCGAGGACTTCCTCATGCTCAAGGGCACCGTCGCGGGCACGCGCAAGCGCGTCATCACGCTCCGCCAGAGCATGGTGCCGCAGACGGACCGCCGCGCCACGGAGAAGGTCGCCGTCAAGTTCATCGACACGGCCTCCAAGTTCGGGCACGGCCGCTTCCAGACCAGCACGGAGAAGGCCAAGGCCATGGGCCGCCTCAAGGCGTAGGGGCCCGCAGTCGCTCCCGACTCCATAGAGATGTGACCCTCGCCTCTCCGCTCCGCGTCGCCGGGCACAGCTGTGCATGCCTCGGGCGCTCTGCCGCGTGCTGCCGCGTGCGCGCCTGTGCCCCGGCCGTGATTGGCCTCCATCCATGTTGCTTGTAGCTTGCCGACCTACAAGCACCCTCACCGCGAGGACGCTTGGTCTGCGTGATCCACGGGCGGGGGCGGGCCGCGATTCGGGAGGGGGCGGAAAGTCACAGAGCGGGGACGATCCCCATCGTCGATCAATTCGCGTCTTGGTCTTGGTGCTTCGTCGTCGACCTCAAGGGTCGCGACAACGTACTCCTGCCCGCGCGCAAGTCGCGCAGGTGCCGCAAGCGTACTGTCGGCGGAGGAGCCGCGTTTGATTGGGAGATCTAGCGCCGAAGTGTGTGCAAACATCAGTCTTTTCAGAGCGCAATGTGAAATCTACTTTTGCTGCGCGGATACAATCCTTCCAGCCGGATCCATCCGGCAGAGCGCTCAGCTTGTGGTCTTCCGACCGCGCGGACGGGAAACGGGATGGGGGGGCGGAACACGGGGGGTAGAAGGGGAGCTGTTCAGCCACGCCGACCCGGGGTGGGGGATGGAGGTTGCTTGGTGGGAGGGGGGGTCATCGTGCAGGCAGCGGTACTCGGGGGGAACAAGCTGCTATTCGGCGATGCGCAGTCGACGCGCGAGCGCGCAGCGAGGCGCCACTCCACCCTTCTGAGGCTGCAGTGGTTCGGTGCCTTGCTGCCCCGGTTCAGAGGGTGGCGGTGGGCGCGGCGGAGTGCGAGCTGGCCGCGGACGTTCGAGCACCGCCCGCGCCCGAGGCCCGGCGGGATTTCGCCGGGAGCCCCGCCACAGCCTGCGTGGGGACAGTGCGCTACACTTCGTGCGAGCCCGCCGCGTGATTGGAGTGCCGCAGCGGAGGGTTCGGCGCCAGGTGCGACCCCCGGCGGCTGGCGACCGCCGTCCGGCTGTTGCTCCGCGCGTCGGGTCCGCTGAACAGGTCTGAGAACTTCTTCGTGGCACGCCGCACGCCAAAGTCCTTCGGGCCCTCCGCGAAGTGCACGCCCCTGTGCCCCGCGCTCTTCTCCGTCCGCGGGCCGCCGCTCGTCATGCTGCCCGTGGGATCCTCGCTTCCCACCATCCCTCGAAGGTCCAGGATTCGGTGGCTGACAGCCTTCCCGTTGAGCTCGCGCGGCGTGATCCAGTACGTCCGCATCACGCCCTTGCCCTTGATCATGATCCCCGCCGCGTCGCCGCTGCACGTCGTGCGCGACCGCGCCGTCCAGCGCCCGGAGCACGTCACCCAGTGCTTGAAGGCCTCCGTGGCGTGGATCGCGCCAGGCTTGCCCGTGGACTCCATGCGCGACCCCGTGTTCATCGCGTCGCCCAGCGCGGTCCACTTGGTCGACCCCACGATGCCCGTGGTCACCCCGCCGAAGTGCACGCCCACGCGCACTTGGACAGGCTCCCCCTTCAGGTTCTTCATGGTCCGCAGCTCCTCGATCACGCTCTGCGCGAACGCCGCGATGCGCTCCGTGCACTCCTGCGGGTCCGCGCCGGGGTACGCTCCCGAAATCGCGATGTACTGGTCGCCCACCACGTCCAGCCTGCGCACAAACAACAAGGCGGGGAGTCAGTCAGTCAGTGGGGGTGTCGACGGCGCGCGGGGAGCCGGTCGCGGGGGAGGCTGCGGCGCACCGGAACACGCCGTGCACGGCGGCGCACTTGTCCATCATCGTGAAGACGCGGTCGAGCATGTCGAGCACGTCCGACGGGTCCCGCCCGTTCGACATGCTGGTGTACCCCACGATGTCGATGAACGCGAGCGCGACGCTCGGGAAGCGCTCCGCGACGCGCTCGCCGCGGCGCATCATGCCGACCACGCGCGGCGGCAGCATGCTGTTCAACAGGCACATGGCCTCGTGCCGCGCGCACAGGAGCGCCACCGCGAGGAGCCCGACGAGCGCGCCGAGGAAGCTCGACACCACGTACCCCGCGGGGATCCACGTGGGCTCCCAGCCCGCGCGGCGGCTCGCGCGCAGGCGCCAGTTGAGCCCGTACACCGAGATGGCGCGCTCCACGTAGGTGCCGATGGCCTCCTCGTTCCCCGCCGACGACGCGTGCACGACCAGCGCGGTCTCGCCCGTGTCCCCGTCGGCGCGGTCCTCCGCGATCTGCCACTCGTACTTGGCCGAGAGGTCGTCGTTGAACCCGCTGGTCTCCAGGAAGCGGTCCCAGCGCAAGATCGCGGTGAGCATGCCCCAGAAGTACGTCCCGTCGGGCTCCGGGTCGTGGAACCGCTCGCCGAAGACGGACGTCTGCCCCGCCGCGTTCCGCGGCACCCCGCCGTGCAGCTTCGGAAACACCGGGATGCGCGGAATCAGCGCCTGGAAGCCCTGGACGAGCATGTACGGGCCCTGCACGATGATCTCGCGCGTGTCCTTGCCGCGCTGCATCGCCTCGCGCGTGAGCGGGTTCGGGTGCGCGAACAGGTCGAGCCCGATGCCGTTCTCCACGAAGCCGTCGCGCGGCCAGGCGTCCGCGAGGACGCCGTCGGGGGCGGGGATGACGGACGTGACCGCGGCGTCGGCGGGCAGGCCGAGGTCGACCATGCCGCGGAACCGCGGGCCGAAGTTGCTCCACAGGTCCGGGGGCTGGACCAGGCCAGGTGGGGACACCGTCTCGCGAATGGCCTGCGCGGGGCGAGGAGCGGGGGCGCGAGCGCCGCGGCCGGGTGGGGCTGTGGTGTGGCGGCGATCCGCGGCCGCGCCTGTGCGCCGCGGGCCCGGAGAGCGCCCCGCGGGGGGGCCGGCGTGACAAACCGCCGCGGTCGGTCCAGGGCGGGGCGCGGCGGCGTGCGGCGGAATCTCGGCCTGTTCGTGCCGGGGCGGGCGCACCTGATCCATGGTGTGCAGGGGCGCCAGCGCGATTTCGAACTCGATGCGGGTGCTGCGCTCCAGGTCCCGCAGCAGGGTCCGCGCCTCACCAAAACGCTCCGAGCGGTGCGCATCTCGAACCAGTATCGTGAGGAGGATCAGGCCTCCGGAGACGAGAGCTCCAGCGAGCAGTCCGGCGAGAGGGATGGCGGGGTGCGCCCTGCAGGTGCGCAGCGTGCGCGTAAGGTATAGCCAGCAGTTGGTGCCGGCCGACGCGCAGCAGCTCGGCTGCTCGTAGTTTGCGGCCTCCGGAAACAGATCCTCCTTGTACGCAGGGAGGATTGCTCCGCGCGTGAATCCGGACCCCGAACTGGATGAGCCCGCCGCGTGGGTGAAGGACCTCGGCAAACTGAAACCCGCTTCCTCGCCGCGACCGTCCGGCCGAACCCGCACGATCGGCGCCCCCAGCGGGTCCAGACTCTGCCTGGCGTCGCGGTTCATAGTGTATGTATGTCTTTCACGCCCCGCGGAGCCCCAGCGTGACACACTACGCTGCTGTGACTAAACGGCCACGAAGGCGTCGCGAGCGCCTCCCGAAAGCACCCGCGGGTGCCTCAGTTGATGCAGAGGGCTTCAGCAGGCGTGGCGCCGTGCTGCCGCGCGATTCACGCGCCACGGAGGGCTGCAGCGGTGCCTCCAGCTGCACGTCCAGGGCGTCCGTGCGTCCAGGGGGCGTGCGCGACAGAGCCCAGCGCACCGCTTTCCCGCGTCTCTGAGGACCGGAGTGCCCAGCCCGCGCCCTCCGCGCCGGCCTCGAGCAACTCAGTCGCGACACCGTCTGAGACGGTCTCAGACGGTCTGCCAGCTCAGCACCCCCACACACACACCTCTCCCCGTCACCGCCGCGATGCCCACAACGCCCCGCACGCGGACGCACCGGCGTCCCTCGCTCGTCGGGGCACCGCGCCCAGCGCCTCGCGGAACGCCACTGCTCGTGGACACACGGACACACGTGCAGCACATGCCCTGCACGCAGCCGCCCCGAGACGCGACGCACCGGACCGCGGTCCCCGGCGTCGCCGCGATCGCGCGGATCGCACGCGTGCGTGCACGGGCCACCGGTCCCCGGCGGTCGCGGGGTCGCATGTGTGGCGTGAGGTTGCTGTGTTGCGGGCGGTGACCCGGAACGCAGCGCGGTCCCGCGGGCTTGCTGCGCGGCAAACAGGCCGGAAGCATGCTGCTGATGCCTGGCGGCGCGGCGCGGCGTGTTTCCCGGTCGCTGGTGGCCCCGGCCGCCTGTCAGGTCGGGCACGACCCACGTCAGTGCCCTTCCTAGCCAAGAGTTCAATGGCCCGCCCGCGCGGCTACACCCAGCATTCTCACGACCAGGCACACGTACAGCCGGATACCCAGTCACCTGTCATTCACGTAGCGCATCAAGGTTACCTTCACAAGATGCTCACCGCCAAGATGAACGCCACTTTTGCTCGGGCCACTGGTGTCCCCACGACCCGCCGTGCGCAGCGCGCGGCGATCCGGGTGAGTGTCACCGCGCGTCCCTCTGGTGACATCTGTATTCGAGGCCAGCGAAGCGCGATGATTGCGCCGTGCGGGACGCCCACGCGGCGCGGCGCAGCCGGGTCGACTTGTGCCCTCGCCTCACCGCCGCAGCGGGCGAGAGAGAAGGGCACGCCGTGACCCGCCGACGCCCCCGATCCAAATTCATTGTGGCCATGCATCTCCGTTGCACGGAATACGTGTGTGTGCCCCGACAAGCCCGCGGCGGCCCTCGAGCTCTCAGAGCCAAGCATCCCCACTCCCCGCCTGCAGGTCCGCGCCGAGCCCGAGAAGGCCCCCGAGTCCCCCGAGGCCGTCCCGGAGGAGGCTGCCCCGGCCCAGCCGCGCCCGCTCACCGCCGCGGACGAGCCCGAGGTCACGCCCGAGGCCATCAACCCTGTCCAGAAGGGCGTCATGCCCGACGCGCCCACGGAGCCGGTCGTGTCCGGGCCGCCGTCGCTGTTCGACGCCATGAAGTTCTCCGGCATGGCTCCCGAGCTCATCAACGGCCGCCTGGTGCGCCCCCCTGCCCCCCTAGTACCCTACGCTGCACGTCACTCGAGTGTGTGGTCGCATCGCCGCCAACCGCGTCTGCGCCCTTCGGAGCGACCCCGCAGGCGATGCTGGCGTTCGTGACGGCCGTGGCCGCGGAGCTGTCGTCCGGGAAGACCATTTTCCAGCAGCTGGACCTCGCCACGGGCCCCGTCGCTGGCACCATGGTGCTCTTCGCCGCTGCCAGCCTGGTGCCTATCCTCAAGGGCGCCGACGACGGCACGCAGTCCGTCGGGCCGCTGAACCGCACGGCGGAGATCTGGAACGGCCGCGTCGCCATGATGGGCCTGACCATGATGACGGTGCTCGAGCTCAACACCAACAAGCCCGTCTTCTAAGTGGCTGGTTTTCAATCGCACGGCAAGACTGGACTGTACATTATCCGCACCGGGCGCCCATCCGCGACGTGCGCGCCCGTGGGTAGCACATAGAATTAGCCTTGAACGCCCCTGCGAGACGGGACCGGGTGCCTGCGGACAGCAGCATCATGTGTGAGCTCGCGGGCAAGTCTTTCCCTCGAGTGCCAGCAGCGCCGTGGACCATGGCGGTGCCAGCGCGCTCGTGCCGCAGAGGCGTCGTCCGCGCTCGTGCCTGCGGTGTCACCGGCCTGAGTCTGCGCTGTGCCGCGAGACGCGGGTGTGCGCGCCATGGTTGCAGTCGCTGCCCGCGGCCATCCGGTCTTGGTCAAGCATCCTCGCGACGGTGATGCGCGTCCAGGTCAACGTAATCCCCAGCAGACGCGTTTGTCGCACTGATTAGCTGCGCGGGGTCTTTTCTCTTCGCGTTGTACCCAGGGGGGGGCACATGCGCTGACGGGGCCGCCGTCCGGGAGGTGCGGGCGCACAATGCTTGGCGACCCTCCCTCGCGCTGGCAGCAGGAGCAGTTGCCGTGCGAGGCATTCGTCCCTCGCCTCGTGGACTCTTCTGCGATACACATTTCGGCAGCCACCGCACGGGGTTGGAAAGCCCCCCGCATCCAAGCCGCGCCGCGCCAACGCAGCGTGCTGGGCCCGGAACTACTTGCAAGGAGCTCAAACCGTCGCCTCGCCGATGGTCGGCCTCAGGTGACACGAACCAGGTGCGTGCGGGCGATATCGAGTTGAAACAGCCACCTGACCAACCCGCCTCCCGGAAGCGCCCCCCGTCTCCTGCGCACGGCCGAGCGTGGTCGAGATGTCATCGTCAGCTCGTATGACAGCTGGGTCTCGACCGAAGGCCGTCCCTGACCGCCGCGCCGGCCAGCCACGGCGCGTCAAACTGCCCCCAACGAGTGCATGCGCGCTCGCGCAGCCAAGCCGCGCACGGAAGGATACGGCCGCGCCGCAGCGTGTTGACATCGCTCTCCGCGACTTGACGCCACGAAGCAGCACCGCCCGCACCCGTGGCCCTCGCACCCCGTCTCTGTCCGTATGGACCCCGCGCGCTCCGTACCGGCCCCGAGCGCGGACAGATCCTGTATCCTGAGCCCCATCTCCGCTTCACCGTGCATCCGCTCCCCGCACGGCACCTCCGCGCAGGAGCAGCGAGACGCTGGACCCGCCCCGGCGGCAACACTGCACGGGCAATGGAGCACCCTGACGCTCCCGACGCGCCTCAAGCGCCCGACAGCGGGTGTCCGAGCCCGACGTTCGGCGTGAGGCCGGTCGGGGACGTCGCGGACGACGCCTTCGAGGCGGAGGACCCGTTCACCCCCTCGGAACAAGGCCTCGCGCCCACTGCAAGCGCTCCTGCGGCGACGCAGGCCTCCGAGGCGCCCGATGCGGCCCCTGCGGAGCATGCGCTTCCCACGAGCACGCCCCTGAACGCGCCCGTCGTCGAGCAGGAGCGCGCGGAAACGCCGGACACACCGACGCTCCTGCCGTCGGTCGACGTCCTGTTGCGCGCTGCCACGGGCGGCTCGCAGCTCGAGATGCTCGCGATGCACGGCACGGGAATCACGCCGTCTCCGCCGCCGCCGCCGCCGCCGCAGCCGCCGCAGCCGCCGCCGACCGCCTGGCCGGAGCAGCCGGCGCCGGAGCACGCCGCCGTGCCGGAGGGTTATGTCATGCCGCCGAAGGTCGCGTACGAGCAGGAGCACCCGCGCGCGGCGTTCGCGCGGCAGATGGAGGAGCGCGGCAGGGCTGGGTCCGGCCCCGGGGCCTACGAGGTCATGGAGCGCATGCCGGCGTACCTGCGAGCGGCGGCGCGCAGGGGCGTGCAGGTTCCCAGCCGGCCGTTCTCGGTGGACGCTCGCAAGGGCGGGCCGCGCGACCAGGAGATCATCGACATGGAGGAGGTCCGCAGGACGTCGAACGCGAAGGGCAAGAAAGCCCTCGAGGTGCGCGGAATCGCATGTCGCGACTGCACCCGCGGGCGCCCCGGACCCGTCACATGCACAGCGGAACCCCCCGATCCCCCCCCTGCCTCACGCAGAGGCTAGCGAAGCGATCCCCCGCGCTCGCGCGCTCCCTCGCGCAGCACAAGATCGGCGAGCGCGCCGTACAGCGTCAGCGGTGGTACGACGAGACGGCGCGCCGGGAAGAGACCCCCCCGCCCGAGCGCCCCCCGCAGCGCGCGCCCCCGGCGAAGCGCCGCCGGTCGGAGTCGCTCGACGCGCCCAGGATCCCCCGCGACGACAGCATCGTGATGGCGCACGAGCGCGTCCCCGTGCTGCACTCCCGCACGGGCCTCGTGTTCCACAAGTCCGCGAGCATCCGCGCGTCGCGCCCGCTGGACCAGCGCACCGCCCCGCCGCAGACGCGCCGGAGCGTCCCGCCGCGCAGCGGCCCGCCGCAGCGGACGGCTGCGCGTGGGGGCGCGAGGTCGTCCCTGGAGGTGCCGCGGTCGAGCAGCCAGCAGCGCCGCGCCGAGCCGGTGCGCGGGCTCGATGGCATGGCCGTGTCCACGGAGGCCGCGCCGAAGCGTCAGACCGGGCGCACGTTCGGGGAGGTGGTGGCGTCCTTCCCGCCGGTCGGTGGGAGGGCCGCGCCGCGGGGCGCGCCCGAGCGGAGCCGCGCGGACGTCGCCCAGCAGGCCATGGACCGGGCGGAAGAGCCGGCGGCGAGCGCGGCGGAGAGGTCGCTTGGCGCGGAGGACCGCCGCTGCAGCCTCGACACGTGGGCCAGCAACAGCGGCGCGGACGGCGGCCCTCCGCGGCCCGACGCGCGCGAGTCTTTCGAGCTCGCGGTCCTCACCACGCCCCGCGGCGCCTCGGATCAGCCGCACCAGTACCGCGTTTCAGCCTCGGAGGTGGTGGAGGTGCCGTTCCCGTCGCCACCGTCGAGCCCGCGGCGGGCGCCGCCCGCGCCGGTGGCGCAGGTGATCCCGATGGAGCCGCTGCCGGAGACGCGCCCGCCGGGTCCCGAGCGCAACCGCTACGTCGCGCTGCCGTGCGAGGAGCTGGAGGCGTGCGCGCAGTTCGTGTGCGAGCACTGGCAGAGTTTCCTGCGCGCGTTCGGCCGCCGCGTGCCGCGCGTCGACGAGAAGCCCGCGCCCGCCCGCGCGCCGGACCCGCACGCGCGGCCCCACGTCAGACGCCTCGGAGACCCCCCCCCAGACGAGAAGCCGCGCACGCGCATGGTCCCGGGCGGCGCCGCGCCGCTCCGCGCCGTCGTCGACATCTTCTCGACCCTCGTCGCGACCTGCCGCGGCCCCGACGCCACCCGCGCCGTGCACGACCGGCTGGCGGAGTTCTCCGTCCGCGGCACACTGACGCCGCGCGACGTCATCGAGGCGCTCGGGTGCGAGTTCGACGGCCCGATCTCGATCCCCGACGTGCAGACCGGCGAGAGCACGACCGTCCTCGCGGGCCCGGCCGTCCGCGCGCACCCCTCATGGAGCCCACTGCGCCAGCGAGAGCAGCGCCGCGCCGACAAGCAGGCCGCGGCCGTGGGGACCGAGAAGCACAAGTCCGTCGTGGACAAGGCCGCGGAGGCCGCGGCGCAGGTCCCGGGCGCGTCCGCGGCGGCGCCGCGCGGCGGGAGCGCGGTCCTGGAGAAGCTTGTGCAGAGTCGGAGGGCGGAGGAGGTGGCGAAGCAGGAGGCGGAGCTGCGGCGGCGGTTCGAGGAGGAGGAGGAGGCGGCGCGCGCGGCGGAGGAGGAGGCGAAGAAGGCGGAGGGCCGCGTCGACGAGTCGGAGCTGTGCAGCCTGCTGCGGGCCGCGGCGGAGCGCAAGGACGCCATGCTGGGCGCCGCGGCGCAGCGGGCGGCGCGCGCGACGAAGCCGGCGCAGGAACGCGCTGGCCCGCCCGCGCTGCCGGCGCCCGCAGCCAGACCCGTGCAGCAGCCGCTCCCGACACCTGCGCCGCCAGCGGTGCAGGCGTCTGCGCTCGCGGTGCGCGCGGAGGCCGTGCCGAGGACAGTGGAGGCGTCGTACGCGTCCCACGGCGCGGCGCCGCAGCCCCCCGAGGGCCCGCCGGTGGCCCCGGCGACGGCGTATCGAGCGTCTGGCGCGGCAGGCCTGATTGCCTCCGTGGCGCACAGCGTCACCGAGGACCTCGACCGCGTGCTGGGCGCGCTGACGATTCGCCGCGACGAGCTGGCGCACGGCGGTGCGCGTGCGCACGGCGGCGAGAGCCCGAGTCGCACTGTGGGGCGCGACATGGACACATTACGGCAGCAGCTGGCGTCCCGGCTGGACGAGAGCAGGTCGGACGCCGGCGCCGTCGCCGCGTACGACGCTTCGGTTCCGCGGGCGGTGCGCCAGCGGTACCCGCAGGACGCCCCGCACGCCAACGGGGGGGTGTCCTTGGGCCCTGCAGGCATGGAGGCTGCGAGTGACCCGTACGCGCACTCGTACCGCGGGCCGTCGTACCCTGCGGCGCACACACAGTACCCGATGCCGGGCGCGCCGTTCCCGACGCCCTGGACCGCGCCGCGGCCCCAGACGTCCGGACACCCGCACGATGCCTACGGCATGCCCGGCGCGTACCAGGCGGCCGAGCGGTACCCGAAGCGCGTCCCCGTCGATCCGTACGGGCCCATGTACTCGTACACGCCGGGCGCCTTCCACACCCCGGCGCCCACCGCGCCGGCACCGGGTCCGTCGTTCTACACCGACACGCGCGGGGAGTTCGGCGCGCCGCCGTCGCCGGAGCGGGCGGCCGCGATGCAGCTCGGAGGTCCGCACGGCGCGGGGCTCAGGGGGTCCGTGGCCGCGGCGTACGAGAGCACGCGGGCGCAGGCTGACCTAGTGTTCGGCGCCGCTCCCGGACACGCTCAGGACCTCTCATACTAGCACGCGCGGAGTTGGAGCGCACGAGAAAATGGGCGCCACCCTAGCGGATAGCGCTGACCCGACTTGGCTGGGCACTGCTGTGGACGTGCCTTCGCCGTCGGGGCGTGAAGGATGATGCAACACGCGCAGCCCTCGCGGGGGTTTGAGCGTTTCGCTGTCCTGGCGCGCAGAGGGACTCCCTGGTCTCTGGTGGTGCCGCGACGGCCCCGCGCACGCTGTGCGTGCCCGTCCGCGCGGTGCCGCTGCCCTGGGGGTGTGATTAATACTTTGTGAAACTGGACGTCAGGTGGGGCTCAGCCCGGCTGTGGACTGCAAGGCCCGCAGTTCGTGGGGAGGGGACACAGCGCGTGCGTGCAGAAACGCAGAGAGCTGTGGTTGCGTGAGAGGCGCGTAGCGAGCGGGCGGGCGCGTGCGTGTGTGGTGTTTCGGCGGAGGGAGGCCAGGCTGTGGGATGCTGCGACGGTTGCCGCGGCTGCTGGCCGCCGCGTCGCAGAGCGCTGAGGTCGGCTGTTTGAGCGGGAGCTGGGGAACGGGGAACTGGGCGAAGCCGGCGTGCGGGGCGGGGCTCCGATGGCTTCAGAGTGGCCAGGCGCCCCATCAGGCGGTCGCTGAGCCAGCCGAGGGTGCGAAACCACGCTGACGATGCCCCAGTTAGCATGAATGTTGACGTACCGAGCCGCCACGATCGCTCGCTTCAGCAGCAGGGCCCGCGGGGCGCGCAGAGGCGCGTTCAGGGTCGAGGTGGCTGCAAAGGCGGCCGCCACGGCGCGACACTCGCTTGCAAGTTTCGATTCGGTTGACCGTTGGGTCCATAGACGTGCGTGAAGGCTGTGCGCCAGAGATCTACGCTTGGTTTGGCTCACGGACGTCGCAACTCTGTCGTGTCGTGCAGAGCCTCGTGCACAGGGTCTCCGCGGCCGCATAGGGCCCGTGGGATACAAGGTCCTGGCTCCCTCGCCAATCGTCCCCGCGAAGCACACACCAGGGATAGTGCCAGGGGCGATGACGCCCGACACGAGGCGGGTGGGCGCGTTGGCCATCAAGGCAGGGATGACACACGATTGGGACGAACGGGGCTGCATGACGCCGCTGACGGTGCTCTGGATAGACGAATGTATCGTCACGGGCGTCAAGACGAAGGACAAGGACGGGTACACCGCGTTGCAGGTGTGCTTCTGCCCCCGCTCGCTTGCGCCCCAGCCCAAGCGGCAAGCGTGGCGCCCCGTCGCCCGCGCAGACGACTGTATGCTGACGCGCATGCACCATGTATCGTCACGGACCACACCGAGCCCCGTCCTTCATCGCTGGCACCCTCCCAGCAGCCACATACCGCCACGCACATCGCTGCGACGCAGGTCGGTTCGGGGAGCAAGAAGCCGAAGCAGATACACAAGCGGCAGCGCGGGCAGTTCGTTGCCAAGGGCATCCCGATCAAGCGGCACGTGTCGGAGTTCCAGGTCACGGAGGACGCGCTGCTGCCCGTTGGCACGCCGGTCACGGCCGCGCACTTCCGCCCGGGGCAGTTCATCGACGTGCAGGGCACGACGATCGGGAAGGGCTTCCAGGGCGCGATGAAGCGGCACGGGTTCAAGGGCCAGGAGGCGTCGCACGGCAACACCAAGGCGCACCGCAAGCTGGGGTCGACAGGCAACAGGAAGACGCCGGCGCGCGTGTTCCCGGGGAAGAAGATGCCTGGGCGCATGGGCGGGGTCAAGTGCACGCAGGAGCGGCTGTACGTGTGGCGGACGGACCCCGAGCGGTGAGCGCAGCGCCTCGTACGATGCTCTGTCTACGCATGCGTTTCAGGGTGACGCCGCTCCAGGCTGCCGGCTGGGCGGTTCCTGTTTCGCACGTGGCTCGCGCGCCGCGTCCGTTTACGCGCGCAACTTGTGTTCCGCCCGCGTTGTTGAGCGCGCCTGCGCCCCGGATGTTGTGTCTGCAGGAACCTGCTGTGGGTGCGGGGGCAGGTCCCGGGGCACGCCGGCAACGTTCTGCGGGTGAGGGACTCTCTGCGCGCGCAGTGGAACAGCAAGCTGGACACGCCGGCGTTCGAGAAGTACCGATCTACGATGCTCGACTTGCCAGTGCCTACTTGGACCAGCGAGGAGCTCCCGCCGGGGCAGACGGCGGACCAGGCGCGGTACGACTACGTCAGGGAGCCCAAGATGCAGGGGAGGAGCTTCATGTGGCGACGCAGCCGGCACCGGCGGTGACGGCGCGGACTCGACTGTGAGTGGCAAAAAGAGGACGGCCGTTTCGACCGCGGACGTGAAGAGTGTGCAGTCACACGAGGCGCGATACTGAGCACGCATAACAGATATAGACCCGTCAGGCCGCCCGTCCGGCCACGCACGATGTGCAAGAGCAGTCACCTACCGCTCACGCGCCGAGAGGTCCAGAGAGACCTGCTTGATCCTCTGCACTGCGTCGCGGCAGTTCTGCCCCGCCTGGTGCGGCACAGCATCGACGCCGCACACCTCGTCCGCCACTGCGCAGAGCATATCCGCTGCCCTCGCAAACGCCGACGCCAGGTGCGAGCCCGCCGCCTTTGCGCGCAGGTCCGAATCAGCCACCATCATGTCTAGCGCCCAGGCGACGGTCGTGACGCGCTCGACCCGCACCGACACGTCCGCGTGGTCCTCCTCAACACGCCGCAACACACCCTCGACAACACGCCCAAGCGTGGCGCCGTCCGCCGCAGCCAGCACGGCCCGCGCGCCGGCCGTCATCTCCCGCGCCTGCACACTCGAGGTGTGTCCAGCTCCAGCCGCGCCCGCAACCGCTCCCAGGAGCTCCGTCGCCTGTTGACAAAGGGCCTCCGAGACACGCACGGCGCCCGCTGGGCTCTTGGCACGCACGCACCGCGCGGCCAGCTCGATGCGGCCGAGCATGGCGCGCAGCAAGCCCGATCCGTGCTTGTGCTCTGCCGCCCGCGCGACGGCGTCATCGACAGCTGGCGACAAGACAGCCAGGGACGTGGCGCTGTCGCCTGCGGAGGCGAGGGCCTCGGCGGCGATGCCCGCCGTCTCGATCGCACGCCTCCTGTCCTGGTCGTCCATGAGAAGGGCGTGCCCGTCCTTGCGTTTGTGTCCAGGGGGGGCAATTGAAGACACCCCCGTGAGGAGCGTCACCATGCACGAGGTCCACGCAGCGGGGTCGCCGTCGAGCCCGCGACGCGACGCCAGCGCGGCCGAGAGCCGCGCTGCGCAGGACGCGGACAGTTCCGGCGAGAGCGCCGCGAGGGCGCACGCGCGCAGCAGGACCCGGTCTGCGACAGGAAGCATTGGCACAATGTCGCACACCAGCGCCTGCGCCGCCTCCGGCAGACGCAGGAGCGGCCCAGAAATGACCCTGCGAGCAAGGCGGACAGAGACGCGAGTTGGGCGCGCAGGCGCGAAGGGGACACTGGTGATGATGAAGCCACGGGAGTGGCAGTGGGCGGGCGCCGGCCCAGCACGAACCTCTCCGTTTCCCGGGCCTTCCCGGGCACGACGGCACAGAACAGCGCCGCCAGCGGCTGCTGGCTCTCCCGCAATGCCGCGTCCACCTCCCCCGTGCCCCCAGGAAAGGAGAAGCGTGCGACCGTGTGCAGCAGCTTCGCAGCGCGCAGCGACGCCTCCTGGTTCCGCGCCCCGCAATCCCACAGGACCTTCGGCGCGACACGCACGGCGGCGGTCAGCGCGGCCTCCGGCGCCACGCCGTGCACGTACACGTCCGCAGGACGCTCCGCGATGTGCTGCAACAGCTCGAGGCACCGCACGCAGGTCGATGTGCCGGGCTTGGCGCCCTCGAACACCGTCAGCGTGCACTGCAGTAGCTCGGCTCTGCCCTCGCCCTGCACGCGGGGCAGCACGATGCCGGCCATGTCGACCGCGGCACCGACGACAACGCCGTCGCCGTTGGGCGTCTCCGCGCCCGCAGCCTTCGCCGTGATGTCCCGGCCGTGCGCCGGCGCGGCGTCGTCCGACCGCATCATCAGGCACAGGAACGCGAGCAGCGTGCCCTCCCACGCTGGGCCTGGGGTGGACTCCGTCGCCACGTCGGTGGCAGGGGGGGTGTTTGGAGGGCTTGGCAGCACGCGGGACAGCGTGCGCGCGATCGCGAGGTTCACCGACGCCACTTTCTGCGCTGCGTCACCGCCGCGCGCCGCCCCCGTCGGCCGGCGCCGCGGAAACCCGTCCGAGAGCGCCCCCAGCGCAGCACCCACGGTTGACGTGGCTTTTTCGCCCTCGACGCGCAGCTCGGGCGCCCCGCGCTCCCCTGCCCGGGCGATGAGGATGCGCACTATCATCTCGACGCTCTCGGCGACGAGCACCATCGCCGACAGCAGCTTGCTTTCTTCGTCTTTCCCGGAACTCGAGGATTCCCTTCTTGCATTCTTCTTGTTTCCCGCACCCGCCTTCCCGCCCTTCTTCTTCCCCGTGCCGAGCTCCCCCGCGCCCCCCTCGTCGTCGGCCTCCGAGGCACCGACCAGCTCCTTGTAGCACCGCAACAACCGCAACAGGAGGCCCAGCACCGCCGCCGTGCCCACCTCCAACTCCACACCCGCGTTCCCGGCCGCGGACCGCTCGCTCGCGGCGCGATCGAGCGCAGCGTCGATCCGTGCGTGCGCCTTCCGCAGCTCCTGGACTCCCAGCCACGGCGCCGGCCGCCAGCGCGACCCAGAGGCGCTCGCACCGCCGCCACGCATCATCATGATGTCCGCACGCGGCCGCGCGCTCGCGGCCGACAGAGCGGACACGGTGCCCGACAGGAAGTGGTGCAGGCCCGTGAGCGTCTGCACGAGCGCGGCGGAGGACTGCGCGCGGATCGACACGCCCCGTGCCGACGGAGCAAGCTGCGCGCTGAAGTGCGCTGCGCAGGGCTCGAGGTAGCCGCCGGCCACGGCGGAGGGCGAGTGCCTGACGAGCTCCTGCAGGACGCAGGCCGAGTCCGCGCGCACGCCGGCGTCGAGGGAGGCCAACCCGGACAGGACGTGTGCCATGAGGAGCGGGAGGTGCGCGGCCAGGGCGCGCTCGTCGAGCTGCCGCAGGACGTGGGCCTGCAGGAGCGCGAGCAGCGCCTTGCGGACGTCCTTGTCCTCGTCGGACGCGCGCTCGCCGATGCGCTGCAGGAGCGGTCCGGCCGAGGACTGCACCTCCGCTGGGTGGTGAGAGAAGAGGTCCGCGAGGCCGTCCAGGGCGTCGCGGCGAACCTTTGCGCTGCAGAAATACGATGAGAGGGGCATAGGAAGCGGGGTTGGGAACAAATGCCGGTCCCTGCCGCGATGAGCGAGGCGCTGCGCAGGCTGCTTGGGCGCGGTGAAGAGCCGCACTGCGCACCTGTAGTGTCCCGATTGTGTCAGGAGCTCTGGGAGCGTGAGATTCCTCAGTGAAGTGGCCTGCGTGCTCTTGTCGTCGAGGAGCCCCGTTCCGGGCAAGTGGATGGACTGGGCGCGGATGGTGGTGTCGGTCTCATTGCGGGCCTTCGGCAGCGGCTTGCCGACCTGCAGCGGGGACGAAACCGGTCGCCGCGATCGTCATAGAAGTAGTCACGGCTGTGGCTCCATGAAAATCGCTGCGCAGACTTGCAACAAGCTCTGGAGGACGCGCTGCGGCCGAGCTGGGTGAAATGGGAGTGCGTGCGCTCGCCTTGCTCTTCACGCGCTTGAAGTCCACGCCCACGCCCGGGTTCTTGCGCTTCTTCGTCTTCGGCATTTCGTGGCAGTATGGTCTCGAAGCCTGTGAAACTGCAGTCGCTGCCTGCCGCTACTGAACTGCTGCGAGCATCTTCGCCGCCTCCGCGCCAAAGGCAGTGCTGCCGAGCAACCAGACCAGCCCGAAGGGCCGCAGTGCAAGCTTCACGTCAGCTAGACGCGCAATCCGAAGTGACCCGGCCGCACCGTCACCAGGACCGTCTGTTGATGTGTGTTGGCCGACACAAAGACTGTTGGATGTCCACTCTGCGTACGTGCCGTGCTGGCTGCAGGTGGTGACGTCCGCGGTGCAAACAGCCCGCCCGCGCTCCGCACGCGCCCTCTTGTGCGCGGACCTGCGACACCGGGCCTGGCCGGTCAGACGCAGGTTTGTACCGGCCAGACTGACTCAGAGATCTGCTCACACACACCCCTCCGAACGACTGTGATGATCCGGGCCGGATGATCCACGTATGTGCGGCCTGGTGGATGCTCTGCGGTGACCGTGCGCAGGGCCAAGTTCGCCGTGACTCCCTGACGCGCACAGCTCCATAGGGGCGCCGTGCGTGTGCGCCCACATCACTGACGGGCTCCTCAGGCGGGCGGCAAGCAGCCAGGAACCCGCCTCCTCGCCTGCAGTCGATCTAGCACGGCGTCCGAACCGTTGGCGTTCCAGAGCAGTGCAAGAGGCTGACGCAGATGATGTGAGGGGCCGGCGAAACGCACCGCGTTCGCTCGCTTGACGGCCGCAGCGTTGGCCGCGATCGTGCTCCAGGTGCTGTCGGACTCCATCACGCCGCGCGAGGAGGAGCCGTCCTCGTCCCACTCCCAGAACAGCGCTCCCTGCACGTCCGGCTCCGACCAGAGCAGGCTCAGAGACAGAGACAGCGCTGCGCCCTGCTGACAGGGGCCTGCCACGCTGCTCGTCATTGAAAGCTGACACGGAGCTATGTGCGATCCTGAGGGCTATCAGGTGCAAGTCCTTTTGAACGTCATTAATGAACTGATTGCAACATGGCCTGCGCGATCAAAATTTGAGACTCTCAGGCCGCAGAACTCGCCTTGAGCGCGCCGCCACTGGCGATCGACTCGTTCGTGGCGTTGTACACCTGGGCGAAGAACGGGTCGCGCGTCGCGGCAATGTCGCCCGCTTTGTTGCGATCAGCGACCTTCCCTGCAGCACGGACAGGCACCCAAACCGTCGCACAGCAGCTCCTGCGTCTCGCCGCAGCCGCTCATCAGGCAATGCACGCCGCGGCCGGCGAGACAGTGGCGCGTTTAGCGTGCTCTGCACTCTATCATGACTCATCAGTCAGACAGGACAGGAGCGCACCGAACTCCTCGACGATGACGGGCTTGCCAAGTGCGGCGCTGTCGCGCAGGTGCTGCGCGAGCCACCGATCTTGGAACTCGAGCGTGGCGCTCCGCCAGTTATCAGGCCAGGCATGAAACACCGCGAAGTCGATGGTCGGGTGCCTGTGGTTCAGCAGGAACGACTGGCCCGCCTGCACGCAGAGCTCGTCCGGCACGAGCAGCGATGACCCTGGGCAGCTCGTGGCATCGATGTCGCTCACGTCAAGCTCAACGTGCGCTTCGAACCTTGGTCGGCCAGTCGAGGGGGGAGAACGGCCCGCTGTCAGTCGGCTGCGGGTTCGCAGCGCGCCGGGCGGGCGTCTCCTCCGGCCCGTAGTATCCCTCGACTCCCGTGGTCACCATGTGCCGCGAATCGATGCTTTTGATGTAGGCGCTGATGCGTGCAATCCAGTCGTCAACGAGGGACACGCACGCGCGCGCAGGCCGCAGCCCTCGCCGGCACACAACGGCGTTCGGCTCGTTCATGACGTCCCATGCGAAGATTGTGGGGTCGTCCTTGTACGCAACGCCTGTGAGGGAGTTGATGCGGTGCAGCGTGGCGTTGATGTGCGCCTTGTAGAGTTCCACGATGCTCTCGCGCTTGAAGAATTCGTCCTCGGAGGGGCAGTTCGCGGCCAGGCACTCGAACTCCTGTGCGACGGAGAACGACGCCCATGAATCAGTTGGGACACGATTGTCGTGGCGTTCCTGTCCTGACGCATGGGCACCGTGTTTCGCGGGGCCGGTGCGAGATCACGATGGTCTGGCTGCTGTTGGCGTGCATGTTTCACGGACGGCGGAGCGCTGCGGACGAGCGCTGGCTGTGGGCCTGGCCCACAGGGACCCTGCACCTGGTCGTCGTCCCCGCCGCGGCACGCGTCGATGTCGCAGATGACCCCCTGCTCGGACGACCTCCACGACACGAACGTCTTCTTCCCGTCCGGCGCTTTCCACATGTTCGAGAAGCTGAGGATCGCCTTCATTTGCAGTTGGCTTAACTCGAACAGTGCGCGGTCGATACCGACCCACGCGGCCTCGTTGTATTCGCCAGGCCGGGCCTGAAGGACGAAGTCGTCGTCCGACCCATGCGCGAAGAAGCGCAGGACGTTGAAGCCCGCTCGCGAGGCGCGCTGCAGCTTGGTACGCAGTGCTCCGGGATCGCTGCTCGCCGTCTCCATGACCTTCCACTCATTCCACCCGGCGACGAAATATTCCTCGCATCGCTCGTTCACGAAGTGCTGCCCTGCCGTCGTGACGAAGCCGCGAACCGCGTGCGCACAGAGCAAGACGGCCACTAAAACCACCAGGACCCGGCGCTGGCTTGGTCCCAGCATCATCCTACACGCGCGTACCATACACACAAGACTGCGTCTCTGGCGACGTGGATCGCCGACGCCTGCCGTTCAACCACCGGCCTTGCACATGGAACGTCACCGGGAGGGTGGGAACAGCGCCAGTACGTAAAAATATCAAACCAGCGGATAGCCGATGCCTACCTCTGCACGCGCTCTGTCCCCCTGAAGGCCCTCGGGGTCCACACGGCGGCGGCGCACCCCCCCTCGCGGCACATGACCAAAGAGTGCGCGTCACATGGCGCCCCCGGCCGCGCCACGTCACCGCGGCGTCCACATGATCGGGATCCCGTCCTCGCGCCACGTGATCCGCCCCTCGCACAGCGCCGCCACCGCCTCGGGGTACAACCTGTGCTCCTCCTTCAGCACCTTTGCCGCCACCTGCTCGGGGGAGTCGGTCGGAGACACCGCCACCACCGCCTGCGTGCACGGACAGCCCGGCGCTGGTTCGGCTTATCAGCGGTGCGGGGCACGAGCGGCGTGTGTGTCAGCGGTGGTTGCGGGGCTGCTGGGGGGGGGAGTTATGCGGCGTGCCTGAGCCAGGATAGGGCCGTGGTCGTAGATCTCGTCCACGAAGTGCACCGTCGGTCCGCTGAAGCGCGCGCCCATCGCGACCACGGCGCGGTGCACGTTCATCCCGTACATGCCCTTGCCTGCGACGAGCAACCAGATAGGAAACCAAGTCTTCAAAAGCGCCCGTGCGTCAGTCCCCGCCGTTTCGGCGCTCCCGGCGCCGCGGGCACCGCGCGGATGCAGCCGCCGTCCGTCTGCGCGCAGGGGCCCGGCTGCGGGGGCGCGGCACCGCGGGACGCACCGCCGAAGGAGGGGAGCAGCGCGGGGTGTATGTTGAGGATCCTGCGGGGGAAGGCCCGCACAACGTTGGGCGGTATCATCTTCATGTAGCCCGCCAGGACGATCGCGTCGATCTCGCGCTCCTTCAGGTCCGCCAGCAGCTCGTCGTCGTCCATGCCCTGCGAGCAGCATAGGGGCAGATACGCGCTCACCGATGCGGACGTGCAGGTCGAAACGCGCGGGAGACGCTCGCGCTGGCATGTACTTGAAGTGGAGGTGCGGCGCCGCGCGCGGTGTGGGCGGAGATGGGCGGCGCTGCGCGCGGGAGCGGTCGCACCTTGCCGGACTTGGTGCAGGGGTAGACCGTGGTGGGAATGCCGTGGTCCTTGGCGTAGCTGACCGCGCCGCACTCGACGCGATTGCTCACCACCACAACGACCTCGGAGTTCTGAATCCGCCCGTCCAACATTGCCGCGTGAATGGCGCGGAAATTCGAGCCGCCCCCCGACGCAAACACCGCCAGCCGCATCGGGGGTCGTTCCCGGCCCGAAGTGGCCGGAAGACCATCGGTGCCCGCAGCCCTCGACCGACAGCTGCGCTGCTCCGGCGGACTCGACCGCCGAGCGGCCCGCAGCTGCCTACAGGGCCGGTGAGACACGCACAGAGGCCGCCGGCTGTGCTGCGCGCACGGCCTGCGCGCGATAACGGAGAGCGAGGCGCAGCACAACGTCGAGCCCGGCATTGTGGACCGCGTTGTGCGCTCGCAGGCTGCACGGCGGCCCCATTGGTAGACGAGCAGGTGGGGACTTGGTGGGAAGTCCACCATGACTTGGTGAGACTGCCCGCCCCGTCACTATGCGGCGACCGACCCGTGTGGGCCGCGTAGTCAGCCGCATCAGGCGTGCGCATGCTGTGAGGAGAAGCGCGTCAGCGTGCCCGTGGACGTGAACTGCCAGCGGCAAAGCTAGAAGCAAGTGCACTGGTTCAGCGTCTGGAACGCCTGCGTGTGGCCGACTGCGCGACCGGCGCCCCGCGCGGCGCCTAGCAGGATGTCGTTCCCGTCGGACGTGCACAATGACGGGGCGTATAGCAAGAAGCCGGGGGAGGTTATGACAGGGGTAGGTGTCTGGACTCACGAAACGGCATATTTCATTGAGCAGCGCCGCATATGCGAGATCCGCTGGCCCATCGAACGTCTCTGGATGTTGAGGCAACAGCGCCGCGCTAGTCCGTCCTGAGGGGCTCCTCGCGGTGCCAGAACCGAGCTCTGCTTGCCCTGGTGCTCCTTCCGCGGGGGGCCTCGCGAGCGTCCGCGCGCCCCGAACGAACCCCCGCCCCCTTGCTCTCCAGACAACGATTATGGCGGCTTCGTTCGACGGCGGGGTGATCCTGGGAGCTGACAGCAGGACGTCGACGGGCAACTACGTAGCCAACCGCGCCACCGACAAGATCACCCAGCTGTCCGGCAACATCTGGATCTGCCGGTCCGGGTCCGCAGCGGACACCCAGAACATCTCCATGTACGTCCAGGTGCGATTTCCCCGCCCCCGCGCGCAGACCACACACCACACACACTGCGCCCTGCCGCACGTCACCGGGCCGCCCGGGCCCGGCCCCGCTCCGCAGGCGATGCTCGACCAGCACCAGATGGAGGCAGGGCGCGCGGCGACGATCCAGCTGGCGGCGAACCTGGTCCGGAACATCGCGTACGAGAACAAGGAGATGCTGCAGGCGGGGATGATCGTGGCCGGGTGGGACAGCGTCCGCGGCGGGCAGGTGTACGGCGTCCCGCTCGGGGGCACGCTGCTGCGCGTGCCGTACACGATCGGCGGGTCCGGCTCGGCGTACATCACGGGGTGGTGCGACAAGAGGTGGCGCGACGGGATGTCGCGGGGGGAGTGCCGGGAGTTCGTGATCCGCGCGGTCGCGCACGCGATGGCGCGGGACGGGTCCAGCGGGGGGTGCATCCGCCTCGTGACGGTCACCAAGGACGGGCCCGAGAAGGAATTCATCCCGGGGGAGCACGTGCCCGTGGTCGGACAGGGCGACATGGCGCCGCCGAACGGCAAGCCGGTGCTCGTGTGACGGACAGCCAGTCTGACGGACGTGTCAAACCGGAGGTCACACTGACCGAGGAACGGGCTGGCCGAGAGGAACGGCGCGGCGGAGTACCCGCACGCAGGATGAGCGAGCTGCAACGGCAGATGTCGGGCACCAGCACACACCTGCGCACGCAGCTTGGACGTGCGGACGCCGGAACAGAGCAGTGAGCGCCACAGACCGCGCGTGGCGCACCACCTCGACCCGCCAGACCTGCGCGGGCCCCACGCATCGCAGCATCACAGCTCGGCGCGCTCCCCGCCCTGCTTGCTCTTCTTCTTGCGCCGCCGGCCCTTCCTCTTTCCGCCCTTGCCCCGCGCCCCCTCCTCCTTCCGCCGCTTGTCGCGCGCCTCCTCCTGGTACCGCCGCGCCTCCTCATACAGGGCCGGGAACCTCTCCAGGCCGGGGAGGTCCGCAAAGTCCTCCCACGACTTCATCCCCGCCGGCGGCGGCACGCCGTCCGCCTCGGCGTACGACCGCTCGCGCTCCCACGCGTCGGCGTCCACGCCCTTGGTCCGCAGAAACTCCCGCGTGGCGTCCTCGTTCAGCCGCCCCGCGCCGCCCATCTTGCCGCCGTTCCCGGCCTCCCCGACGCTGAGCTCCCCGGGCGCTGCGTCCTCCTCGCGCGCCCGCGGGATCCCGTGCTCCAGCACGTGGTGCTTGTTGTACCCCTGACGCAGGTGGATGTACGCCTTCGGGGCGGTCTCGAGCTCGACCGACACGGGCAGCGTGCGGTCCTTCAGGCAGTGCACGGCCCCGCCGAGGCTGCGTCCGCACGGAAACTGCACGCGCACGCGTTCGAAGCCGTTGATGGCCCCCAGGACGTCGTACCCTGGTGCGTGACGCTCGTGCGTCACGAGGTACGTGAAGTCCTGCGCGTGGAGGTCCTCCAGCGCGATGTCTTCGGCCTTGCTGTACGTCCAGGGGCCGTCAGGGATCTCGAGAAAGCGCGAAACCCCGGTCTCGGCCATGGGGGCGCTGATGTGCACCGAGCACCTCCACCCGCCGCCTGCGCTCGTCGACGCCGGGCGCGAGACTTCATGCGCCGCCGTGGAGGGAAGCGAGCAGGGGGGAGGGGAGCAAGAGGTAGAAGACGGAGGAGGCGGGGGGGGAGTGAATGGTGGTGCTCTCCCAGCGCAGGAACTCGCCTGTCGTCACCTCGACGCCGTCCTTGGTCGCGCAGCCGATCGAGTGCAGCGTGCGCAGCGCGAGACCCCCCGGGTAGTTCAGCTGCGCCGCCGACGCAAACACATACAGCGCGCACGCAGACGCCACGGCGTACGCGACGAACAGCAGCCTGCGGCCCGCGAACGCAGCCAGCCTGCCCAGGAAGCTCGCGTGACGCGGCGCCTCGAGGGCAGTCAGCTTCGCGGCGCAGCACGCGGCCGGCAGAGTAAGCAGCGGGATGGCAGGGAACAGGAACCGGACCTCCTTGTGCCCGAGCAGCGAGTACAGCGCGACGTACGCCAAGCCCTGCACGAGCACGGGGTGTCGCACACTGTGTGTGCGCTCGGCGCACGGGCCCGGCACCATGCGTCCGTCGGAAAAGAGAGATGCAAACACTGTGGGGGTGTTCGTGCTGAACGCGCACTGCGTTGGCAGCAGTGCGGGGCGGTGCGGCGAGGGGGGTACTTACGACGGAGAAGTAGCTGCGGACGCGCTTCTCGATGACCAGACCCACGGGGACGAGCGGCAGCGTCAGCAGCAGTGCGCGCGGCAACGCTGACGTGAAGTACCAGTGCCACGGCATGACCCCGTAATCCTTGCTCCTGCGCGCGCAGCACAGGGAAGTACGCTTGTGACCCGAGATGAAGATCCCCGGGGCCCCGAAATGCAGGGCAGGGTCGATCCTGGTCGGCGTTGAACAAGCAAGGACGCGAGGGCTGCAGGCGGGCGGCGGGAGCGCAGCTCACCCGTCCATCACGGTGTTGAAGAACAGCACGCCGCCCTCGGGCCACAGCCAGCGCCGCCACATGACCGAGTCCACGAGCACCGACCACCCAACTGCGGCAACCGCACTCACCGCCGCCGTCCGCGCCGCGCGCAGGAGCGTCACGGCGCGCGTCGCGAGCATGTGCACGCCGACGCACGCGCACAGGATCAGGAGGTCGCAGCGCAGCACCAGCGCCGCCACCGACAGCTGCACGATCGCCCTGTACGGAGCGGCGTCGATCCAGTCCGCTAGCCCTGACAGCACCAGCGGCAGCGCCATGACGTTCGGGAGCATGCGGCTCATGTAGAAGGGGAGGTGGAACTGCAGGGCGGTGAGGACGCACAGCGCGGTGCCGGCCCCCTTGCCCAGGCGGCGCTCGCACGCCGCGCGCAGCCGAGAGAAGGCGTAAACGCACATCAGCGCGAGGACGAGGCGGCAGACGGCCATGGCCGAGGTGCGCTCCTGCGGCCCCTCGGCCCCGGCCATCCCGTCGACCCAGTCGAACAACGCCAGCAGAGGCTTGGCGGCGGCGGCGACAGCAAAGGCGCCTAGGAAGCTGCGCGGCACCACGCCCGGGAACTCGTTGTGGTCGTAGCTCGCCAGGTCTCTGCCATGGTACAGGATGTCGTGCACGGCCTGCGTCCAGGAGGGAGACGCGCGCCGTCGTGAGAGCGCAGAAGTTGCTTGTGTACCTCTCGTGTGCCGCTGTATCGCTCTTGGTGGACAAAGCGATCGTATGTCGCCGACGCAAGATACACCACGGTTCGTTCATTCCGCCGCGTCCTCCAATCAGTAACGTTAAGCCATACCGGCGCAGCCTGAGCGCGCTGCCTGCAAGCACAAGTTGGACCGCGCGCGCCGACCGACCTGCGTGTTGAAGGACTCCTCGACCTTCGTGAGCGGTATCTGGCTCGCGTATGCTGCCACAGCAACCAGCAGTACCAGGTCCCCGAGCTGCCAGCTGTCCGCAGGATCGGAGCTGGCCTCCTGCGTTGCTTCATGTTGCTCCGCGTCGTCCAGGAACGGCGCGCTGCTCACGTCGCTCGGCGTCGGCGGATCCGCGTCCGTCACGTGCCCCTCGGACTCGTCGCTGGACGGCGCCGTCCGCTCCGGCGGCTTCGCTCGGCCGCGCGCCATTTCCCACTGCAAAGCAGCTCACGCGACGCCCAACCGCGCGCACCGAAAACGCACGCCCGACCTAAGCGCTCTCGTGCGCGCGGCGCGCACGCGGCATGCTTGTAGGCCGCGCGACGGCCCGAGCCACCGCACACCGGCACGCTGCTGCGCAGACACTGCCCCCTGAACAACCCCCCAATGCATCCCTGCGCCGAGGTCTTCGGCTCCGTTGTGCCGCCGACGCGGCAAACACCGCCGCGAGGGTGTGCCGGCCGCGGTCGCACGGAGCGCTGATCGGCGCGGGCGCAGGACGCGGCGCGCAACTTCCGCAAACGGCGGGGAACGCAGATGGTGCGGTAGGAGGCCTGTGCCGCGCGAGGGCGGCACGCCGGTTCGTCCGCCATGTCGGCGCAGATCACCCCTGCCCGCAGCCCCGGGCAGCGGGCGTCGGTGGCGGGCCTCCTGGGCGACATCGCGGGCATTCTGGGAGGGCAGGAAGTGGACAGCGCGCAGGCGGTGCGGAGGCTCCGGGAGTGCATTCTCATTCTTTTCAACGAGTTCATATCCGACTCGTCGTCGCGGGTCGCGGGGCAGCGCGAAATATGCAGCGTGCTGAAGCTGACGAGCGTCGCACTGGACCGCTACCCCGAGGTCTTCTCCGACGCAACTGACGGCTCAACGCTCTGCATTCTCGCCAGCGCGATGCCCCTTCTCGGCGACGCACGCACCGCGTCCTACCGGGACATTCTCTGCGGCGTCATTCGCGCCCTGCTGGGCCACGCGCTGGCTCCCGCCTGCACCGCTCCCGGCCTCTTCCTGCGCTGCGCGTGCGAGCTTCTCAGCGACGCGTTCGCCGCCCTCTGCATCCACTCAACACACCCAGGACGCCGCATCATCCTGAGCGGCTTCCAGGAGCTGTGCAAGCGCGCCTCCCGCGGCGCCCAAACACAGGGATCCCAGCGGGACGTGTCTTCAATCGACTTCGACGCCTCCGACCCGAACCAGCTGCTGACAATCGCCGAAGCGCTCTGCCACCTCGTGAGCGTCGTCGCGCTGGGCTCCCCGGGCGCCCCCGGCGGCCCCACTGCCGCGAAGGTCGCTGGGGCGCTGCTGCCGCTGGCGACGTGCGCGTGCCGCGAGGTGCAGGTGTCCGCCATCGACGCCCTCGCGGCGATCGTGGGGAGCTATCCGCATAGCAGCCCCGGGCACAGGGCGCTCGGTGCCCTCGCGGTGGCGGCGCGGGGCGCGACAGGGAGCACGGCGCACCACAGCGCGCACCAGCGCAGGGAGGACGAGCCGGACTACCTGCTGGCCGAGTCGCTGTCGCGCTGCGCCGTCGCTTGCCTGCGAGCGGAGGTGGGGAGCTCCCGGCCGGCTGGCGTCGGCGCCCTCGCGCGCGCATTGTCGCAGATGGCGGTGGCGCAGGCCCCCAAGGCGCCTGGAACGGCCCTCGCGATCTGCGACGGGCTGAAGGACATCGTCGGGCTGCAGCCGAGCGAGGCCGGGGCGGTGGCGGACCTGGCGGTCCTGGTCGGGTGCGCGGACTGGGACCTGCACGTCGCCGTCACGGACCTGCTCATGGGAGCTGCAACGCACCTGCACGCGTGCGGGGCGCTCGAGGAGCACGCCGTAGCGACCGCCTTTGGTCTGACGCACAGTGCCGTCACAGGTCAGTCGCTCCCTTGCCTCAGGACGCTGATTGCATGAACAACGCGTGCTTGATGTGGTACGAAGTCTGCGGCGCCGACCTGATGCGCTGCCGCGCTGCGCTCCTGCGCAGGCAAACGCTCGGCCCCGGAGCGCGACGCGGCGGAGACCCCGCAGGTCGGGGCGAGGAAGCGTCGCAGGGTGTGCAAACGGCGGCCGGACACGTCGACCGCCGAGGGCGGCGCGAGGAGCGAACGTGTGCCTGGCGATGCGGACGCAGCGAGCGAGGACCTCGATTGCAGTCTCGAGGAGGCTGCGGCGCAGGCGCTGCTGGCGGGCATAGCGCAGGCGCTGGGGTGGGGGGACCGACGTATGCTCGTGCCGGGCAGCACGCCCGTCCGCGCGCAGCGAGGCGCGAGCGCAGCAGTGGGAACGCTGCGCTGCATCCACGCCGCGGCCTGCATCCTCGCCCCCGTGCGCTCCGAGGCGTTCCTGCGCGCCGTCGACACCAAACTGACGTCAGCGCTTCAGTCGGGCCAGGCCGGCACGGACGACCCGGCGTACATCGCAGCAGCTCTCGGGGCTCTCGCCGCGGTGGTTCCACAGGCTGCGAGCGTGTGCAGTGCTACGACCGTGCCCACGGACGCCGTCAAACGCGTGCTGCGCGATGCTATGGTGCGGCGAGCGACGTTCGACACGCGGAGCGTCACGGGCGCCGCAATGTGCGCCGCGCTGCTGTGCATGCCGTCCATGGGCGCAGAGCTCGCCTGGGACGCGGTGCGCGTGAGCCGGGAGCGCGACCTCTGCGCGCTGGTGGCGACGTCGTGCATCGCGCAGGTCGCGTCGCAGCGCGCGCTGGACGCGTTCCACACCGAGCTCCGCACACCTGTGCGCGCACGCGGCGCGCAGACGCAGCGCGGCGCCGCCAGCTTCGAGGCGGACCTGTGGGACATTGCCAGCACGGTCTTTGATCGTTTCGACGGACCCTTCCCGAACGGCGAGAGGGGCGCGGAGCTGGTCGCGCAGGAGATCAGCGCGCTCGCGCAGGTCGTGCTGGATCCGACAACGCCGCACGACGCGCTCGACCTGCCCCGCCGCGCTGTGGAGGCCGCGCTGCATATGTGCGCGGAAGCCGCAGGCATGTGGGCGCGCGGGGAGGCGCTCGGGCTCGATTTCACGGCGCAGGCGGCCGCTGCGCTGTCGAGCTCTCTCGTAGCCGCGGAGCGGGTCGCCGAGCCGAAGACCAGCGACGGCGAGGAGCCGGAAGTCGAGGAACCTCGACTGCGGAAGGTCGTGCTCCTAGCTCCGGTCCCGGGGCGGCCCTGGCGATGGAGCAAGCTGCTGGAGCGCCTTCTGTCGAACCGATCCGCGTCGGCGATCTGCAAGGGCCACGCGTGTCGCGCAGTCGCCGCTCTCGCGCCCACGCTGCCTGACACGCCCGAGACTCAGAGCCTGTTCTCCGCGTGCCTTTCTTTGATCGAGGTGGTCGGAGACCGCGCCCTGGCGCTGCCGCTCGAGACCTTGTTGGTGTGCCTGGTCCAGGACTGTCCGGACACGTTGCGGAGCGCGCTGTGCGCGCCCACGCCGTCCCCGGCGCCCGCGAAAGCGAGCGACTCCGAAGTGGCGCTGGCACGAATGCTCCGGCAGGCGCACGACGGCGCGCAGGCCGCGGGAACGGAGGATACGGGGCGCCTCGTGGCGGTCATGCGGCTGTCCGCGGCCCTTGCGGGCGCCGCGAGGACCGCGGAGGGCCAGCTGGTTCCGCTGGCGTTGCTGGCGCTGGCAATGACGCCCACATCGGGGGTCGACGCCGCGAGCGGCGTCCAGTGCCGCGTGCTGGCGATGGAGATGCTGACGATCGTCGCGCGGCGGCGCGGGCGCACGCTTCGCCAGCTGATCAGCGGGAACGACAACTTGCTGGAGTTTGTCGGGCGGAACGTTGCGTCGCGCCCTCTGCTGCTCCCGCGGCTCGCGCAGCTCCTGTACGGCCGCGGGGCGCAGTCGTCGGCGCTGGCGGCGATGGTGGGCCACGTCGCGCTCCCGCGGCTGGTCGTGTTGGACAACGAGGCTGGCGTGTGTGCGCTGGCGGACGTCGCGGGCGTCCCTGTGGCGCGCATGGTCGAGGAGGCGATCCCGCGCGTGCTGGGCCTGATGTTCGCGGAGTTCAGCGACGGCGCGCTGTGGGACAAGCAGTACGGCGCGCTGGACCGGCTGTCGGGCAGGAAAGTAGAAGCGGTGTTGTACCAGCAGCCGGAGAAGGTGGTGGTGGAGACGATGCTGCGCGAGGCCGGGCGCGCGGACTGGCCCGCGGCAGGGGACCTGGCCGTGCCGCACGCACAGCTGCGCGAGTGCCGCGGGAAGCTCGAGACGCTGGTGGGGCTCGTGGGGGAGGGCGCGGGGGCTCTGCGGGGCACCACGGGGGGGCTCGCGACGGTCCTCGCGGAGAAGTGGCTGGTGGGGATCCTGTACAAGATCGGCAACATGATGGGCGAGAGGGAGGTGCGGACGGCCCCGCGACGACCCCACGATGCGCGTCAAACCACACTGCGATTCAATGACTTCTTCTTCTCGACGCACGTGCGCGCTTGCAGGTCGGCGGGGAACCGAGCATGGACGGCGTGCGCCCTGTGCGGTGCCTGTGCATGCTCATCGACTACATATCCGCGCACGTCGCCGAGCACGTGCCCACTTTCATGACGCTGCTGTCACGCGCCGCTGCATCCCCGGACGCCGGGGTGGCCTCGCAGGGCCTGTCGGGCTGGGCGATGCTCGTGCGCGCTCTCGGCAAGCACGCCCGCGAGGAGCTCCGTCGCGTCGCCGGGCAGGTCGTGGTCGTCATGCTGCCCCTGCTGTCAGGGGAGGGGGTCTCTGGATCAGTCCCCCTCGCCGCGGGCGTGCTGCAGGAGCTCGTCGTGCAGCACCGGCGGATCCTCGGCGGCGCGACGCTCCAGAAGCTGCCGCCGATGCCCGCGCTCGCGGAGCTGCAGGAGGTGCAGGACGTCTTGGCTGCGGAGCGGCGAGGCATGTCTCCAAAGGCCCGGCTGGAGCTGTTGGTGTTCGGGCTGTCGGACGACACGCTCGCGGTCCGCCACGCGGCGCTCAAGGAGCTCCTGTGCCAACTGCGCGACGACACGGTGCGTGCCCCGCCGGAGGACCCGTTGCGCACGGCGCGCGGCTCTGCAATGACGACGGCAATCGCGATGTTGTTTCTGCTGACGTGCACTGAGCGCCGGGTCCCAGCTCGCAGGCTTTCTCGCGAGGGGTGCTGGAGGCAATGGCGCGCTCGCCGGCGCCCGGCGCCGCGGCCGAAGCGCACCCCGGCGACCCCGGGCGCGGCCCGGACGACCTGCCTGCTGCCGAGGACGTCGCCGGGCTGATGTCGCAGCTGCTGCGGTGCTTCGACGGCGGCGTGAGCGGGCCGCTCACGAGCGGCGTCCAGCTGCTCGCCGCGGAGTGTCTGGGCATCCTCGGCGCGTGGGACCCCGCGCGGGCCCGCATCACAATGGCGGCGCACCACATCACGGGCGCGCACCGGTTCTGCGTGGACGACAAGCGCACGCTCTCGATGATGAAGCACCTCGTCGTGGACCACCTCGTGCGCATCCTGCGGACCGCGACCGACCTCGAGACGCTCACGTCTTGCATGTACGCGGTGCAAGAGGTGTTTGACATTGCACGCTCGCTCGTGCCGGAGAGCGCGGGCGACGACACGAGCGACGGCGTGCAGGGCAGCGCCGGGAACCCGCTGCTGCGGCTGCTCCCGCAGGACGTGCACCCCGTCGTTCGGCCGTTTCTGACCTCGAAGTACCAATTGAAGAAACGGCTGCCCGCGCAGCGGGGCACGGTGTTCGGGGGGCCGAACCACGCGTCGCTGGACTTCCACAAGTGGCTCTACACGTGGCTGCGGCAGCTCTGCGACGACGCGGAGGCCCAGCGCGGGGACGTCCTGCGCGCGTGCAGCAACGTGATGAAGAGCGACACTGCGCTGATGCTGTACCTGCTGCCGTTCGCGGTGCACAACGTCGTGACGTACGCCGGCGCGGGCGCACGGAGCGACGTGTATGAGGAGATCGTCGCGGTGCTGCGCGGCGCCGCCGACACCGACCCCGCGGCGCCTCCCCTGCGACGCGCCGCCGGTAACGACGACGCGGCGTCCGCGGAGGAGGGCAAGCGCGAGATGGTCGGGCTGGCCGTCCAGGCGGTGCTGTCGCTCGTCGACGCCCTGTGGGCCTTCGTCGTCACGATGCAGAACTCCTCCAACTCGGCGGGGCCCACGGGAGCAATGACGGCAAACCACGCCTCCGCATCCACGCAGCGGACGACCGCGCCGGGCGGCGGGGCGGCCGCGGAGGTACACGTCAAGCAGCTCCTGGACCGCATCCCCGCGGACCTGCTCGCGCGGGCGGCGCACCGCTGCGGCGCACATGCGCGCGCCTTGCGATGGTTCGAGCAGCACGCGCGATACAAGGGCGAGGACGCGAACGGCGCGGCGCCGAACCCCGCGTCCGGGTTCGCGGTCGAGTACACGCGCGAGGAGGCGGCGTTCTTCCAGGAGCTCTTCTCTAGCCTGGACGATCCCGACTCGCTTGGAGGACTGCTGCGGGTGACCGCGGTGGGGGCGTCGCCGCTGTCTGCTGTCGCTACGGAGCGCATGGCCGTCGCGGAGAAGAGCGGGCACTTCTCGGAGGCGCTCTCGCTGTACGAGCACGCGATCCGCAACAGCGGCGCCGGCCTCGACGCCGCCCCAGGGACGCAGCAGCACGGCCCTGATCTCGCCGCCCTGCACCGCGGACAGCTGCGGTGCATGCTCGGTGCGGGCCAGCTACAGGGTGTCAAGGACAGAGTGGACGGTTTGTCCTGCCGCGTGCCGGAGCGGCAGCGGCGCGAGCTTGCAGCGTTTGGGGTCGCTGCTGCTTGGCGGCTGGGACACTGGGAGGCTCTTGACGTGCGCGCCCGCCCCTTGCCGTCTACTTGACCGCGGCATGATTCGCCGTGCCCATGCCGCGGTCTGCGCTGATCGCTCGCACGCAGAGATCGTGGTAAACGACCATGCAGATCACCGAACTCATCAAGCTCCGCCGTCTTGCCCCCGCGATCTCGCAGGAGTACCTCGTCCCTGCCGGATGCGTCCCACGTGAGCCGGAGGCCGGCGCGCCGCGCGCGCCCCGTTTCGACCGAGCGAGCGCGCTCGCTCGGTCCGCCCTTGCGCTTTCGGATTCCGAGGCGTTCGAAGTGCGCATCGGCGAGCTGCTGAGTCTCGTCCGCCGCGGCTGCACCTCCGAGCTCCGTGCCGCCCTCGAGGTGGCGCGCCGCGAGGCAGCAGCGCCGCTGTCGGCCGCCAGCATGGAGTCGTACTCGCGGGCGTACCCGTATCTCGTTCGCCTGCACCTGCTGCAAGAACTGGAGACTTCCGCGCAGACGCTGTTGTCAGACAAGCCCGTGCAGTCGCCCGGCTCGCTCGACGGCGACGACGGGCTCCGGTGGCCGCTTCGACTGGGCATCACGCAGACCGCGATGAACGTTCGGGAACCCATCCTTTCGCTGCGGCGGCAGATCGCGTCGCTGGCTGGGCTGCAGGACGACGTCGGCCAGCACTGGCTGCAGCAGGCGCGGCTGGCGCGGGAGGCCGGGTTCACGGATGCGGCGTCGGCGGCGGCGCTCGAGGCGTCGGCACGCGGACAGCGGGCCGGGGAGATCGAGCTCGCGAAGCTGCTTTGGGCGGAGGACCAGACGCACCGTGCGATCGTGTCGCTGCAAGAGACGCGGCGGCGCGCGCAGGAGGGACACGCGGGCGGGGTGCAGGACAGCAGCGACGGCGCGGGGCGCGGCGTGTACGCCAACGCGACGCTGCTGCTCGCGCGGTGGATGGCCGACACGGGGCAGGGGACGTCGGACGAGATCGAGGCGCTGTTCAGCGCGGCGCTGTCCGCCGGCGGGGGGCGCTGGGAGGGCGCGCACTTCCACCTGGGGCGGTACATGGACGCTCGCATGCAGGACGCCCGGAAGCGGCAGGAGGGGAAGACGAGCAGGGCCGGGCTGCGGTTCGGGGCGGCGAAGAAGGCGAACATCGACTCGTTCGGGCAGGACAAGCCGTGGGCGGCGCTCGTGGCGCCAACCCTCGAGAACTACAGCAAAGCCCTCAAGTACGGCCACAGCACGATTTTCCGGTGTTTGCCGCGGATGCTGACGGTGCTGTTCTCGTACGGCGCGGACGTCATCCGCGCGGGGCGGCAGTCGCGCTCCGGCGAGCGGTCGACGCGCGAGGCGCGCAACGCGGCCACCGCCGTGACCGTCGTCATGGGCGGCGCTCTGCAGAGCCTGCCGCCGTACGTGTGGCTCGCGGCGCTGCCGCAGCTGGTGTCGCGCATCTGTCACCCCGTGAAGGAGGTGTCGGAGTGGGCGCGCGACATCGTGTGCGTCGTCGCCGCGCACTTCCCTCAGCAGGCGTTGTGGAGCCTGGCGGCGGTGCACAACTCGAAGAACCAGGACCGCAGGGCCGCCGCGGAGGCCATCCTGCGCGGGGCGGAGGGAGAGATCCCGCGCGTGTGCGGCGAGGCCGCCGCGGAGGCGTTCCGCCTGCACAAAGAGCTGGTGCGGTGGCTGATCAATCTCTGCCAACACACTCCGACCAGCAGCAAGCAGACCTCCTTCAAGATATCCGAGACGAACCTCCGCGAAATCGTGCGTAACGCGGCACCGCGCCCCCCCCACAGCTCGACCATGCTCCGCCCCTCCACGCCCCCTGTTTACTGTGCAACCCTGCCCTGACACTGCATCTTTGTCGCGCCGTGTGCAGTTCGACCTCCTGCCCTTGCCGGTCATCCTTCCCATGGAGGGCACGCTCAACGTCGTGCTCCCGCCCAGGGGCCCCGGCGACGCCTCGTTCGACCCCTTCGACGGACGCCGCGTCGAGATCGTGGGCGTCAACGACTCCGTCGACCTGATCAACTCCCTGATGAAGCCGAAGAAGATGACGTTCCTTGGCTCGGACGGGCGGCAGTACCGCTTCCTCGCCAAGCCGCGCGACGACCTGCGGAAGGACCTGCGCATGATGGAGCTGGCCAACGCGCTGAACCGGCTGTTCCTGCAAGAGCCGGAGTCGCGGCGGCGGGGCCTCGCGCTGCGCACGTTCGCGGTGGTGCCGCTGACGGAGGACTGCGGGCTGATCGAGTGGGTTCCGTTCACGCTCGGCTTCCGCCACGCGTGCTGCGAGGTGTACGGCCTGGAGGGCCTGTACGACCGGCGCACGTCGAACAAGGACATCAAGCGCATCTACGACAGCAACTCGCCGCTCAGCGGCGTCCGGCCGTCGCTGTGGCTCAACAGCGTGCTGCGGCAGTTCCCCCCGCGCATGCACAGATGGTTCATGATCCGGTACCCGGAGCCCGCGCAGTGGCTCGCGGCGCGCGCGGCCTTCTGCAGAACGGCCTCGGCGTGGTCGATGGTCGGGCACGTCGTCGGGCTGGGCGACCGGCACGGCGAGAACCTCCTTCTTGACTCGTCCTCCGGGGACGTCGTGCACGTGGACTTCTCGTGCCTGTTCGACAAGGGGCTGACGCTGGAGCGGCCCGAGGTGGTGCCGTTCCGGCTCACGCAGAACATGATCGACGTGATGGGCCCCGCGGGCCACGAGGGGGCGTTCCGGTGCGCGTGCGAGACGACGCTGCAGGTCCTGCGGATGCACCGCGAGACGCTGCTGTCCGTCGCGGAGACGTTCGTGCACGACCCGTTCGTGGACTGGAGCAAGGGGCGCGGGAGCAGCGGCGCGTTGGCGACGGAGCAGGACAACCCGATGGCGCGGGACGCGCTGGAGACGATGGAGGGGCGGCTGACGGGGACGCTGGTGGGCGTGGACTCGACGCCGTCGCTGCCGCTGTCCGTCGAGGGGCACGCGCACCGGCTCATCGTGGAGGCAACCGACAGGGACAAACTCGGGGCAATGTATATCTGGTGGATGCCCTGGTTCTGAGTCCCGTGCCCGACGGGACGGGCACGGGGCGCACGGACGACGGCGCCCGCGCAGGCGCTCGAGGACCTAGTCGGCATGTCACATACATGCATTTCAGGAGTGAAATTCACAGGCCTTGTGAGGCAGAAACACAGTCTCGTCAAGTGTCGTCAGCGGCTGGCCCGCTGCGCGGACCTGAGAGCGCGCTCCTTCAGGGACGAGAGGGAAACGTTGTTGCTGGACTGCACGTTCGAGTGCGGAGCCCCACAGCCGTTCCTCCTGCAGTGTGGCGCCTCGCAGCCCTCGCCGCCGTTCCGCGCCCAACGCACCACGCGCTGCCCGGCCTGATCAGCCAGCGCGCCATGCTCACTGTCGTCCGCGTCCATGCGCGCCCCGACCGCGCCGCGCCCGCGCGTCCGCGGTCCGGGGTCACCTTCCCTGCTGCCTGCCACACCCCCGACGCGCTCGCCTCCCCAGCGTCCCGTGGCCTCGCGCGGCTCCCGTGCACCGCGCTGAGCACGCCCTCCGCCTTCCAGCCCATGGGCACCGGCTGGGGCAGCCCTTTCTTGCGCGGTCTGTCGGCGCGATCTGTCGCGTCGCCTGGATCTGCTCGGGCTCCTGTCGCGCGAACGCCGTCGCCGCGACCGTCCAGATGAGCGAGGCGAAGGCGGGGATCTAGAGCGTGATCTAGAGCGCGACCTCGTCCTGCGACGTCTGCGACGTCGACTCGCTGACGCACTTCTTTGGCGATCATGATGCCTGCGCGCAGCCGTCGACACGCCTTCCGCGCCGGCAGCTTCCGAAGCAGGACTCCTGCTGCGGTCAGTCGGGGAGCGTGTGCCTTGTGGAGGCATTCGCGGCGAACCACTACCTCCCGCGCGCCCCTCGTTGACGTCCTGTGCCAGTGCAGGGGCAGCCGCCGTGGCAGGCAGGTCGTGCTGAACCGCGACATCGATATTCGTCCCGTTCCCAGCGCCGTCGCGCTCCGCGGACGGCTCGTCGCGTTCCGCAGCTCGCGCAGAGAGCTCCCTCCACCGCTGCGACGGGAACATGGCAGCCGTGTGTTCTGGAGCCGTGTCGGAGTACTCGACGCTGCCGTCGTACGCGTCGATCGTCAGTCCCGACATCGCGAACGCGGCCACTTCGTGCCAGAAGTGCTCCGAGTATTCGTGCAGGAAGGGCCGCAGCGCTGTGACGCACTCCGCCAGGGCCTGGTCCGTCGACGGCTGCGCGACGCCCCGGACCGACGGCTGCGCGCTCGCAGCGCTGCTGCCTTGCGAGGCCGCGTGGTGGCAGGACGCCAGGTCGAGGAAGAGGCTGGACACGAGCGTGCGGACGATCAAGGTGTCGTCCGAGCCTAGCAACGCCCGCAGCTCGCGCTGCACGAACTCGTTGATCCTCTGCGGCAGCTGACGGCCTGCGCACGCGAAACAGCAAATAGTCCCAGCATCAGCACCCAGTCCCCTCGTGCGAGGCCGCGAAAGGAGCACCAGCGCTGGTGGCGGCGCCCTGGGGCACCTACCTCCAACGTTGCTGGCGCCGTCCCATCGGCTCCGTCCGATCGCCAGCGCCGCGAGTCCGGACTCCCCACCCCCGCGCGCGTGCCCTCGGTGCTCCGTCGGCAGCGCCCAGAGGCTCGCGTGGTACACGTGCATGCGCCGCTGCACGGCCAGGGGCTGCTGGACCTCCGTCAGGGGGCCCACGGGGAAGCTCGGGGCAGACCTCGCTGCGGCGCCCGGCGGGATCCCGACGCCCGAGGGCGTGCGGTTGCGGTGCGCCGCGGCGAGCCGCAGTGCCCCGTCGCGGTACCGCGCCAAGCGAGCGGCGTCGCTGCTTCTGCCGCGCGAGGACTCGCCGCCTTCCAGAGGGAACCGCCTCCTGCGCACGTCCATGCCATGGCTCAATATCACGTCGGTGCGTGCGAGTGACGCGCAAAAGTGCCGACCTGCTGCAATGTGCCTTCCACACCCCGGAACGCCGTGTGTGATCGTGCGCGACGCACCTCACGGCGTCGACTCCTTCCTGGATCTGGGCGAGTATGGTACCGTCGTCCTCGGCGCTCGGCTCCGGCAAGGGCGACAGTATACGTTCGCTGTATTCGCGGTCGGATTTTATGTTCGACAGGTAGCCGCGAATGACGCCCTGCGGTGCTCGGTGGACAAGGCGCGAGGCAGCGTGGTTGACAGACGCGTGCTGCAGGGGGCGCGACGTGCGGGGGGAGACGCGCCGGCGCACCTTGCAGAGCGGACACGATCTGTGTCCGTGTCGCACCCATGTCAAGAGGCACGTGAGACAGTACGTGTGCAGGCAGTCCAGGACGACCGTCTTGTCCCGTGGATCCTCGATGTCGCACAGGCAGATGGGGCACGTCGGCAGAGGTTCGCGCTCCGCGCCAGCAGTGGCAGGAGCCTCTCGCGGGGAGGACGGTGTGCTGAGACGCCGCCTGGGAGCCCGGTGCCGCCTCGAGTCCGCTTCCCTCGCCGATTTCGCGGACGACCTCCGGGACCGCGCGGCCGGAGGCGTGCGTTCGCGCCGCATGTTCCGCGCTGGTTGCTTCTTGCGGTGTTTCTCACCGCGCAACCAGCCTCTCGCGATAGAAGCGGTCGTCTGACATGAGAATCTCGAAGTTGAGGAACGTAGCGATCATTCTCGGCGTACAAGTAGGACAGCGCTCTATCGAGGATGCCGTTCTAGCGCAGATACCACCGCCCTTGGTTGGACGGCGCGCGCTGGTCGAAACGGGCCAATGGCGGGACAGATTCAACCCCCGCTTGCCTTTGTCGACCTACTGTGACTGTCGTGCTGGTCGGGAATCGCGTGTAAGAGCGGCCGCGGTCCCCTCATAGCGCCGTGCGTCGACGAGACTCACGCCCCGGAGAACTTCAACGTCGCTTTGCTTCGAGCCGGGCGGCGCGCGGGGCTCGAGTGCCCCGCGACGACGAGCTCCGATCGACTGTGCCGCTATTCCGCCTCGACAGTCCTGCAGTCACTCCGTGACCTGCGATTTGCGTGCTGTCTTCAAGCAAGTGCATCCCCCCCCACCCTCATTCGACATTCTGTCACACCCCTCTCTCGCGCCTGAGGCTCGTGAGTTCGCGAAGTATCGTGCCGGCGGCGGCCCTGTGGGGAAACCCCTCCCCCCGCACCGCGCACCTCCTTCCAGTGCCGACCCTTCTTTTTCGCCCGCCCAGCCGATGGGGGCCCGATGCTGCCGTCAAACACACCTGTAGTTCTCAACGTAGCTTCTACATAGGCTCCGGGCAGCACGAATGTCGCCAGAAATGCACATAGACGACGAACATCACCTCACAGCCCAGGCAAGTGCTGCGGGAGCGCCCAACACCCGACCCGCTCGCCGCGCCCACCGGCCCCACACTCCCACCTACACGCACGTTCGCGCAGGCGCTCCACCAGCGTCGCAGCGCCGACCCACCCACGGACGGCGACCACGTCACACTGGCCACCGCAACATCCAACACGAGCCACGCGCTGCAAGCGGACGTCACGCGGCGCCGGGCGTCGCACGCAGGCGCGTCGCCCAAGCCCCAGGCGGGCCGGGACACCCGGGGCCTCGCGGCCCTGCTGGACGACGCACCGGACTGGTTGCAGCCTGTGGCGTTACTGTGGGGGGGCCGCTGGTGGTCCGGGATCGCGTGCAGCGCCGGCAGCGCCGTGTCGTACTCGCTCCTCGGGCTCTTGGTCAAGCTGCTGGCGCAGCACCGCGTGCCGGTCGCGCAAGCGCTGCTCGTGCGATGTCTGCTGGGGATTGTCCTGGCGGGGGGGTCGATGTCCCTGGACGGACTGAAGCCGCGGCAGTGGTTCGGACCGCCGAGCTTGCGCCGCGCGATCGCAGCACGCACGTGCGCGGGCATCCTCGGCATGTCGGCGTACTTCTATGGCATTGCGTTGCTGCCGCTGGCGGACTCAACCGCGCTGTCCTTCACCTCCCCGATCTGGACCGCCGTGTTCGCGCGGGTGTTCCTGAAGGAGCCCTGGACGCGCCTGCAGTCCGTGGGGACGCTGACGTCGTTCCTGGGCACGCTCGCGATCGCGAAGCCGTCGATTCTCGTGGAGGTCTTCGGGCGCCTGACTGGCGCGCCTGTGGTGGTTGCGGCGCCGGTCGCGGGGGACGGCATGCGGAGGCTCCTGGGGGTGTGCGTCGCGCTTCTCGGTGCAGTCTGCACGGGAGGTGAGGAACCTGACGTTCATGGGCCGTTCTGCTGCTTGTCTGACAGAATATGAGGCGCCAAACGGTTTCTCCTGGATCTGGGTGCACGTGCAGCGTCGTGGACGATCGTGCGGATGGTTGGTAAGGCCGGATGCCACGCGCTGGTGCCGGTGTTCAGCCTGGCGGCATGTGCGGCGCCCTGCTTCGTGGTGGTGCTGGCCATCACGCGCGCCATGAGGATGCCGTCGCTCGTCGGTGAGACCCCGCGGTCACACACACCGTGCTGAAAGCCGAAGCCGCTCATCCTGGCTGTTGCGGGCCCGCTGCGCGCAAAATTGAATCTTTTTTTCCTGGACGACACTTGCAGATGTTGCTGGACTCGTCCTGGTGGGATTCGTGTCGTTCGTGTCGCAGACTCTCCTCGCGCGCGCGCTCCAGATAGAGAAGGCTGGTCTCACGACCGCCGTCGGGTACGTGCGCGTGATCTTCTCGCTGTCCCTGGGCGCGCTGTTCCTGGGTGAAGCGCTGACGCTGTCGTCCCTCACGGGCATCTGCCTGATCCTGGCATCGGCGTACGCGCTCGTCATCGACCGCCGCGGGCGGGAGGCGGACGAGCGGCGACATCCACCGCCTCAGCGGTCGTGACGGTCGACGCCTGAGGCGGAGAGCGAGATGGCGCTCCAGGGCAGATTCGATTCGCGAGGGAAGTGCGGGCCCCCGATAAGCGTCACAACCACCTCGTCGGCACGCACGCGGCGTTGTATTGAACATGCAGTGTGACAAACGTGTCACACCGGAGTGAGATATTGAGATAGGCGGCCCTTTATCTAACCGCAAACTACGCAGAGTCCGCGAACCTCAGCGCCTGCTCTCTGAGCAAGTTGCGCAGGTCGTCGACGTCCGCGCGCAGCCCCTCGACCTCGTCCTCCTTCTCCCCCAGCAGCTCGAGCGCCGCGCGGTGCCGCTCCTCCAACTTGCGTAAACCCTCCCGCGCCACCTCAGCCGCCCGCACCGCGGCAACCATGTCCTCCGCGATCCTGTCGCGCTCCGCGCATGCCTCTTGGGCTCGCTGTCGGGCAGCCGCCAGCTCCGCGGACTCCTCCCCGCTGCCAACGGTCCCGCTCGCAGGCCGCGCGAGGCCCCGCACCAGCGCGTCGAGGTCCACGTCCTTCCGCCTTCTACTTGCGTCCGCGTCTGTACGACTACCCTTCTCGGCGTCTCGATCGTCTCGGACCACGTCTGCCGCCCGATCAGACACAGCACGTGCCTCCGCACTGCTACGTTGAACACTCGCCGACTCCAACAGCCGCTGCCGGGCCTCGGCGTCCGCAGCCCGGGCCTCTGCGTCCGCAACACGTCGCTCGAGCTCCTCGACCCGCTCCGCGAGCTCCCTGGCGCGGGTTTCCGCCTCCGCCGCCCTCCCCTCTGCGCCGCGCGCCGCCGCTCGTGCCGCCTCGCACTCGTCCGCAGCCGCGGCGCGCGTGGCCTGCAGCTCCCGCCGCACCGCCGCCGCAGCGGCCTCCGCCGCGCGCTCGCCGTCGATCGCTTTCTTCGTCGCAGCGCGCGCAGCCTCCGCTGTCGACTGCGCCGCCGACACCCGCGCCTCCGCATCCCGCAGCGCCCGCACCGCCTTCTGCTCATCGACCGCCCGCTGCCGCTCGACGCGCTCTAGCTTCGCCTCAAGCTCCGCGGCGCGCGCCGCGAGCGGCGCCGTCGCGTCCGCGGAAGCCACCGCGAGCTCCCGGCACTGCTCCTCGGCGGCACGTTGCGCGCGCTGCGCCGCGGCGACGTCCTCCCGCAGCCGCTCCTCGCGCGCCGCTGCGGCCGCCGCAGCCGCTGCGTGCTGCTCGCGTGCCTCGGCGAGCTCGCGCGCCGCGTCCTGCGCGCGCCGCTCCGCCGCGAGACCTTGCTGCTTTGATGCCGCGAGCCCCTTCGAGGCGCTCTCGCTGGACTCCGCGGCGGCCTTCGCGGCCTTCGCAGCCTCCTCGGCGCGCGCCCGCGCCTGCTCGAGCTGTCCGCAGCGGTCCTGCAGCGCGGCGACGGCAGCCTGCAGGCGCGCCTTCTCGCCCTCCTGTTCGCGCACCTTGGCGCGGAGACGGCGGGCGCGGCGCTCCATGTCCTGGGCTTGCTTGCCGCTCTGCATCGCTTCGCTCAGGGCGTCGTTGAACTCGGCCTCGCGCCGGGACAGCGCGTCGAGCAGCCGTGCGAGGTCACCGTCCGACTGCGCGCGGGCCGCCTCCGCCGCGGCGCGCGCCTTGGATTCCGCGTCCAGCGCCGCTTGCAGCCCGGAGACGTCGGCTTCGCTGGCAGGAGCTTTCAGCAGCGCCAGCACCTGGTTGCGGTCGGCCAGCTCGTCCTGAGCGGCCTTCAGCTGCACAGGACAACAACACCCAAACATCCTACATGAGAACTCCGAGGCTCAGGAAACCAACTACATGGCGTTGGTGCGGCGTGATTCTCGGCGTGCGCGGCGGAGCGCGGGGCCGCCAGGCGGCGTGGGCGGCGGGCCGCACCTCGGCGTTCTCCACTGCGCGGCGAGCGAGCTGCTCTTCGCGAATCGACAGAATCTCCCTCAGCGCCTCCGTGTCAGCCCCGGCAGTCTGCTCTCGACCGCTCGCAGGGTCCGCTCCATCTCTTCCACGCGTCGCGCCCCTGACATCTGTGGCCTGTGGCGCTGCGGGTGCGTGCACGACCCCGCTCGGTGGTGCGTCCGCCGCCGACCGAGGCGCGTACGCGGAATCTACTTTCGCGTCAGACGCAGCAGCGTCCTGATGCGCAGCACCGCCGGCGGATGATCGCGGGGAAGCCCCGCCATCGACAGACACATCGCTCCCAGAGTCGTTCTGCGCGGCACGGTCGGGCTTCCGGGTGTCTGCGTCGCCCCGGACGTGGCCAGTGAGCGTCTCGCCCGCGAGCTTGGTGAAGTTTGCGAAGAATCCGTCGCCGTCGTCCCAGCCAGAGGAGGGCTCTTGTCCGGTGGTGTCAGGGGGGGGCCTTGCCGCCGCGCCGGCAGGTTTGGCGGCAGCGTCGTCTGCGAAGCTGCCAGTGAGCTCGCGGCCGATCGAGGCGAACCACGAGGCCGCTGCGTCACCGAGAGGGTCTGCGACAAACCAAACCGTGTCATGGTGCTGAGATGCATGCACATCGCAGTGGGAAGTGCGTCATTCGCGCCGCGGACGTCTATATCGTGTGGATATTCCGTCATAGCTGACGCAGGTGCCATCTGGGACTCCAGCGGCCCGGAGGAGGCTCTGAGACAAAAGCACAGGTGCACTCCTCCGTGTCGCACGCTCCTCCATGCGCATTCGGCAGCTTTGAGGCGACAGCACGTAAGATGATGGAGTCAGGATCCTTCGCAAAACCAGAACATACCGTCAACTTCCTTGTTCTTGCTCTCCTGAGGCCCACTATACAACTCCTCTCCTGCCCACATCGCCGTACGGCGTTCTTGAGCCAGGAGACTCAGGGATCGATCCAGTAGAACACACTCAGTGGTCACGAGCTGAGAAATCAGTGTCGCGCGCACGAAGCGCGTGGGAACCAAGCATGCCTGTTGGAGCTGGCCACCCCTTGCCGACTACCGCCATTCGCGGGCAGAGTGCTTCGCAATCCACAGTCGAGCGGAGTGTCATCGTGCGTCTGCCAACGTCAATCTCAGCCTGCAGCCTTGCTCGACGACCGCAACGGGCCCCCCGGACCCTCCCCGGGACCTCGCCGAGGTCGTCGGACGTGATCATGCCACACCCCCCGCTCCGCTTCGCCGCTTCTTGCCACCGCAGATTCCACCTCACGCGCAGCTCCAGCCGCGCCCTCGTCTCCATCCGTCACAGTCCTTCCCCGAGCTGTAGCACTGTCGCACTCAGCAGGCTCAGCAGCGCGACAGGCGCACGACGCGTGATTTCGCGGCGTTGATCCCGCGTGGTCATCCAGCAAAAGGAAGACTGTGCGGGCACGTACATCCGTCTTCAGCGCACAAGCACGCCGCACAGCCGACAGAATGTACACCAGAGCAGCTACCAGGCCCCTCCCGGCCCCTCAGGGCCTCGCAGCGAGGCCGATCGCGGTCTCCCGCCCCCTGCACACGGGCCTCTGCGTCCCCCCGCTGCGTCCCGCCGTCCACAGGCGGTCCGTCAAGGCGCACGTGGGCCTCAACGATTGGGGCCTCCTGGACAACGACGCCATGGTGCGTTCGAGCCGTCGCGCGCGCGGACAGCAGCAACCACGACTACACCCGCGCAGCACACACGCACTCGGTAGCAGCCACCTCGTCGGCACCGCCCCCGACGGCGCAAGCGCGGCCATCTTGCCTGCGCTGACCGGCACGACAGCGATCAAGCAGCCGCTTTGAGCTCTGTCCCGCGCGGCTAATTAACGCGGCCCCCGCCCGCTCCCCGCAGGTCGGGTTCAGCCGCACGAAGGCTTACAGCTACGGCGTGTGCGGCGCCATCGCCACTGGCTTCCTGGCGATGATCGACGCGGGCTTCAGCGGGGACTGGTCGCGCATCGGCGCCATCTCCACCGACGCGGAGGCGCTGTGCCGCACGATCACCTACGTCGCGCTCCCGGTGCACGGCGCGATGGGTCTCTGGGCGGCGAGCATCGCGGCGGACAAGGGCGAAAACGGCGCGCTGTGGTTCCTGAAGACGACGTTCGTGGGGACCGCCGCGCTCTTCGAGATCCGCCACCGCGAGCCCGCGGAGGCGAGCTGACGGCCGCGCGCGTGTGACGCCGTGATCGCGCCGCGCGACGTGTCTCGATTAATACTCTGTGTCTGCAGCCCGTGCGCCCTCGGGTCGGCCGCGAGCGCGCTCGTCCCGATACGCTTGCCAGGACGCGGTGGCCGTACGCTGCCGTGCTGCAGCGGCCGGGCGTGGCTGCCTCCGCGCGGCCCCTGGCGTCAGGGTGCCGTGAGTTGCAGGTACAACAGCTCGGGTGTCGTCGGCGACGACGGCCGCTCACTTCTCGAGGGACTTGTGGAGCACGGACCACCACGGCTCGGCGTCGTGGGTGGAGTCCACGGGGGTGTCGACCTCGTGCGGGGGCTGCCGCTTGGGGCGCCTGCGGGGCGCGCACATGCCAGGCGGGGCCCGTTCAGGTGCTGCCGTGGACTCGCCGCCGCGTCAAAGCACATTTGCACGTCGCAGACATCATGTGGATGTGTTTGCGCCGAAGAACGCGGCATCGAGTACCTTGGGGGCGGAGGGGCGTCCTTCTTCTTGTTGGCGAGGACAGCGATGGCGAACCCCGTCCCAGCGCCTACCAGGAAGATCGCAGCGCCGACCACGGCTTTCGCAACCATCGTTGGCACCTAGGTTGCGAGCGGTCAGGGCTGGCCACGGCTTCTCGGCGGGGCATGCGGGGCCCCAAGCTGACGGTGCTAGCGCAGGGCGATTAGACTGGCTCAGCGCATCGCTGTCGAGCACGACTAGGACTTCCGCGCCCAGGGAAGATTGAGACCTCCCGAGCGCGACCACGCCGGCTCGTCAGCGTCGCGAAACAGTGGTCAAGAGAGAGGTGCTACTTGCAAGGCATAGCTCCGCCGAGGACGCTTTCAGACAAGCGTTTCGGGAAGCTTGCGGCTTCGTGCCGGACCACTCCAGGTAGGTGGCGCATCTTGGTGGGCCTCGAGTCCCTTGATTGCGCTGCGTGCGTCGGAACGGGACTCCACCTGGTAGGAACCATCCTCAGGTGGGCCCGGCTGTTCTTTCACCGCGTCGTGCGTGGGTCGCCGTGCACTGTGGACTCGCATATGACAGCGCTTAGCCGTCTGCTCGCATAATTCGACTGTAGGAACCTCGTAGTCCAGGAGAGGTCGGTTCTGATCTGGTGGTGGGTTCGTTGAGGGGAAAACCGCCTTTTCGCGGCCGTGCCGGCGTGAGTCATGGCGCGAAGGTAAGTGGATACACATGCTAGATGCATA